>CM077091.1:115542618-116072618 GCA_039513925.1 Platanthera zijinensis
TGTGGATGAGTACGTATAGTAATTTACTCGTTTGGGTCATTATGCGGGAATTACCATGTCTAATGATGAGAGGAGAGACAATCTCTTCTACCATGGGTGGAGAAGAACTTGATATAACCCCTAAAAGCTTTTAAGAATGCAGGCTTCAATGAGTTGGGTTGAGCTGCTGCTAGGACATTGGAAAGTGACATGGAGTGAACCCACCGTCACAAGGGCTTGCAATAACAGGAGAAGGAAACCCTTATTAATCACAAGGAAGTCTGAGGGGAGTAAGGAAGAAAGACACATCCCTTCAAGTCAGGGGAGAAGAGCAGTACGACGCCGGGGGATCTTGCTTTAAGGGACCACCAACGGCTACAAGTATGGCAAGTTTGGGCCACATAGCTCGTTTGTGTACTGAGTGTGGCGTTGAACAAGAGCTAAGGCAGAACTGTCAGTGCGTTCCGGTCCCAGCATCGCAGAAAGGGAAAATGGCCGAGTCGAGCGCTTCATGTTTCTAACCCGTGCACCAAGGGCCTACAACCTTGGCAGGCAAGAAGCGATTCGACAACCGGATGTGCTGACAAAGTATGGAAAATTTTAAGTTCATATATTAGCTTAAGTTTTTGAGACCTTTTAGGTATGTTTTATGTATTAGGCTTCGTGCTAGTTTCTGGTTACCCTGCTAGGTATTGTTCGACATGGGATCATCACACTCCTTTCTTGCAGAAAGCTTTATCAGGAGAATTGAAGTCGTGCCCTTTTCGGTGAAAACAGAGCTTAGGGTGTGCATTCTCAATGGGTCTTTCATGACTATCAGGGAGAAAGGGTGCATTAGATGGAGTTTATACAGAGTTGACTTCGTGTTGGTAGCATCAATCTTACCATTGGCCGAGTTCGATGTGATCTTGGGGATGGATTGTCTTGTAGAAAAGCGGGCTAGTATTGACTGTCTGTCAAAGGTGGTGACACTGAGAAGCGAAGGAAAGGAAGAAGTCAAATTTGAAGGCCTTAGTGGAGTGGCCTGCTCCCTAATTTAGCCATGCAATTGGTGCGGGCAGTTAACCAGGGAGGAGCAGCTTTCATAGCATTGTTAGAAGTTCATTTTTCTAAGCTATCAATTGGACAAGTGCCGGTAGTGGTAGAAATCGAGGATGTGTTTCCTGAGGAGCTTCCTGTAGCAACTCCTCGGTGGGAGATCGATTTCTCAATTAAGTTCGTGTTAGAAGCTAGGATGGTTGTTGGAAATATTTCCCTCAATGTTACCTAGATTTGAAGAGGAGGGCACAATCAATACTAAGAGCATAATTGTATTTGATACTGTTAAAATTCAGTATGTGCAGGATGTTTCTTAGAACAAGTTTAGATAGGTCGTCTAAGTTATGGTGATAGGTGGTCACAAGGTAGAGATGTGGAGAGACAAAAATATGTCTAAGTCTACAAACATTGAGTAAGGATAGCTCACTCAACACCAGACGTCAAGGAAGGATGTTGGCAAGCACGAAATTCAGATAATTCTGCAGGCGTTGAGTGAAGTCAACTCACTCAATGCCATATAGCTAAAAGCTTTGACACAGGCTAAGGCAGTCAAAACCTAAGAAGAAAAAGGAAGAAATGTGGCTAAGTCCATAGGAGTTAAGTGAGGCAAGCTAACTCAATGCCAGATGCCAAAGGTGCTGAGAGAAGGGGACAATCAATGCCTTTCAGCATTGGCAAAGCAGGAAAGTGGCTAAGTCCATATATGTTGAGTGAAGGAAGTTCACTCAACGACATACTACAAAAAGCGTTGAGTAAAGCTCAGATAGTCAAAGCTTTTGCTTTAATAGTAAATAAATCTGGTTAAGTATAGAAGCATTAAGTGAAGGCTGTTCACTTAACGCCTCATCAATATAACAAGCTAGAGTGGAAAGAGTTGAGTGAGGAAGCTACACTCAACGCTTTCATTCAGAAATGTGACTAAGTGTTTTGGCATTGAGTGAGTATGATTCCCTCAACACCTGGTGATAGAAAAAACTGTGTAAGTAATTTGGAGTTAAGTGATGAAGTCTCACTCAACGTCTGTTGATAGAAATATTGGCTAAGGCAAAAAGTGTTGAGTGATGAAAGCACACTCAACGCTCTCAACGCCTGTGTAAGACAAAAATCTGTCTAAGTGATTTGGCATTGAGTGAAGCTTATTCACTAAACGCCTATATTAAAGATGTTTGATTTTGTTTAAGTCTACAGGTGCTGACGTCAACAAAGTCAACAAGTCAAAAAAATTCAAATTAGTTGCGGGAAAGCTACAGTACGCAACAAATATCGCTGCTTGCCTCAAGTACTACAATTAATGCAAAAGCAATGTAGCAGGCAATCAATTCCTGGTGGGGCCCACTGCTCAAAGAGTCATTGATCGGCTAAATAGAAAAGGCGAGATCGACGAAGGAGAAATTAACTTTTATGAAAGCTAGCTGTACTTCATGTTCTTCCTCGCAATTGTTGCAGAGCTTGAAGAAGGAAGTTCAAATCAACTTATCTGAAAGTTCTAAAAGTTAGTTGGTGCAATTTTTACCTGCACCAGCAAGGTCAGAGGAAATCTCTGAAGAAGAAGAAGCCGCAAGGTATTTACCTAGCTGCAGTTTCTGGAAACTCAAACAAGCTAGCTGGTGTAATTCTCACCTGCACCAGCAAGGTCGGAAAGCTTACTTCTGAGGAAGAAGGGGAAGCAGAGATAACTGATTTCTGCAATCAAGGTTAGTTTTGTGAAGAATACTTAGAATTGTTATTTCATTTCTATTCACCAGCAAGTTCAGAGTATTTCTCTAAGGAAAGAGGAGAGGCAGCAAGGGCTCACCCTTACTGTAGAATCTAGAAGCATCATGCAAGGAAGCTATTGTCAAAGAATTCATGTAAGAGAAAGATCAGAGTGATTCTCTGAGACAGCAGAGACAGCAAGGGCTAACCCTAGCTGCAGTCCTTCACAGTTCCATTTGAACTATTCTGAAGAACATTTTTTGGTAGTTGTGAAGAAGAAAGCTTGAGGAAGCAGTGATTTTAAAGCAGGCTCAGAGAACTATTTCTCTGGAGTCAAAGGTAGGGCTAAATCTACTCAGTCAGGAAGGAAACAAAAAGCAGAGTAGGGTTCTGTATGTCACTTCTAGCACCAGCAACTACTTATTGAAGATCTACTCTTGTTGCTGTGAAGAATATAGGACTGAGACTTTCTCAGTTCAGGAATCAGAAAGCTCGGGGACTATTTCCTTATAGTCAAAGTTGGGCTGAGTTCACTCAGTCTAGGGAGGTAGACACAGAGATAATATCTCTATTGTCATAATTCATCAAACCCACTTTCATCTCGTAGGATTCATTGGATCTGAGTTGTAGGCCTATTTTTATAAAGGCTGAGGTAAGGCTTTGTGCTCGAGTGTAGGATCTGGGTGCAGATCTGAGAGTAGGATTCTATTGAGAATTTGAGGTAGGTGATCAGTTGATCATTGAGAGTAGGATCCTTTGTGGATCTGAGGTAGGAGAGTCATTCTCTCTGAGTTGTAGGTCACTTGTGCCTAAGTTGTAGGATCCTTTGGATTTGAGGTAGGGCCTTTGTGCTTAAGATATAGGAGAGTCGTTCTCTTTGAGGTAGGGATGTCCTCCCAGACTGAGTTATAGGGCCTGAGGTAGGTGATCTTAGGATCACTGAGTTGTAGGGCCTTGTGCCTAAGCTGTAGGTCTTGAAGGAGACTGAGAGATCCTGCGTGATCTATGTTATAAGCTCTTATGAGCCGAGATTGGATAAGTGCCTTGTCTAACAAGCTGTTAGAAAGGTGGGAGGGAAAGTGGGCGTACCCATAATCTGGTGAACCACTGTAAACATTGGTGTGCTTGTGTAGTGCTTTTGAAATAAAGCTAACAAATCTTACCTAATGCACAATAAGTAAAATATTGTCACAAGAGACTACGAAACCTATTCACCCCCCCCCCCCCTCTAGGTGATTTAGCTATTCTTAAAACTAAAGACTTTCACCAGTGTCACGTACTCCTTTTTGGATGACACCGAAGGAGTTAGCTGATCTCAAGGTATAGTTGCAGGAGCTGTTTGAGCAGAGGTATATTGGGCCCAACTCATTATCATGGAGCGCACCAGTGTTGTTTGTAAAGAAGAAAGATGGCAATATGCGTTTGTGCATAGACTACTGTGAGCTGAATAAACTGACCGTCAAAAATAAGTATCTAATTCCCCAGATAAATGACCTGTTCAACCAGTTGGTAGGGTCGGTGGTGTACTCTAAGTTGTACTTAAGTCAGGGTATTATCAGTTGCAGATTCGAGATGAGGACATACCCAAGACAGTATTTGACACGAGGTATGACCACTTCGAGTTCTCGGTGATGTCGTTCATATTGACGAACACGCCATCGGTATTCATGGATTTGATGAACCGAGTGTTTCGGGAGTACTTAGACTCATTTGTGGTGGTCTTCATCGATGATATTTGGTATACTCCAAATCTGAGGCGGAGCAAGAGGCTTATTGGAGAGTAATCTTACAAGTTTTGAGAGAGAATCAACTTTATGCTAAGTTCTCAAAGTGCGAGTTCTGGTTAGACAAGGTGACATTTTTAGGCCATGTGATTAGTTGTGATGGGGTGGCAGTGGATCTGGCAAAAGTTGAGGCCATCGGGGATTGGCCAGTACTGAGAACCATGGCGGAAGTCAGGAGTTTCCTTGGACTAGCCGGGTACTATAGAAGCTTTATGGAAAATTTTTCACGGATAGCACTGCCCCTCACTTCTCTAACTCATAAGGACCAGAAGTTTGTGTGTACTCGAGAGTGCAATCAAGCGTTTGATACCTTGAAGGAAAGGTTGATGATGGCTCCAATCCTAAGCCTTCCTAAAAGGACTGAAGGATTTCAGATTTTCAGCGATGCATCAGGTTGTGATTTGGGTTATGTGCTAGTGCAACATAGCAATGCGATAGCCTTTGGGTCTAGATAGTTAAACCTCATGAAAGGAATTACCCTATCCATAACTTGGAGTTGGAGGCAGTTATTTTTGCGTTAAAGTTGTGGCGGCACTATGTGTATGGTGCGAAGGTAGAGATCTTCACGGACCATAAAGCCTGAAGTATCTTTTAGATCAGAAATACTTGAACATACAGCAGCACAGGTGGTGTTGGGCCCATTATACAAATGTCTTAGATTTGTTAGAAGTCAAGCAAGTCAATGGTATACACATAGTCGTATTTAATGTATGTTTAAGTTTATGCATGCAGGTTGGTCTATGTCATATTGATTGGACAGGTGGTCCAAGTGACATTGATAAGTAGACTGAAAGAAGTTGACTAGAGAGGCAGGAATTTGCCTAAGTCCACAAGCATTGAGTAAAGCAAGCTCACTCAATGCTAGATATCAAGGTAGTTGTTGGAGAGACAGAAAATTTGTCTAAGTCCACTGGCATTGAGTGAAGCCAGTTCACTTAACGCCAGATGAACCAGGATCCAGTGACAGTGAAGAAAAATGACCAAGTCCACAGGCATTGAGTGAAGCCAATTCACTCAACGCTAGATAAACTAGGAGCCAGTGATAGTGAAGAAAAATGACTGAGTCCACAGGAGTTGAGTGAAGCCAGTTAGCTTAACGCCATGAAGCTAACAATGCTGAGAGAAGGCAGACAGTCAAAGCTTTAAGTGTTGGTAAGGCAGAAATATGGCTAAGTCCACAAGCATTGAGTGAAGTCAACACACTCAACGCCATATAGCCAAAAGCGTTGAATCAAGCTACTTTAGTTAAAGCCACAGCAATTCTGTCAAAGAAAATCAACTGAGTCCAGAATCATTGAGTGAAGCTTGATCAATTAATGGGATGTTGTTTCTGTCAAAGCCAAAGAAAAAGGAGATAGAAAATCGATTAGTCCAGAAGCGTTGAGTGAAGCCAGTTCACTCAACGCCAAGATCAAAAAGCTTTGAGTCAAACTAATGTAGTGCCTAAGAGAAAACAGAGAAATCAACTAAGTCCAAAAGCATTGATTGAAGCCAGTTCACTCAACGCACTCAACGCCAGATTTCAGAGACAAAGGAAGAAAGCTTTGAGTGAGGCCAGCTCACTCAATGCCTTTAGATAGAAAGAGATTTGGCTAAGTATAAAGGCTTTGAGTGAAGCCAGTTCACTCAACACTCTCAATGCCTAGAGTTACAGAAGGATGCAGAATGTTGACTAAGTTCAAAAGCGTCGAGTGAAGCTTATTCACTCAACGCTCTCAATGCCTGGCAGAGTAGAAAATTGTCTAAGTCCAGATTCATCGAGTAAGATTTGTTCACTCAACGCACTCAATTCCTGGGCAGTTGTCTGAAATTTTCTAAGTACAGAATGGCTGATGTCAGCAAAGTCAACAAAAGTCGACAAAGTTCAAATTGGTTATGGAAGAGCTACAATTCATAACTAATGTCGTCGTCAGTCTTATTCTGTGTAATGAAGGTTATAATCTGTCATTAACACAGCGACAGGTGTCAATCGAGTTGCTGGATTGCGGGTTTATAAAACGTGATGGAATTAGATCAGATCAAAGAACTTTTACGGAATCAATTTGTGAAAGAGGAGCGGAACCGTCTTCTTCCCCTGCCATTGTTGTAGAGACAAGAAGGTCGTTTTGACGAATCTGAATGTTCTCTGAGTTAGCTGCGGCAATCAACATCTGCTACAGCATGATCAGGGATATTCTCTAAGGAAGAAGAAATAGCCAAGGCCAGTCCTAGCTGTAGTGGCTTCTCGATCCAAGCATAGCCTAATCTGAAGATCAATCTCAGGATCGGTGAAGAAGTTATCTGTTCTGGGTTTTCTCAGGACAGAAGGAGAGGCAGAACAATCTGATTTCTGTCAAAATAGGTTGATGATTGAAGACCATCATTCTTGAACTTCCCTCTTCATCAACAAGTTCAAAATCTCTTTTCTGAGTCAATTCCATCACAAGAATCAGATTCTTGAAGAACATCATCCTTGTGGCTTAGAAGAAGAAAGGGTCAGATTGTTTACGGAGGCTTCTGATCCTAGAATTTATATTATAGCACAAGAAGGACCATTCATCCCTTGAAGGTATCTGTCCTTGATGCAAATGTCATGACTCCTAAAAGTTATGTTGAAATGACCAAGGATGAAGTCATCTTGGCTACAATGGATCAGAGGGCATAAAATATTATAGTTACTGTCATAGATGACTCCACTTTCAAAACCTGGTGCACTACAAGACCTCAAAGGAAATGTGGGACACTCTGGTGATATACATGGAGGGTACTGAGGAAGTAAGAGATGATATGAAGTTTATGTTAAATCAAGAGTATGAGGCTTTCATACAGATCAAGGAGGAGACCATAGCAAGCTGCTATGAAAGGTTCTTAAGAACTGTTAATGAGCTAAGGACCCATGGCCGGGTATTTAGCAACTATGAACTTAATGACAAGTTCCTAATGTCTCTTACTAGAGACTGGGACACTAAGATATGTATCATTAGGGAAGTGACAAAGCTGGCATATACTCGACCATCCACTTTGTTTAGGAAGATACTATATAATGAATACAACTGACTACAAGTAAGGAGGAAGAGAAATCAAGCAAATCTCAAGCCAAAGAAAACATAATGGACTTTAAGGCTGATAGCTCCAAGAGGAGCAAAGAGAAGAATCCTTCTCCTCCAAGAAGGCCAACTGAGTCAGATAGTTCAGAACAAGGTACATCAGACTGCAATATATCTGATGAGGAATTTGCTGCCTTCTCAAGGTAGTTTCTGAAGCTAATGAAGAAGAAGGGGTGGAGGAGCAGACCTTCTTCTTCCTTTAAACACAAGGAGAACTACTACAGAACCAAGAAGTAACCTTCCAAGGAAGGCAGGTATGACTCAAAACACAGTAAATAGATTTCTAATAAAGTTATCTGTTATTATTGCAATAAGCCAGGACATATTATAGTTGATTGCCTAGTGAAGAAGAAGGAGGCTGGTGAAAAGAAACATCTTTATCAGAAGAGCAAGAAGGAAAAGACCTTCATTGCAAAGGAAGAAAAAAGCTGGACTGACTCGTCCTCCTCGGAGTCAGATGAAGAAGATGAAGCCTACATTGAGCTGATGGCAAGATCACATGAAGAAGTCTACCATGATCAGCCTGGTCCAGCTAAGATATCATCTTCATTCATCTCTTCATCTAAGTAAAAATATGTGACTAGTCCAGGTTTAGAAGCATTTTCATCTAAGGATGAAGGTGATTCTGAATCTGAGGATGACATCAATAAAGTGATTGATAAATATGGCAAACTTCTAGATGCTTTCCAAAGGAGTAAGCAGTTGTCTAAAAAGCAGGCTCAAGAGATTGTATCTCTACAGCTTGCTACTTGCTAGTATTCCGAGTCAGCAACCCTGCTGGAACAAAAAATCAGGGAAGTTAGCCAGCTGAAGATTATCACTTACATACAGATAGGCACCAAAAAATACAAGAATGCTCTTATTAGGGATTTAGAAGAAAAGCTCCAAAGGGAGAAGAGGATTGTAGCTAGTTTTTCTAAGCCCAATTATGTGTTGCCTATTATTGATTCCTTCTCCTATCAAGGAAATAAGGAAGGAGTAGGATTCAAGGGAAACACTAGAGCTGCCCCTTTCAAAGGAAAGGGAAAAGCTACAGCTCAACCACACATTGCTTTTAAAAGGGTAATACTCCCTACAAATAGGTATGACAAGGAATCCATGTATGGTTACTGGAATAATGAGAATTCTTCCTGGAAGGATACCAGTGTATCTTCCAATGTAAGGAGAAGAGAAATGGGGATGAGTGCTTTCAAGGCTGCTCATGAAGAAATACAAATGACCCATCCTATACCATTTGTCTTTGGTGTTCCAGCCCCCACTTTAAGAATGGGGCAGTGGATAAACTTCAGACTCAACCAGCAATGACTGAGACTGAAGGTCAGTCTTTCAGCAAGCCTGATTTGGGTGTTTCTGATGCTATCAGGAGCATGATTTATGTAAAGAAAACTATTGTTGATGGCACTCAGAGAAAGCTAACTAAAGCTGCTAAAAGACCTTCCATCAGTCAGATAATTGTTTAAAGAAATCTGAAGAGGACTACTGTTGTTCCTTTTGAAAAGTGTGTTGCTGTTAGCACAGTTACTAGATCAGCTCAAAAAAGAAGGTATAACCTTCATGAGTGTTGGTGTTATGACAAGATAGGTCATTATGCCATTGATTACTGGTATTACCCTAGTGTTTCTAAAGCTAAAGTCAGTCTTCCAGTCAGAAAAACAATTGAAAGACATATTCATTTTAAGACTAACATGCACTAAGGATCCAATAGATGTTGGGGTCCTAAGGTAAAGTAATTATGTTTTGCAGGTTAGTCTAAGTTTCTATACCCCTATATGGTACTTGGACAGTGGTTGATCCAGGCACATGACTGGAACAAAGAGTAATCTGAAGGAGTTCACTCTAGTGAAGGATGGACCAAAGGTGATTTTTGGTGGATCAGATAGAGGGATTACTAGAGATTATGGTAAGATCTCAAATGGTGTAGTCACTTTCAAAAAAGTGGCTTATGTGTAAGGGTTGTAACACAATCTTATAAGCATAATCCAACTCTATGATCTTGGCTATGACCTTTCATTCTACAAGGATGAGTGCCATATTAAGAGGTTGAGTGACCAAGAGGTCATCTTAACAGGCACTAGGAGTGGGAATGTGTATTGTTTAAATTTTTTTGTCTAAATTCAGACTCTCCTATATGCCTAGTTACAAATAATAAGGTCTCATACTGTGTCCAGTGGCACAAGAGACTATCTCATTTGAACTATAAGACCATTGACAAGCTCTTTATTAAAGAGCTAGTTAGGAATAGGTCCTAAGATGACATGCACTAAGGAATGTATTTGCTCTGTATGCCAAAAAGGCAAGCAGACCAAAGCTTCTTTTAAAAGCATTGGGACTAAAGACTCTGTGAGGTGTTTATACCTCCTGTATATGGACTTGTTTGGTCTTATGCCAATTCATAGTCTAGGTAGGAAAGTCTACACCTTTTTGGTTGTTGATGACTTTTCCAGATTTGCTTGGGTTCTCTTTTTGAAGAAAAAGTCTGAAGCCCCTGATGTTTTCAAGACATTTGTCAAGTAAATTCAGAATGAATTGAGCAGTTCTGTAGTCAAATCAGAAGTGATTATGGGACTGAGTTTCAATCTGAATGTTTGAACAATTTCTGTGAAGAACTTGGGATTCATCAAGAGTTTTCCTCTCCAAGAACACCCCAACAAAATGGGATTACTGAAAGGAAGAATAGTACTCTCATAGAAGCTGTAAGGACATTACTGAATGACACAACTCTCCCAGAATATTTTTGGGGTGAGGGAGTAAACACTGCTTGTCATGTCCTCAACATGGTTTCTATCACCAAGAGCCACAAGAAGACTCTCTATGAGATCTTGAAAGGCAGAAAACCAAACCTTGCATATCTCAGAATCTTTGGGAGCAAGTGTTATGTGCTCAACAATGGAAAATACTATATAACAAAGTTTACTGCCAAGTCTTATAAAGGGATCTTTGTTGGGTACAGTAATCAATTAAAGCTTATAGGATATATAACTTGATAAGTCAAGTTGTAGAGGAGTCAGTTAATGTAGTGTTTGATGAGTCAAATATAATTAATAGTTAGCTATCAAGCTCCTCTTTTAGTCTTGCAGGCACAGAAGTGATAATGGACAAGCTGACTATTAAGGAAGCTGAACCTATAGTTCATGACAAAGATGTAAGTGTGTGCATTACAGAGGAAGCACAAGGCACACAGGAAGTGTATGATGTTAGACAAGATGGAGACTTTGAAGAACAGAATGTTGAAGGAAGATTGCCTCCAGCATTCGGACATTTGAGAGATCATCTAGTCCACCAGATCATTGGTGATGTAAGTCAAGGTGTAGTGACCAGGAGCAGATGTATCAACACAGTAATGTACTCCAGTTTTCTGTCATAAGTGGAGCCCAAGAAATTTGAAGAGACAAACATGGAAGAGTTTTGGATTATAGTTATGCAAGAGGAACTGAACCAGTTTAAGAGGTGTAAGGTCTGGAAGCTTGTTCCCAAACCACAAGGACATAATGTCATTTGAACCAAGTGAATTTATAGGAACAAACTTAATGAAAATGTCATTATAACCAAAAACAAAGCTAGGTTGGTAGCTCATGTCACAACCCCTATTTTCTTCGAATTTAAGAAGTATCAGAGTATGAGAAAACACGCGTCGTGATGCCACGTCGAGCAGGCAATAACTGTCGACGCTCAGGTGAACACCATCTAACTAGACATTGAAAATTCATAAGTTTAATGATTAGAAAATCAGTAATATTTTAAAGGCCGTATCCCTCGACTCAGTGGATCATCTAGTCCACTATTTAAAAAAAACTATACTTATACGCAACGAAAAATACTTTATTCGCATTTGACATCCTAAAAGAGTGCATAGTGTCCCCAAAGGATAACTTATACTATGCAAGACCCTACATTTAATTTATACTATATATAAGAAAACGATCTTTTTACGTTGTTTGGAAAGTAGTATATGAGTTTTATAAACATGCTGATCATGAGATATACTTATAATAGTATTTTTAGGTTTAAAAGTAACTAGCAACCTAGCATTAATAAACCCAAGAGCAAGTAGACTAACTCCAAAAAAGGTAGCAGCAAAAAGATAACATATCTAGTATCAAGGTAAAACTACCAGTGGGCGCCAACAAACTGACACGAACCTACTAGCAAGTATATATGTCTGTAAGAAAGAAACATAAAACTACCTAACAAGACCAATGAACTGATCTCTATAGTACAAGAGACCACCAGCAACAACACAGCAAAACTAGCCACTTAATCGGCTACTATCCAGAACTTGAGGCATTCAAAGAAGAAAAGAATACCTCAGCAAGCAAAAACAAATAAGTTGTATGAAAGTGTTAATTTAAATAATAAGCAAAAAGAGTAAACAGGACAGTAACAATCAAACACAGTCCAGGTTCAGACAAAAAAAACTGCACTAAGTGCGAGAAAACAGCAACAACCCTGCTAAAATCCTGCAGAGGCTACAAGGCTACTATTTGCCCAAAAACGTTACAATCTACTAAGGAAGAAGCATCTAACATCCTAAATTGTGAGAGATGGCAGTAGCAAAAACAACGCGGATCCGGGTTGGAGGCAAACTCAGTCCCCCAACAACCATTTCCAAGAAACAAAGCTCAAGGGTCTACATGTGAGAGCACTAGGTACCTCCCACCCCCTTGCCCAACCCGTACCTGGAACAAGATAAAAAGGGTGGCCACAGCTAAATAACACAACACCACCCCCATTAAGAGCTTCAAACCACCACTACTAACCACAACCCACGATTCGGCCTTTGGAAAAATATAGCCGATAAGGAACCTCAAAATCAAGGAATTCACTCGGAAGAGAAAATAAAGATAAGGGGAAAGCATTGAGATGGCTCAACACGACATTGAGTGAGCAACCCTCACTCAACGCTAGACAGGATCTGGCGTTGAGTGAGCCTCACTCTCCCAACTCCAGACAGAATCTGGCATTGAGTGAGCATCACTCTCTCAACACCAGACAGACTCTGGCGTTGAGTGAGCATCACTGTCAATGCCAGACAAAATCTGGCATTGAGTGAGCATCACTCTCTCAACGCCAGACAAAATCTGGCATTGAGTGAGCATCACTCTCTCAATGCCAGACAAATAGCCGCTACTCACCGAAGGCTGGCGTTGAGTGGACTTGGTCCACTCAATGCTAAGATAGCCAGATGTCCAAATGGATTGGATGCGGCGTTGAGTGAGTCCACCTCAATCAACGCCTAAACAGCCATGGCATTGATTGAGGTCGACCCACTCAACGCCAAAATACTTAATCGCAAGGAAAAATAAACAAAAAGGCTATGACATTGAGTGTGTGCACCACACTCAACGCCAAGCCCAAATAGACCAGGTGTTGAGTGTGTGCACCATACTCAATGCCAAGCCCAAAAAGACTAGGCATTGAGTGTGTGCACCACACTCAACACCAAGCCCAAATAGACCAGGCGTTGAGTGTGTACACCACACTCAATGCCAAGCCCAAACAGACCAGGTGTTGAGTGTGTGCACCACACTCAACGCCAAGCCCAAACAGACAAGGCGTTGATTGTGTGCACCGCACTCAATACCAAGCCCAAACAGACCAGGCGATGAGTGTGTGCACCACACTCAACGCCAAGCCCAAATAGAACTTTTGCAAAAATTAAATCTAATGCTACATATCCTACCAGGCTACGACCACCATACAGGAAGGTCAAATCCAACACTCATCTTCACTACTCTCAGCACCCGAACTGGGCAAATCTTAACAGTAAGGAAGGATTAAGAAATAGGCTATTAGAATGAAAATTCTGAACAATAAAAATTTCTGTAAGCTTAAGCAAGTATCGGCCATAATTTGAAACAAAGCTGGACATTTAGCAAAAGTAAATTTGGAATGTATACTTGACAGTAAAAAAAATAAGGATGAATAAATTCTACTTGGCAAGGGCAAAGAGCGCCACTTGCCTCGATTTCCAGCAAAGCTTGGTCGGCCCCTTCCCTCACTCTCGGATCTAGCCGCAAAGCACTAAGCCAAGAAATCTGGAGATTTCCGGAGGAAGAAGGGTCAAGCCAATAATTTCAAACCTCTAAAACAATTACGAAAACTAGAAAACATAACGTAGGAATGTAGATCTAAGCGAGAGCAATCCAGATCCGCTTTCAAAATCGAATTCCGTCCACAAACGCTCCCGGAATCGCCGTCCGAAGCCAGTGGGATTGGCGGTTTCCTCTGCTTTTCGCGAACAGGCGCAGGCGGGGAAGATGAACAGCGGTTTCTTAATTCGTCATATTCTATCCTATATATAGTATCTGATTACTACACTTAATAACTAATTAATTAATTAATTAATATATAATAATTAAAAACATAACCGTCATGCACGATGCTACCCTTCTAAAGTATTAAATAATAAAATACTTAATAAATAGAATTATTTTACCTAAAATACAAAACGACGCGAGAACCGAACATCCTCGGAATTCGACGAAATTCGAACCGTAGCTAAATATCCACGCCACGAATACAACGGTGAAGTCGAAATCAATTTTCGATGAACAGAACTCGGGTTATCTCCACCTGAAGCCAAAACACAAGCATCCCCCAAGAGGCCTCACCGGGTCACCCAAAACGACCCGGCTTGCTAGGGAATCTTGCCAATAGGCTACAAAATAGGCCACTCAGTCCTAAGGAGCTAAGACCACACTCCACGGATGGCACAAGCCAAGAAAACGCATCAATGTAATGCCAAACGAGAATTAAATAATCGCAGAAAAATCGGGGGCGTTACATCTCAGGGGGACATACAAGAAGAAGGTATTGACTTTGATCAAACCTTTGCCCCTATAGTAAGAGTGGAAGCCATCAAATTGTTCCTTGCATATGTTGCATACCAAGGATTTAAAGTCTACTAGATGGATGTGAAGTCAACCTTCCTGAATGGTGACTTGAAGGAATAGGTCTATATTGAACAACCTATAGGTTTTGTTATTCCTAACCACTCTAATTTTGTTTATATACTTAGGAAAACTCTATATGGGTCGAAGCAAGCCCCTAGAGCATGGTATGAGACCTTGTCTAGCTTCCTCATTAAGAACAAATTCTCAAGGGGGAAGATAGACAAGACCATATTTCTAAGGGAATCCAAGGGCAAGATCATTCTAGTCCAGATATATGTTGATGACATTATCTTTGGATCTACTTGTAACGCCCCGGAACTCAAAAGAGCGATGGGTGGCATTTTGAGCCAAGTCTGGGACTTGGTAGAGGTCACACGGCCTGGGACACGGGCATATCTTGATCGGGTTCAACGTTGGCCGTGTGGTTGACAAAATTGCAGTCGACGATCGTCGAACGACGAACACGACCTGAGATACGGGCATGTCCCAGGCCCTATCCTACTCGGGTTGTTAGCCGAGTTGTGTCGGGGGAGAGACAAGGCCTGAGCCCAGACATGTTTAGGTCCGACACGGGCGTGTCAAATTCGACCCGGGCGTGTCAAATACCCGTGTTCTCCTCGGGTTGGTGTTGTACCTGTGTCGATGGAAGAACACGCCCAGCCACACGGGCGTGTACTAGATGACACGGGCATGTCAAGCTTAACACAGGCATGTCGAGAGCCCGTGTTCTTTTCGGGACGCGACAGTTTCGGCGGCGATTGAGGCACACGACCTTGGACACGGGCGTGTCACAAGCCGTGTTCAGCCCAGGTTTTGTATTTTAAGTGCGAATCGTGGCCGTCCGTTTCCTTATTTTGGGATCCAATGGCTTAGGGCTGTTCTTGGTGGGATATACCCGGGAATAGGGCTTAGAAACCCTTATTCTATTTGGGTTTTCTCTTTCTAAAGTTCTAGAGAGAGGGGAGAGTAAGAAAGAAGAAGGAAGTGAGATTCGACCGTCGGTGGAGCTTCGAAGCTCCGATTCTCGATCCGAGTCCTGATCTGCGAAGACGAGGCCGATACGGTGCTTTTCATCCATATAGATTTCCATGGCGCCAAAGAGAAACCTAAGGGCAATGATACTAATCTTGGACATGTGAAGTCCTCTTTCTTTCTGCATAGGAAGCCCGCTCTTGCGAGTATGCGGTGAATGTGAGGCGTTCCTTCGGATAGACATGAATAGTCCCCACTTTATTATATGTAGAGTCCAAAGTCAAGATACGGACATAGGCATAGTGTGTGAAGCCTACACTGACAAGTTGGTCTGGATCAGTGATGTTTCATTATGCATGATTAGCCGGATAAAACTCCGTGCCTTTGGTTATTTTTGGGTTTTCTATGCGGTAGATTGCAACAGGGAGTCTTGGGGATTAGCTCCAAGGTGCACCCGGAAATCTGGGCGGAAACGCATTTCTGCCAACTTGGTGGCCTGGGAGCCAGCCTTGAACATAACAAGGTTATATGCATGTTTAATTTGATCGTTTTGGGACTCGGGGAAGCTTGACCTGCGCATATGGCTTAAATTAATGTTGCGGCGTGAGCAATGGGTTAGGCGAAACCGTACCCGCTCTGTATCATTCGGTTAAAGAGACCTAAAGTACATGGCAATTATCGTTGGCATAGATGGAGGGTCTTAGGCTTAGGCCGGAAATACTATAATGCTCACGAGTATTGCCGTCCAAGGGGCGGTGGTGAGACCGCGGTTTTGACCGGGTTCACCGTGTAAGTGACCTAAGAGCACGGGGTGTGCAGTTGTGTGTGCATGCACCTGTGGTATTATGATTATTCACAATAATGCTTAATATGCTAATAAGTGCAGGAAAGTAGCATCGCCGCCCCGAGTTTATGAGCGGGATCGTTATAATTTGGTCAGCTTTAGCTGACCGTTACTTTTGTTTGCCACTGTTATGGTGAATTGTGCTTGCAGGTACTGCGGAGCCGAGTGGCAAATAGCAGGCCAAAGCCCTTGTTGCTGAGCCCGCCCTTGAAGGCCTTATTTTGTTTACTTGTTTAATTCATGTATGACCGACCTGCGAGCCGAAGTATGGAAGACACTGTTTTAAATTTAGTAAACTCTTATAAGGCCATAAGGTCGGTACTTTGTGTACTTTTTTGTAATTCATTCATATTTGGGTTCGATAGTGGACATTCATGTTTGTGGCTGGGTTCTTATTTTGCAACTTAATAATTTGCTTCCATTAGATGCTCTGTGTACGACATTATGATTGGAAGAATGGTTTTAATGAATAACCCTTTGGTTTGTCTGTGGTATATGGCATCGGGCCCCGACCGGACCTACTGTTATATGCTATGTGACGGATAGGGGTGTTACACTAAACTTATGATAACCTTTGCAGAAATTTTGTCAAACTTATGCAAGGGAAGTTTGAGATGAGCTGTATGGGTGAACTTAAGTTTTTCTTGGCTCTCTAAGTAAGACAGACTGATAATGGATTATCTATATCCCAGTCTAAGTTTACCAGGGAGTTGATTAAAAAATTTGGGATGGAGAATGCTTCTACTATAAAAACTCCCATGGGGTCAACTATGTCTTTAGACAAAGATGAGGTAGGGAAACCTGTTGATCAAACTTTGTATAGAGGGATAGTTGGCTCCCTTCTATATCTAACTGCCAGTAGGCCAGACATCATGTATGTTACATGTATATATGCTAGATATCAGGCCTGCACTAAAGAATCTCATTACTCTACTGCTAAGAGGATTTTTAGAAATCTGAAGGGCACACCAGATCTTGGCCTTTGGTACCCTAAGAATAGGGATTTTGAACTAATAGGCTTTTCAGATGCAGACTTTGCAGGCTATAGAGAGGACAGGAAAAGCACATCAGGCTCCTGTCAGTTTCTGGGAAAAAGGCTAGTATCATGGAGTAGTAAGAAGCAAACAAGTGTTTCTATTTCTATCATTGAGTAAGAATATATAGCTACAAGGAGTTGTTGTGCATAGTTATTATAGATTCAGCATCAACTTCAGGATTATAACATTCAGTTAAGTAAAAGCACTTTATTTTGTGATTCTACTAGTGCAATCTCTATAGCTAGAAATCTTGTCTCACATAGCAGGACTAAGTACATAGAGATTAGATATAACTTTATAAGAGAGCATGTGGAATGTGAGGATATTAGACTTGAGTTTGTCCTAACAAATAAACAAGTGGTTGATATCTTCACCAAGACACTAGATGAATCAAAGTTCAACACCTTCAAGTTTGAGTTGGTTATGTTGAACTTGGTATAGCTTCAGTTGCTCTTCATGTTTTTTGTTGCAGAAATACTTCATCATGCAGGTAGTGAAGACCAGAACATGGTATCAAGGCTGGAATGACCAAAGTGATCAGAAGATGCTCTTGTTGATAGGGAGCATGTCCAGCACCAGTTGATTATCTATCAGAAAAAGGTAAAGATATTCACAGATGGCCAGCTTCCCCTCTGTTTGAAGTAGTCAAAAAGGGGGAGAAGGTGACTATATGTGACTAGGTGACAAAGCTACAAAATAGGGGGAGCAGGTGGTGTTCCCATACAAGGGGAAAAGGTGAACCTTGCAGCAAAATAGGGGGAGTAGGTGATGATCACCATACTAGCAGAAAAATGGGAAATGTGGTAACTCTTAACTCTCTTGTGTTAATATATTATTGTATATTGTTGCTGCATATGCTGGTGTATATCATTGACAAAGAATTTTCAAGTGGTGTTTTGACTTCTTCAAATAGGGGGAGATTGTTGGGTCCATTGATCCCATTGTCCCAGATTTGTAAGAAGTCAAACTAGTCAATAGTATACATATAGTTGTATTTGATGTATGTTTAAGTTTATGCATGCAGGTTGGTCTATATCATATTAATTGGATAGGTGGCCTAAGTGACATTGACAGGTGGACTCAAAGAAGATGACTGGAGAGGCGGGAATTTGCCTAAGTCCACAAGCATTGAGTGAAGCAAGCTCACTCAACGCCAGATATCAAGGTAGTTGTTGGAGAGATAGAAAATTCATCTAAGTCCACAGGCATTGAGCGAAGCCAGTTCACTCAATGCCAGATGAACCAGGAGCTAGTAATGGTGAAGAAAAATGATGAAGTCCACAGGCGTTGAGTGAAGCTAGTTCACTCAATGCTATACAACTAACAATGCTGAGAGAAGGCAGGCAGTCAAAGCTTTAAGTATTGGCTAGGCAGAAATTTGGCTAAGCCCACAGGCATTGAGTGAAGTTAACTCACTCAATGGCATATAGCCAAAAGCATTGAATCCAGCTGCTTTAGTTAAAGCCACATCCATTCTGTCAAAGAAAATAAATTGAGTCCAAAAGCATTGAGTGAAGCTTGATCACTAAACGTCATGTTGTTTCTATCAAAGCCAAATAAAAAGGAGATAGAAAATCAACTATGTCCACAAGCGTTGAGTGAATCTAGTTCACTCAATGCCAAGATCAAAAAGCTTTGAGTCAAGTTAATGTAGTACCTAAGAGGAAACAAAGATATCGACTAAGTCTAGAAGCATTGAGTGAAGCCAGTTCACTCAAAGCACTCAACGCCAAATTTTAGAGGCAAAGGCAGAAAGCATTGAGTGAGGCCAGTTCACTCAACGCCTTCAGACAGAAGAAGATTTGGCTAAGTATAGAGGTGTTGAATGAAGCCAATTCACTCAACGCTCTCAACTCCTTGATTTGTAGAAGGATGCAGAATGTTGACTAAGTTCAAAAGCGTTGAGTGAAACTTATTCACTCAATGCTCTCAATGCCTAGCAGAGCAGAAAATTGTCTAAGTCCAGATTCGTCGAGTGAGGCTTGTTCACTCAACACACTCAATGTCTGGGCAGTTGTCTGAAAATTTCTAAGTCCAGAATAGTTGACGTCAGCAAAGTCAACAATATTCAAATTGGTTATGGAAGAGCTGCAATTCATCACTAATGTCGTCGTCAGTCTTATTTTGTGTAATGAAGGTTATAATCTGTCATTAACACAGCGACACGTATCAATCGAGTCGCTGGATAGCGGGTTTATAAAAGTCGATGTAATCAAATCAGATCAAAGAACTTTTATGAAATCAATTCATTTTGCGAAAGAGGAGCGGAACTTCGTCTTCTTCCCCCGCCATTGTTGCAGAGACAAGAAGGTCGTTTCGACGAATATGAAATGTTCTCTGAGTTAGCTGCGACAATCAACATCTGCTACAACACGATCAGGGATATTCTCTGAGGAAGAAGAAATAGTCATGGCCAGACATAGCTGTAGTGGCTTCTCGATCCAAGCAGAGCCTAATCTGAAGATCAATCTTAGGATCTATGAAGAAGTTATCTATTCTGGGTTTTCTAAGGACAGAAGGAGAGACAAAGCAATCTGATTTCTGTCAAAATAGGTTGCTAATTGAAGACCATCATTCTTGATCTTCCCTCTTCATCAGCAAGTTCAGAATCTCTTTTTTGAGGTAATTCCAGCACAAGCATCAGATTCTTGAAGAACATCATCCTTGTGGCTGAGAAGAAGATTAAGCTGAGATTCTCTTGGCTCAAGAATCTATAGACTCAGATAATAAATCTATGGAGTCTAATCTACATCAATAATTACTCCGTCTCTGTAGGATCTTTTCAAGATCTGGGTGTTAAGCCTAGATTATAAAGGCTGAGGGTTAGATCTGGTGAGATCTATGTTGTAAGTCTAAGTTATAAAGGCTGAGTGTGGGATTTGGTATAGATCTGAGTGGTACGATTCATTCTCGAATCTAAGTGGTAGGGCTATCCTCCCAGCCAGAGTTGTAAGGCTTGTTGTCCTGAGGTAGTTGATTTGGTGATCACATAGTGGTAGGGTTTTGTACCCGAGTTGTAAGTCTTGGAAGAGACTGAGTGATCCTGCGGGATCGTGTTATAAGCTTTGAGGAGTTGAGTTATTGGAGAAGTGCCTTGTCTAACATACTATTAGAAAGCCGGGATGGACAGTGGATGTACCCATATACTGGGGAACTACTATAAAATTTTGGTGTGATGTGTCTGAATGTCTTGAAAGCAGAACTAATCAATCATAATAGGGCCTAAATTAGTTAAATGTCAAAAGAATATAAAAAGACCTTAATAACCTATTCACCCCCCCCCCCCCCTCTAGGTGATTAGCTACCCTTGAATTCAAAGACTTTCAGGTGGGTCGAGTTCCTTGGAGACTACGACGTGGAGATTCAGTATACGTCAAGCAAGGCCAATGTGGTGATTGATTCCTTGAGTAGAAAATATTCTGGACAAGCAAATTGGATTGAAGCTCATGATGAGTGATTGTGCGGGACTGTGAGCCCCTTGGCATCGAGTGTGTAGCAAGAGTAAAGTCTAGCATAGCTCGATTGAACTGGATCGAGTTACAAAGTGACTTATTTGATCATATCCAAAAAGCGACTAGTGTGGATGCAGAGATTCAACCATTTGTGGTGGAAGCTCAAAAAGGCGAGGGTAGTGCCTGGGAAATGGTTGGTGGGATCTTAAAGAAGGACGGAAGGGTATATGTACCGCAGTTCGGCAAGCTCTGTGAGGAGTTGATGTTTGAGGCTCATTTCACGAAGTACTCCATTCATCCGGGCAGTACAAAGATGTACTTGGATATGAAGAAATCCTTTTGGTGGCCTGGATTGAAGCGGGATGTAGCTTTATTGGTGAGTCGGTGCCAAACTTGCGCCTTAGTGAAGGCCGAGTGTCAAAAGTCGAGAGGGTTCCTGAATCCCCTTCCTATCCCTGAGTGGAAATTGGATGACATCTCCATGAATTTTGTGCATGGCTTACCTCGGTCGCAGCAAGGTAATGATGCGATTTGGGTGATCGTGGATCACTTGACTAAAGTGGCTCACTTCATCCCAAATCGGAAAGAGGAAAACGTAGAGAAGCTGGTAGAATTGTATGTTCGCAAAATTGTGCGATTGCATGGGATTCCAAAGGGCATTGTTAGTGATCGTGATGGACGATTTACGTCCAAGGACTGGAGACTAGTACAGAAGAGTCCAGACACAAATCTCAAGTTTAGTACGACGTTTGATCATCAAACCGATGGTTAAACGGAAAGGATGAATTGTACAATGGAGGATATGCTGAGAATGTGTACCTTTGATTTTGGAAAAAAGTGCCAAGATCACCTTTTCATGGTGGAGTTTTCCAACAATAATAGTTTCTAGGCGAGTATCATGATGGCGCCATACGAGGCATTGTATGGAAGGCGGTGCCGAACACCGATGTCGTGAATAGAGGTGGGATACACCAAACTTTTGGGAAAAGAGGTGGTGGTCATTTCTTGTGAATTGGTGCGAACAATTCAGGAGAGCATGAAGGTTGATCTGGATCGACAGGCTAAGTATTTCAATGCAAGCCATAGGAACATGGAGTTTGCGGTAGGGGACTGGGTGTATCTAAAGATTAAGTCATTCAAAGGTGTTCCGTGGATTTTCCGACTCAAGAAGTTGAGTCCGAAGTTTTTGGGGTCATTCGAAGTTACAGAATGCATTGGATAAGCATCCTACCGGTTGGCGTTGTCCCCAGAGTTGATTGGATTACACGATGTCTTCAATGTTTTAGTTTTAAGGAAAGCTTTGATGAAGATAAGTGTTGTGGTCGAGTCGGCGACGGTGTCGGTAGAAGAGGACTTGAGGATGAAAGTCCATCTATTTGGTATAGAGGATTCAGAAGTTCAACAGTTGTGGAATAAATAGGTTAAGCACGTAAAAGTGTGTTGGGATAACTACGGGCGAGACGAATTCTCCTGGGAACATGAGCAAGTAATGCGGAAATACTTTCAAGAACTTTTTTGCTTCAGGTATGCTTGTTGTTTGAGTGCATGCTAAATTTCGAGGATGAAATTCTTCTAAGGGGGGAGGAGTTGTAACACCCCAGTTTTCCAGAACTTGAGGCTCTGGGAGCTATCGCATGGCGGTAAGTAGTTATTGCCCGACAGTAGCCTTCTTTCATCGAGACCGGAGCATTGAGACGAAAGTGCCGAGTGGTACCACACGGTAGTAGGTTATTATCACGTGGCGGTATCCCCTTTTCGTCGAGTCATAGGCGTCAAGACGAAGGCGTCAAGACAAAAGCATTGAGTCGAAGATGTTGAGAGGTTACCACATAGCGATATTTCTTCTGCTGGTAGAAGCAAGGCATTTCCAAAAGGGTAGGTGGCTCTGTGAACTACCGCGGCGCGGTAGGTATCTACTTCCTAGTAGTAGAAAGTGGAAGCAGTTTTGTAACTGCTGAGTTTAGGCCATCTGATCTTCTTAGAAATCGATCTTATGGCCCAGAATCCTCCGTACCTGAACCTTTAAGTAGGAATGAAGAACTCCTTTCCCTTATTTTGTCCCTTTTGAGTGAGAGTTAGGGTTTTGGGAGCGTTTGGAGGAGGAAGAAGAAGATTATATTACGCCATTGATGAAGCTCTGAGGCTCCGTTCATCGATCCGAGGACATATCCATGGAGAGGACTTTAAAACGCGCACTTTCATCCGTATAAATCGAGATCTCCATGGCTAGGAAGAGGAGTCATAAGGTAATGACATTTCTCCTCTCGATTTGTAGGATGCGTGCATGACATTTGTTTCATTTTTCCTTTATTCCAAGCATGTAGGCACTCGATCTCTCAAATGAGAGGGGTATGGGTTGCCATAGTTCATGAGGAACCACTGGTTTGATTGTGTCCGTCCCCGGCATGATGTTTCATTAAAAATCTGCTCCGTTATTGGATTAGGCATTATGGGAGAAGCTGTAGTCACGACCGTTAATCCGACTTGGTGATGTTGTATATCGAACATTTAGGATTTTGCTAGAAATCCGTGTGCGGCAAGATGTTGTTTGTGATGTTTTCCCCCCACCCCCCTTTATTTCGTGTGAGAACGAATGGTGGATTAGGGTGGGTAAGGCTATGTTTATTTATTGATGTGCGAAGGCGCGACTTTATCTCTGTGGTCGGTTGGCTAGCCCGTGACATATAAGTCATGTGTGGAGAGTGTCCCGACGAGACAAGTCCCCTTATATGAAACTGACGAGAATGCCAAGCTTTGGACAAGCCCGGGTGATGAATCCCATGAGCAGGTGGGGTAAAACAAGGGTTCTTAGTATCAGTTTGTTTGTGTGATGGAATCCTAACGTGAGAAGTCAGAGCTTGCAGGCAAGCCCGGGTTTTGAGACCCACGAGCGGGTGGGGCCTAGGCAAGAGTTCTGTGTGGTGGCTTGAATGTCGTTAGGGGAAAATGGAAGTACCAGTATGATGTGATGATGCATGATGATGTGTTAGAATCATATGTGCTTTTGGGTGCCTTGGGTGAAACCCAGGTGTGCATACATATTGCACGGTAGGCCCCTTTTTATTAAATGCTCAATCTAGAAACGTGTTTGATGTATGTGACATCCTAACCTGTTATTTTACTTTTTATGTACATTTACATACGAAGTGCTGACCCGTAGGGTGATGGAGTGCCTCGGGGTCAGCTAGGAACAGCTGGGATGAGATGTGTTGGTTATACAGTTGAGGTCAGCATTTGCTGACCCATGTTACAACAAATTTTTATAGGGCAAGGATTGCAAGCGGGGGCAAGTTCGACGACCAAAAAGGCCTAAGCCTCATGAAGTGTACTCTCTTGTATCTACTTATGAGTTATTGAATGTTATGCTCCATGAACTGTAATCCGGCTTGCATGTCGAGGTAGCCTAGGAGTTCCAAGGCATGTTGCTTTATTTGTTGTTGATTCAGTTTTTGGACATTTGTATGTTGTAAGGCCTTAAGGCCATTTCGAACTCCTATGGTAGTGGATAACATCTAGTTTTTTGTGTGTTTTCGATGTTTTATTTCTGAGTTTTGAGTTGGGTAGCTCTTTATATCATAGTATAATGCTTAAGCTGTGGAGTCTGTATGTTATGGGGTCCCGACCGGACCCATATTATATGGTCACTACAGGTGAGGTGTTACAACACACCTCTTGGAGCCTTCATTTTCATGCACTCTCGGCCTGTTCATCTCTGATTCTAGAAAACTCTCAACCACCTTTAAAGTTTAAGAGCAAAGAGGAGAAGTTTGTGTACTTCAACTCTGACGATCTTCATGGAGCTTCATCATCTCATATAGAGCTCTACACTTGAGGGAGTTTTAGTTTCATATTTCATTTCTTGTATTCTTTCATTTATTGTACTAAACAGTAGAGAATTTGCTGCCTTGCGTATGACGACTAGGCCTTTGAGTGGTTTAGGGGGAATTCACTGCCTTGTGTGCCGACTAGGTCGAGGAGAGATCTAGGGGAGGCTAGAGGCTATATTTAGGGAGAAAACAGATATAGTTAGTCAGTCCTTGGGAGAAGGACCGGTGAATTCATAAAATGGATTTTTCTCTTATAGCCTCGATTTCAAGTTTTATCTAAATCAACACTTTTTTTTACTTTTTATTGTGAAATAAAATCTTCATTTTATCATATCTGATTTTCTAAGTTTTTTTCCCATATAAGTGTTTATCAAGAAAAATTGTTTTCATTATACTCAATATTTGTGAAAAATTTCTAAGTTTCTCTTAAATTTAAATGTCTATATTCACCCCCCCCCCCCCACTAAGGGTGCCATAAGATCTATCAGAGACTCCTATTCTATATGGTGAGGACTGAGAGGACCTGTAAATAGGGAAAGGCAGTTTGGGTGGTCCCATAGGACACGTGCTCTTATAACATACATCCTATTTCAGGTTCTCTCTTCTCTTGGAAATTCATCGCCCTGTAACTCAATAATTAAAGGGGGTTAACCATGCCAATTCTTATGATTGTAAGAAATGTCAATATACTTTGTATGGGAGAAGACGCTCGTAGTGAGCTTTTTAGCTCTTTGGGTCTGATGATGCCTTTATGAAAGGTCTCGTCATTAGTTAAGTCGGCCTTCTCTTTATCGAGGTGAGAATTTGGTGTCCAGACATTATGTTGATAATCTCTCTAATTGGATGAGAAGCATGATCAGGAGGTAACTCAGCCAACATGCAAGGGGGAAGCTAATCATGATTGTTAATGTAGAGGCATGGTCTTACAAGAATGCATTAAAATCTGACACACACCATCCCATCCCCCACTCTGGGTTTTCTAAAAGTCAATTCGGAGGATCATTTCCCAATTCGATCGTAGGGATCGACTTCGCCTACTCTACTTTTTGAGACATTTTTGGAAAGGAGACTCACACATTCCTGTATTTCAGGGGGTAAGGAAATCATTGATATGAATAAACATTTATACATGATGTATATACCCTTTACCGTTAAGGATAGAACCTTTTCATTTCATCACCGCTCCAGGTTCTCCCAAGCATCTCTCCATCGAGGTATTGCAAGTGTTATCCTCCGGTTGTTAACAACTTTGTTGAAGATGAATGCCCCTTCCCAATTCTAGTTTAGCTTCCAAATATTGGTTGTTCTTCTGATCGCATCCACATTTTTTAGGATGAGATCCCCTACATTGAACTATTTGATGTAGACGTGCTATTTGAAGTGTTTCTTCATTCACCTCTTGATCTCTTTCTTCCAAACTAAGGCCAGTCTCAAAGCTTTTTGATGAATTCAATAGAAAGCCTCTAGGCATATTCATTTTCTAAGCACTATTCCTCGCCTCCTTCCTCTGCCGTAATCAATCTCGTATTTCTAACTTCAAAATCCACTAGGATAAGTGGCTCAAACCCGTGGGCTAACTTGAATGGTATTTCCCATGTGTCTGAGTTTAGAGTGTTTCTCTGAGCCTATAGTACTGAAGGGAGATGTTTCACCGAATTCCTTTTTAGATTATCGACCTTCTTCTTCAATAGGTTGATGACTAGCTTGTTGGTTGCCTCCACTTTCCCATTGCTCTAAGGATGGTGGACGAAGGCAAATCAAAGATTTGTCCCTAGCTACCTGCAGAAATCTTCCAACTCAAAGCTAGCAAACTGTGGACCATTATCGATGATAATGATGAGAGAAATCCTGAATCTTGAATCTATCTCCCCAAGATAAAGTTCTTCGCCACTTGAGAAATGGTTTTGGCTAGATCTGTGGCCTTGATCCATTTTGAGAGTTAGTCGATCATGACAAGAATAGACTTCCTTTGACCACTAGCTTGGGGGAAGGGCTTATCAAATCCATTCCCTTGTTAAACAATTACCAACGGGTCTTAATTGAATGAAGTTATTGTGACGGTTGCAAATAAAGAGGGGGGTGAAGATCTGACACTTCTAGCATTTATTTGAGAAGGCTCCAACATCCTTTCAGATGGTTGGCCAGAAGTATTCTTGCCTTAGGATTCTTTTCTCTAAAGTGCGAGTCCTAGAACAACTTCCACATTTTACAGAATGGATCTCCTCCAGCACTCAAGAAACCTAGATCTTTGATGCACATCTAGCCAGGGGACCCAAGATGGTCTTGCAATACAGCTCCCCCTCCATAAAGTAGGTAGTAAGCTGCTTTGTATTAAAACTTTATTTTATCTCCATCATTTGTTGGGAGTTGATCTGTAGATAAAAAGGCAATGAATGGATCCACTCATGAAGCTCGCTGCTTAATTTCCATCATGTACTCTTCTTTGATGCATGGCCAAAACAACACTATGATCATTCTACCGGTCCTCGACCCATATTTGGGCAAACGAAACACTACTAAGTTTTCCTCCCGTTAACATGCTTGGTGAATAAAGATTGAAAATCTCCCATAAAGCCCTTTACTTTTACCAAGTACTTTTGTAGGATGGCATCACGTACTTTGAACTCTCCTCTAATCTATGATGCAAACACCATTGAACTGTGAATACCCTTATGTCTTGGATCCCCAACTTCCTGAGGAGATGCATGCCTGCCACTATGGATTCATACTCTGATTAATTATTTGTGATAGGGAAAAGGATCTTAACTTCTTGATCGATCCTAATTTTATGTGGGCTTACTAGCACAATTCCCACTCCCACAGAGCTCTATCCTGAAGCTCCATCCATGAACATCTTCCAGGAAATCGAGCTTGATGAGCTTTCACCTTCACCCGCCTCTACTGAAAAGTCAATTAGGAAGTCTGTCGCTGCTATGTCTTGATCGACACCCTGGGCAAAAAAGTGATCGAATTCACTGAGCTCCACCGACCACTTTGCTAGCCTTCCCATATGATCCAGCCCATCCAAGATACTTTTGAGGTGGTGATCGGTCACAACTTTGATAGAGTGAGCTTGAAAATAAAGACGAATCTTCTTCACAAACACCACCAAGACAAAACCTAGCTTTTTCGGGATGGGATACCTCATCTCTACCTTCCTGAGCACCCGACTCACATAGTAGATGGGTAGATGCAACTTTCCTTCTTATCTAACAAGCACCAAACTTAATTCCTTTCTCCTACTCCTAGATAGAGGAGTAGGTCCTTTCCTTCCTCCAAAGGCCTCATCACACTTCTCGATCCAATTAAATTGTTGGCTACTTCAGAGAATTTTGAAGAGAGGAGAGCACTTCTCTCCGGCCTTGGACAGGAAGCGGTTAAGACCTGCCAACCTTCCTGCCATCCTTTGGATTTTGTAAGTACTTTTTAGCAATTTCATTTCTAGGATAGCTTTGACATTGTCAGGAGTAGGCTCCACTCCCCTTGGGGTGAGAAGATGCCCCAAGAACTTTCCTCTCCCTGCTCCGAACACACACTTCATTGGATTGAGCCTCATCTTAAACTTTTGAAGCAACACAAAGGTATCCACAATATTTTTGATGTGCTCCTAGATGCTCTTGATGAGGAGATCGTCTACATAAGTCTCCAAATTCTACCCATTTTGCTCTTTGAATACTTGGCCCATCATCTATCGATAGGTATCTCCATTATTCAACCTGAAGGGCATCCTCTTTTAGCTATAGTAGACATTGCTGCTGATGAAGGAGATGTCTCAACAATCAAGGGGATGCATCCAGATCTAGTGGTATCCAGAAAAGGCATCAAGGAATCCCATCACAGAAAAGTCAATATTGGATCAACTAGTACGTCGATTATATGCGAGGGATAGCAATCCTTCAGACAAGCTTTATTTAACAAGGAAAAGTCAATGCATATTCTTTAGCCTTCTCCGGCCTTCTTCACAATTACAACATTCGAGACCCAACTTGGTTACTTGATCTCTAGTACAAAGTCTACCTCAAACATCTTCCTCACTTCCTCCTTAATGGGCTCAGCCAACGCAGTGGTGTTTTCTCTCTTCATTTTTCAAATGGGCTCGATCTCGGGATCCAGATTGAGGCGGTGGTAGGAAACCTTCATATCAATCCCAGCATCTCTACATAATTCTAAGCAAAGATGTACACATTCTCCTTTAGGTACGCCACCGTCTTCATCTTCTCATTAAGATTCAAGGATTCTCCAATCTTCAGTAACCCAGACTCTCAACTTCTAGGAACATCTCCACTTCTTCTAGATCATTTGCGGCATCTAGCCTTTCCATCCCTTCCAGCACCTTGTCCATCTCCTTTGCATCCACCGCCTAGATGATGGTGCTTACAACACTGAGATAACAATCATGAGCAACTCTTAGATTGCTCTTAAACTTTACCTAGACATATCTATGGCAATATTTCAAGCATTGGTGGTAGGAGGATGGGATGACCTTGAAGAGGTTGATGAGTAGCATCCCGAAGATCGCTTTGTGTTGGATCTTTAGGAGCCCTTAGAGTGTGGGGGGGGGGGTAAATAAGGGCTTTTCAGAATTTAAATATATAATAAAAATATAAGAGTTGCTTAAAGAAGTTTTGGAATATTTTAAAATAGAAATATATATTTTATATTTCTGAAAATACTATATTGAAGATTGTTTTTGAATAGATCAGAATTCGATTAATCTTCACTACCGCCGACGGAAAAAATTATCATCAGGCGCTAATAACAGAAAAGTGAATTCCAAGAGCATATAGTAAGAGTATGATTTTATTTCACAAGAGTATAAAGTTATATCACTTTGATAGAAGAAAAATGAGACATGATTTTTATTTCAATAATAAGAATTGCAGAACTTGGATCTTATGGCGCTAAGATCAAGGTGGAAAATAAAAAAAAAACATTTTTTATACCAACCCTTCTCCCAAGGACTGGTTAGTTCTAGCCTATCTCTCCCAGACAAGGCCTCGAATCGTCCCTAGATCTACCCTAGACCTAGTCACCATAATATGCGGCAAATTGCGGAATCCTCCCCAATATCCGACCTCCACTCCGAACAATTTTTCCTCCCAAGTCTCACAAGGCTAAGTCGTCAACAACTGCGACAAATTTCCTACGGAACCCTTCCCAAAATCCGAAATTCTCCCCGAATAATTTCTCCATCATATAAAAAGATTGAAAAGATAAATACAAGATAATTAAAAAGCAAAAAAAAACTCCTCAAAGATTTCTGAAGGTGAAGACGAAGGCAATGTAGACATTGGTATTCTTGAAGCATTTTCCCTTCATGTAGGATACATGCTGTTGCCCTTCTCCTTCAAAAATCTCCTGTAGATCTTCGTGTTTGCCCAAGGGAGTCTTCTTCAACATCTGGAGACAAGCCTCTCTTAGGTGGTTTAGAGTTATGTCTTTGGAGGAAAAGGAATCAGTGGCATAGAAGGAGAGTAGATGCACTTTAAATAGAGATCAGGAGCTAACTCTGATGTAAGAGTTAACACCGAGCATTATCTATATTTAATAAGTAGTACATGGATCGTGGCAAATATGGAAGTCATTATTTTGCTAATTTCGATATTTTTATATACTGCTGTAGGGTGGTAGTGTGAACGCCACACGTTAGTACTTGCTAAATTTGGCTCAACCCATACTTTCTTTCTTGTAATCTTTCATATCATGATGATGATAAATTTTTTATTGATGATAATGTTAGCATTAGTTGTTAATGCTTGGTTATCACAAAAACTTTTCTAGCTTGTAGATGATGTCATTCTCTTTCTGGAATTGTGTGGCACATTCTGTAACTCTTCCTGGATTGAAAGTTATGGCCATTTGAAATTCAATAATCATCACTCATCTTTTTGTTATTTCTAAAGTGTGCATGCCTTTGGGTCATACCCATGACCAAGGGCTTGTCTCCTCATTCAATATATTCTTGTACCTGTATGACTTGAATATTATAAACACAAAAAAGACTAAATCAAATACATCATAGTATTTGTTATTCTCAAACCAAGAGATGTGAAACGCATGCTCCAACAATCTTTCTTTTTTGATAATACAAATACTTATATGAGAAAATGGTGAATTTAAACATATTTGTGTTTATACATAAGTGCAGTAAAATATATGCATGAATAACGGGGTTTTAGAGAGAAAGATTTTAATAATGCAAACTATATGAATGCTCATCTTCCATAAGTGTTCCTTATATATTTTACTCCCCCTAAATATAATATCTAGTTCATTAGATTTATCAATTTAGTTCTCCCCTTTTTGTTATTAGCAAAAGTGGGTAGGGATGAGTGTATAGGTGTGCGATTTACTTAGGTCCACTTAGTGAAGGATTTTCATGATCGAGCAAAAAGTAAAGTATACACCTCCTCTGAATACTCCCCCTACATAGATGCTTTCTATGAAATAAAATTAATGTGCTCCCCTAAATTATGAAATTTATGCAAAATGTTCTCCCCTTTTGGTAGTATCAAAAGAGGGTAGAGGTGAGTGTGTGCAATAAGCATCAATGAGATCTATGTAGAAAAAAAAGGATGCAAAGAAATACCACTTGTTAAACATATTATACCACTTGTTGAGAACAAAAATAATCATGATTAAGCACAAGTAGTAAGCATAAAGATATGGTAAGCACTCTTAAAATAAACATCTTTTTAGAAATAAGAACATATAACATATAATGTGTTTTAAGACCAATAAGAAGTTGTTTTCAATTTTAATCCAAGAGATGATATTTTCATTGAAATTTGAAGCATGATTTCAAAACATCAAAAAGAGATAAGAACTACATTTTAAGCTAATTTGCATTTTAAGTAAGAATAAACATTATAGCGGCCAATCTTTACTATCTAGTGAATTTACTTAAGATTGTAGAGAATAGTATAGGTATGCATTAGGATCCAATTCTCATGTGTAAAAGTTTTATGAAAAATAATGATGTGCACAAATAGTGTTTTGATAAAGTATACACGTGAATTAATAAAAACACGAGACATATATAACAAATAACACTACATTAAAATACAATAATAATATTACTTTCACTATTTTTCAATGCACATGAGTAAGGAGTACAACTACCAAGGTACTCTACACACACAATGTTTATTAAAACTCATCAGAGTGCAAAGTAGTGCTTGGGAAATCATGTTTATTTTTTTAACATTTTATTTTATTTTGTGATCTGATGTATAAAGAGAAGTGGTGTATCTTTTTATTTTCTATAACACTTTACAATCCTTTCTAAGGTGCTTAACCTCACAATGCTCATTAAGTTATCAAGATGGAGAGTAGTGCTTGATGGAGTTTTCCTTGCCAATCTTTATTTGATTTTTATTTTAATGACTAAGGACTCTGAGTTCACTTGTCTTACAAACAATAACATTTTCCTTGCCAATCTTTATTTGATTTTAATTTTAGTGACTAATGATTCTGAGTGCACTTGTTTTACAAACAACAACATTTTGCTTCTTAAGAACAATAACACTTTGCTTCTCTAACGAATAAGTGCAGGAAAGATAAAGAATTGTAATAAACAATTAAATGTTATATAGGTTATCATATATTATGCTATTATACTACATAAGCATGGAAGTACTAAGATTAAACACACATGCAGGTAATCAAAATAAGTGAGTGTGTAAAATCATTATTAAACATAAAACATTGCTCATATATAAAGGCATGTTAAATATTCCTACACGTGTTTTCTATAATCATTTTTAGGGCACATCACAAAATAATTTTCAAAGCATGACATAAACAAAACAATATTTTAAGAGACTTGAAAAATTAAATTAAACATTGTATTTAATTTTTAATTATTATAATTAGTCATCCTTGACAATAATAATGAATAACAAGCAGTTTTTATAATTTTGATTTTTATAAAACATTCAAAACATAAATGATAAAAAACAATTTTTTTGTACTTTGAAATTGTTTTGGAATTTTGTAATTGTTTTTGAAATATTTTTAAATTAAATAGTTTTCTAAAAGTTTAAAAGTCTTTAACAGACATATTAGTAGTATAATCTTATATGACAAATAAAAATACAAAAAGAAAGAAAAATAATGATTCTATGCTACTGCTGGCATTAGTGCTAACGCGTGCTCTAGCAACAGAAACTTGTAATTTTGCTTAGAAAACATGTTTTTAGATATTTTTGTTTTAATTTTTCTTTATTCAAGTTATCTAAGATAGGGGACATTAACTACCGCAAAGAGTTTTTAAGAATAATGATAATGTTGTGGATTAAAATCATTGGCCTAAGGTGTCCACAAAAGATTGAATTTCAAAAATACTTATGTTTTTGAAAATCATGAAAGCCCAAATAAATAAAGTATGAAAACATAAGATTCGTATGTTCGAATGATGAATATGCATGCATAGTTAATCATATACTGTAAAATAATATTCATACAATAGATGTAACATGAGTATGTCCTAGATTACAATACCCTAGCTATATATCTGCACCCTAGCCCCATACAAAGTGATGGATGGTCATGAAGAGCTGCATACATGTCGTAGGCTGGCATGTTAATCCTATAATCATACAAAAGATGACTCTCAACCTAGCACTTTTTCCCTCAGCGCCACAGAAGACCCCACTAGAACCCTCCCCGGTTAAGGATAAGACATGACTCAGAGGTTAGGTCTCAAATGCACACAATCTTATGCCCTCTCTATTATGAGACATATGATATGGGTAAATGATCATGGACATACTGAGCATTTAAGCCTATGGACTGATTCATAAATTATGAGTTTTTCTTGTGTTTATATAGACCTAGAATTAAATCAATAAACATTTTTATTATTTTTTAATATGATTGATTCTAAGGTCTAGATATATGTGAGATGCATGCAAACACTAGTGAAGCATATCACACACACAATACACTAAATAAGATAAGAAAACATACTACCAATAGCCATCATATGATTCATAATTCTTAAGTGGTAAAAATAATCATTTTAGGATTAATTCTAGATAGATTATGAAATATGATTAGAGAGGAATTTAAGCTTAGGATATCAGTAGATCATTGTGGTGTGTGTGAAGTTCTTATTTATCTTTTTAATTTATTATAATGAATTCTTTCAAAAAAATTTCATTTTTCAACAAGAATATATTTTGTTGATATTTGAATTATTTCAAAAAAATTTCATTTTGAATTTCATTTTTACGGATCAGCCAAAACATATAAAATATCTAAAAGTAGAAAATAATGACACTTAAAATCATTTTCAAAATTTAACTTTTATTGAAAATTTAAAAAATTTAAAAATATAGCTTTACCATTGGATTTAGAACCTAATGTCGGGCGCTAGCAATATAGATTTGATTTTTATTATTTAAAAAACATGATTTTTGTAGTTTTTATTCTGGTTTTTCTTAATTATAATTAATCATTATAGTTGTCTATCTAATGCAGTAAAGATATTTGAAAAATGGATAATAAGTTGCACATAAAATATTTTAGCCTAAACCCCCCTTATAACCTACTTAAATCCCTTTTTGAAAAGGATTTCATTAATCTTGATATTATCATTTAATAAATTCAGTATTCAATTTATAATGATAATATAAAACACTTGTAGGCAATACATTTAAAATGATATAAATTAGAAAATAAGTTAATTTTGGCCACTTGTAAGGATCTGATTTTTTATTCAAATTTATTCAATTTGTTTTATTAATCATTAAGCTTAATGTGAGAAAGTCATATTTCAAAAAATATATATGATGACCAAAACATGTTGGCACAAGAAAATTCAAAAAAACCAAATAAAAAATATATAAAATAAACATATCATAAAGTAGAGCATTATATATTTCATTTTAATGTATTTCTCCTTCATGCATTTTGTGAAAATTAGTGAATAAGAGATTTACATATCCAAAGGGGGCCTAGTATGACGATTCCTTTGGTACCTAAATACATCATGATGATTTTGGGGAGAAGTTAATGAATGGGCCCTTCTGAATGGAGTTAATGTTTCATCTTTGAATTTTGGTCTTCATTCATATCTTGATTAAATTTTTTTATAATTTAAATTTTCATGATGATTTTTAAGAATATTATTTATACAAGATTTGTTAATATTTAATTTAACATTTGGATATACTAAATGGGGATTTTTTAGAATTAAATATTTTACTAGGTATATGTTTAATAAGATTAAAATACTAGTAGAAGACTCATATAATTTTGAAGATAAACTGGAAATAACAATTTTTTATTACTTGAAAATTTTTGCAAAAACACTTTTAATGATTCTAATTTATCCTTTAGAGCATTATTCTTATTTATTAATGTTTTACTATTCTCTTTTAAAATTAGAAGCACTTTTTCAAAATCCTTCAAATTTTCTTTAAGATTATTGCAATCAAAATAAGGTTTAAAGATTTCAACTAAAGAGTAAGAGGGAGAACAAGACACATCTAGATTTGGTTCTACATTAAGTTGTGCATTTAATTTTTTATTTTCTAAATGCAATTTTGAATTAATATTCTTCAATTTCTTGATTCTATGTTTAGCCAAATCTAGCACATGCAATGTAGAAATAAAGGTTGAAACAAGGAGAGAATTTTATTTACTTATAATGCATTTAGAGGAGGCAAGATTTGAACATATTGTTCTTTGACATCTTCATCATTCTCTTCCACTAATGAGATTTCATCTTCCCTTTTGTTGATATGATCTCATCATTTGATAGATTTTTCTCAAAATATGAGTCCTCATTAATTTCTTTTCTTAGATCTATAGGAAATTGCTCTTGTTCGTCATCTATGGATGAAGAAATGTAAGTAATCTCAAGAAATTTCAAATATCATAAGCAGTAGGCAAAATAAATAAGTTTGAAAATTTATGATCAAACACGCAAAGAAACTATTCATTAATTTAGCATTTAAAAATATCTCATTTTTATTTAGAATATTTGGGGGCACTTAATAGTAGTATTTCAAACCTCTTCATCTAAAGATTTTAGAAACTTTTCCATTAGAATTTTCCACCTTATAATTTTCACTCATAAATAAAAGTGGTGCTAAAGATTTTCATTCGATAAAATTTCATCCCCTCTAATAGAAGTGAGATCGTGATGCGCCATTATTGCCAGTTTTGAGACTATTTTGGAATAATGTGGATATGATACTACTTGTTGGATCTTTAGGTGCCCTTAGAGGGATGAATAAGGTCTTTTCAGAATTTAAATCTTTAATAAAAATATCAGAGTTGGTAATGAAGTTTCAAAATATTTTACAGTAGAAGAATATATTTTATATCTCAGAAAATTTTATATTGAAGATTGCTTTTGAATAGGTTAGAATTATATTAATCTTCGCTATCATCGACGGTAAGAATTACCATCGGGCGCTAGTAATAGAAAAGTGAATTCCAAGAGTGTATTCTACGAAAAAAAATTTCAATGTATGTTGAGTTGATTCTTTGATCAAGAAATATAATTTAAGATATTTATGGAAATAAGATCAAGATCATGAGGCAAGTAAATGTATGGTTTTAATTCACAAGAGTAAAAAGTTATATCACTTTGATAATTGAAAAATGAGACATGATTTTTACTTTAATAATAAGAATAACAAAACATGGATCTTATGATGCTAAGATCAAGGAGATAAATAAAACCCCTTTTTTGTTTTCTATTCCGACCCTTCTCCCAAGGACCGGTTAGTTCTAACCTATCTCTCCCACACAAGGCCTTGAACTGCCCCTAGATCTACCCTGGACCTAGTCGATATAATATAGGGTGAATTACGGAATCCTCCCCCAGAATCTGATGTCAACTCCAGACGATTTTCCTACTAAGTCTCACAAGACTTAGTTGCCAACAACTGAGGTAAATTTCTCACAGAATCCTTCCCGAAATCTGATGTTCTCCCCAAACGATTTCTCCATAGATAGAAAAGAGAATTACAAGAGAAATAAAAAAGCAAGAAAAACTCCCAAAATATTTCTGAAGATGAAGACAAAGGTGACGCAGATGTTGGCATTCTTAAAGTGTTCACCCATCGTGTTGGATATGCTTTGTTGCACTTTTCCTTCAAAAATCTCTGTTAGATCTTTGTGTTCACCCAAGGGAGTCTTCTTTAACGTATGAAGACACACCACTCTTAGATGGTTTGGATTTTTGGCTTTAGACACGAAGGAATCAACACCAAAAAAGGAGACGAGACGCGCTTTAAAAAGAGAATGGGAGCTAATGTCGACATTAGAGTTAACGGCGGGTGTTAGCTATATTTAGTAAGGGACACATGGATCATGGTAAAAAATGGAAGTCGTTATTTTGCCAATTTTGGTCTTTCCATATACTATTGTAGTGTGGTAGTGTTAACGCCCCACATTAGTACTTGCTAAATTTGGCTCAGCCCAAACTTCCTTTCTTGCACTCTTTCCTATCACAACGATATTGCCTTTTTGATCGATGAAAACGCCAGTGTTAGCTCTTAATTCCAAACATTAGTAAAAACTTTTCCAACTTGTAGATGACATCTTTCACTTTCCAAAATGGGGTGGCACGTTCTGCAACTCTTATTATATCAAAAGTTATGGTTGTTTGAAATTCAGAAATTAGCACTCATCTTTTTATTGTTTCTAAAGTGTGCATGCCCTTGGGTCATGCCCATAACTGATAGCTTGTCTCCCCATTCAATATATGCTTGTATTTGTATAACCTGCACACTATAAGCACACAAAATACTAGACCAAATACATCATGGTATTTGTTATTCTCAATCCAAGATATTCTGAGCGCATACTCCAATACCTTGTGCAACTCGATGCATCGACGATGACAAATGGACACTTGATCGAGGCTCCATCGAGTGTTTACAGTAAATCTTCTCCTCCCTTAACCTCTGTCTTCTCTCTGAAGAAGCTAGAGAGGGGATCATCTGAAGCTTTCACCCTTCCTGCTTCTACTTACAACCCATCGAACGTATTTTCTAAGATGGAATTTACTAAGCTCTTATTGTCCACAAGGATTCGGTTGATGGTGAAGTCCTCCATTGTTTTTTGGATCACAAGGGCATCATTAATGGTATTCTCATTCCCTACTATATCCTCCTTTGAGAAGTTGATCTCATCTACCAGGTGTGGTTCCTAAGAGGTCAAGGCGATGCTCTTACGGTAGATCTAATGGAGACTCCCCTTGCGGGAAGCTCCTATCCTGGCTCCCCCATAGAACACTCTTATGGCTCCTCCTCCACCTCCCTAGACAACATCTCCATGACCTCCTTGGCTAATTTGATTCGTTCCTCCTTCAAACGTGATCTTGAAACATTGTCGGCTCAATTGGGGTTTCCTTCCTCTTCTTCTCTCCTCCACCTGCTCCTGCTTCCAGCATCCTCCTAGATTCCTAAAAATCTGGGCAAACAATAGGTAACATGCACTTTCACTCAATAAAAACTCACAGTAAAGGGGTAACTCTTTTACCTGGTGCCTCCTTAGAATTATTTATATGGTGATGAAAATTCCCATGTCGGGAAATAGCCATCACTTCCTCGTATCCTCCTTCCTTATGTCACTCCTACTTGAGGACATCTCTTTAGGGATAACCTTCTTCCCTGACCTTAATACTGGGGACTTCCTGCCGGCCTCTGCAGTGTCCTATGACTGGAACTTGGTACCTCATCTCCTCTTCCCGACATTCTGAAGCCACAAAGGGCCTCTCCACCTCTCTCCTTCTCGGCTCCTCCCTGGCTCTTCTACCCTCCCTTCTCCTCGGCTCCCCTCGCCTTCTCTACGCGTGTTCCTTCCCTTTCTGCCTCCAAGGATCCCCCTTCTCGCATACCAGAACCTTCTCTTCTTCACCTTATTCCTCCCGAGTTACACTTGTAAGTCTAGCTGTAAATCCATAGTTCAGTGACTCTCCTTTAACATACGTGTTGTCCATCTCGACCAACTCTTTGAAGGATAAGGGAGTATCTCTACTGATCTCCAGCTTGAAGAGGCCTTCTCTTAGGCTGAACGTCAGAGATCTCTACTGATCCACATTCTAAATGTCTAGAACCTCCTCCTAGAAGCGGTCAATATAATTTCAAAATCTCGCACACTCCTTGCACTAGATAAAAGCGTGTTGTTGACTCCTTTCTCTTCTTTGATGTAGTGAATAACATCGTCACTTATCGGCTCATGTCCTCTAAGTACTAGACAGAACCTCCCGCTAGCTAATAAAACTAATCTCTGACCTTCACTAGAAGGTGATGGCAAAAATCATGCACTTAAATGCATCTGACAAGTTCTGGATGGAAAAAAATGTCCTCAAATAACTAGATATGATAGATTTCATCATCTATCCCAGAGTAATTGCTCAAAATGGTTTCCCTGAACCCTTCCAAAACCAGTAAAATAAGGATCTCATCACATAACGAGCGTCTCCCTCTTTGTTTATGATGATCTTTGATTTGGTGAGAAACTCCACCATACTCGTCACCTGGGTGAGCATCCTGGAACCTCGCTAGATTCTTCATATCTCAGAATCTGGTGCCCTGAGAATTCATCGGCTAGAATTATGACTTTACTAGTCACCCCCATCTCTTTCAACAAGTACACCTTTCCTAGTTATCTAGAGGGACCTTAATCCACTTACAAAGTAACACGATAAGGTGAGGTCGTCATGATCTCTATACAAGGAAGCAATGGTTCTCTCAAGGTTCTCTCTATTCTCTGTGTGAAGTCCTCAAAATTTGTACTTGTCATATACTCGTCTCTACCTATGGAGTTGTCAATTATCCCATCATGCTCACCAACTTCCACCATCTTGCTTACTCACTAGATTTTCCTCCTTCAACTGTGATCCACACTAACCGCCCCAAAGTGTTGAAGCTAGGAAAATCCCAATTCCAAATATTTGGATCAATACTAACTAAGGTTACTAGTTATGTGGTTGGTCTTAATGGTTTAAGGGGCAAGGACAAGGAGATTAAAGTGACGTTTGGTTGGGCTATTGGGGTGCAGTGCGGTTGAGCCAAATCACAATTTTGCATGAAAGCAGTGTTTGGGTTGGCTATTGTCCAAACTGGCATTTATTAATAAAAGCCTTTTATTCTCATCTTCCAACCACGGGACAATCCCACATCTCATCGCTGATGTTGCTGTCTTCCATCCCGATCGAAGTCCTAGGACGACTGCAACTGATCTTCCTCCCGATATAGTGAGAAGACCGCGACAACTCCTCTCCACTTGAATCCCTAGCACCTTCGGGGTAGCTTTCATCTCCGACCGCGACATTGACCATTCTTTTCCTTGTCTTCCAGCAAGGCGACTGCTCGCGGCATCCTGCTCGCGACGATCCTGCTGGAGACATCCTTTTTCGTCGACTATCCTGATCATTTCTGGCGATTGGAAATCCTCCCCACATTATGGCTTCTTCCTTCTCATTTTTTGGCGACTGATCTTGCTCGCATCTCCCGTTCGATTTTCGATGACTGTTCTAGCTAACGGCTCCCGTTCGACTAGAAATCCTCCCCATGCTCTGGCTTCGTGCTTTGATACAGTTAGCGAAAGAGGTAATTCCGCCATCAGATAGGTCTTTCTTTCAGTAGTACTCCGCTAGATGTTCTGTATGATAGAACGATCATTCAGGGTTTGGAAGAAAAAGTGGGCTATACTGCGGGACATGTCAAGCTATCGCTTTGACAAACAAGTAGCTATTGTGCTTGCCATAATGATTTTACATAATTTCATTCATCAGCACCCTTCACGTGTGGATATTGATTTTAGTGAGTGCGAGTACAGGAGTCATGATCATGGGATGACCTCACAAGGGCAACAGGAAACATGCATTGATACTTATGGTGGTGTAGAGGAGATGATCGTGCTACGTAATATCATAGCAGAGTAGTTGTTTAAAGTTAGAACATAGGACAAAAAGACAGGTGTTGGATCTATAAAATATCTGTATCGAACATTTTTTTGGGTGTTGATGTTATTTTATTAAAATATATATATTTATTCTAAAAATTAAATTGTTCGTAATTAAAAAATAGGGAAAAAATTTCACTCAAAACTCTGTTTTATTTCCAAACAACTTTTTGAAAACTCTGTTTTGCAAACTCCATTTCACCCAAATAGTTTTTTTACAATACTCCTTTTTCCAGAATCAGCACTTTTTCTATCAGCAACTTATCATCAGCAACTTACCATCAGCAACAGCCCAACCAAACAGAGCCTAAGGGAGCACTAAAAGGACTCTAAGTGTTGTGGTAGGGAGGTCCCACCACGTTCCTAGAATTTTGGAAGAAACTTCCCCTCCACAACCAGTAATGGTCGAGAAAAAGGTACGAGGCAGGAACTAACTTAACGAGTATTTTAAGATGGCAACCAAAGAGGTTGATTAAGATCACATGGCATAAGTATTTAAAAATGGGATCTAGAAGCTTGGCCAAAAGTGATATTCCTACTCCCGGGTTCCTATTTATAGGCAAATCCAAGATGGAGTATTTATAGCTTGACCCTACTCAGTGACTCTGCGACTATGGAAGAATCTCGTGCAGCTTGGGCAAGTAACTCCCCTAGTCGCCCACCTAGCGTGTATGGAGGGATTCTCCCACATACTCGCCCAATCTTTCTCCTACTTTAAAGTGCTTACTTTATCTTGGTCTTTGACTTATTGGCTTGAATGGGTCCACACTTAAAAAATAAGGGTTGCACAGTGTGCAACCCTATAGTTGCCAAGAAGACTCATTAGACCAGCATATAGAAGGAGGGAAAGCATTGCAGAGAGGGGTGAATGTGGATAGGGGAATAAGTTCACTCACCAACCATGGGCGAGTGCAGCCCAAGCAACTTGCACCCCTTACCCTGGGTGAGTGTGAGTACCTAGCCTCACTGGGTGAGTAGCTACCTCTAGGCGAGCATGCCTAAAGTGGTGTGGACTCGCCACTAGGGGACAGTCCTTTTTTCTCAAAATCCTATTTTGGCCTGCAATTAGCCATCCCAAACACCGGGATTCTATTGTTGGCAGACCAATTTGGGATACAAATAATAATTTGATGTTTTTAGTTGTCTACCTAAATCACCTAGAGGGGGTGAATATGTGAGGTCTGCGTCTTTTTGTGGAATAAAAAATTAAACGAACATAGCACAGAAAATAAGTAAGCAAATCATAGAGAACACCAGATCTATAGTGTTTCCCCAATCTTGGGTACGTCCACTCTCCACCTAACTGATCTAGCAACATGTTAGACTCGGCTACTTCACTATTTCCTTGGATTAAAATCCAATCCTACAACTCGGAGCAATGCCCCTATAACTTGATCTACAAAAACGGATCTACACTCGGAAGAAAAACTTCCTATAAACTCGGAGACAAAATCTCCTACAAGAATAAAATGATTTACAAATAAATATACAAACTTGTCTTCACAGATCTGGCAGAGTCTTGGCTTCTTCCTTCTTGAAAAATTGAAAAGCCCTTTCAGAAAAGTCGAGGAAGAAATTTGAGAATGCTTGGATCTGAGAACTTAGAATCACCACGATCAAGAAAGAGATTTACAGCGGTCAAAATTGCTTGATCAGAGGCGATGAAGACGATGAGCAGTGGCGCGGTTCTTCCCGATTTAGAATGAATAAAAATGATTCAGAATACTTATTTCTCTATTAGGGTTAGTCGAATATGATTAGACCTTTTATAGGAAAAGACAACGGTCATAATCATAAATGACATTACACGTGTACCAATAGTCACGAAGATTAATTTGAAAACGTGTCCCGTTAGACTTAACGTAATTTCATAAAAATCGAACTTCAGTTCTCGAGTGAAGATAAGACTACTCGAGAACAATGTCTGGTTCTCGAGAAAGCAACTACAAGATTCTCAAGAAGAAGTACTTAAGGAAATTTCAGGTCTGTCTTGTCGAGACATAAAGTACTTTACTCGAGAACTAGCTTATATTACTCGAGAACTGGTAGATAACTTCTCGAGAACTGGTAGATACTTCTCGAGAACAGATAGGACTACTCGAGTGAAGATTGCCCGAAGGCGTTGAGTCAAGTCTCTCTCTCGATGCTTTTTGACTTGGACTTTATTCGAGAACTAAATAACTTCTTCTCGAGTACTACAAGTCTTTCTCGAGAACTTAACTTAGTTTTCCCGAGAGATATTTCTGCTACTCGATACAAAGCGCTCTTAACGCTTTAAGGCTTAGACTTCTCGAGTGCTATCCTTAGCTTCTCGAGTACTGAACTTAACTTCTTGAGTATTTCACTTAGCAGAATTTTGAGCTGGACTAAACTGATTACTCGATAGCAAGTAGAGTTGTACTCGAGTAATAAGCAGCTTCTTGAGAACTAACTTCACAACTTCTCGAGAAATACTTCAGTTATTTGAGTGCTTGACTCAGCTTACTCGAGAACTGATTATGACTCTACTCGAGTACTAAGGTTACTACTCGAGTAAAACACTTAGAAAAATTCTGCTTTCTGAAAATATTCTTTCTTCAATGAAAACAGCAACCGGTCTTTCTTGTACAAGTTTAGTGCTTGAAAATGAAGTGTATCCCAATAGATAGGTTACAGATGAGTCAACACCATGGATCACACAATAGGATTACATTGTATGGTCCTATGTTTGGTGACTCATTATAGACTGACATTGGTCTATACTTGGCAATTAAATCCTGTAAACATATAACACAAACAAGACATCAAATACAACTTAATTCATCTTAGTTTAAGGGTGACTTCATACAAATCTAGGTTATTGTGGATACAATACCCAACATAATTCCAAAAGTCCGGATTATTCAATCCGCAGAACATTTTCAAAAAACTATAAATAGACCCCCAAGGGCACCTTAGGAAGGGCTTTTGGCTTTCTCTCTTTTGGCTAGTTCTGGTTGGCAAGAGCCCCTGCCCTTTATTCACCCAAGTTATTGGGTTTACATTCAGGAGCTCTCAAGTGCCCTTCAGGGTGCCAACTCAGGTTTAGTTTGGGAGGGGAAACTCTCTTTGATCTTATGGGTTTGTGGTGGGGCCTCCTTGCTGCAGCTCATGGGGTTTATTTCTAGTCTTTTTATGAGTAAGGTTCTTTGTTCCGAGTGCCCGGAATAGCGTTCCTACTCAGGAGAAGTAAATTCAAGCTATATCAATCGGTCTGAGCTTATCTTGAACCCAGGTTTTCAGGTTCAAATGGCTTAATCACTAGAAATATGTCGATGAGATCACAACAAATGTGTGTTTGTTTCCATTTCAAAAGTATGATTATGCTTCTCTATAAACTTTGATGCCTCATAATATATCCAATCTCTATAAGCAATAAAGTGTATGCATTCCAAAAACTTGTCTGGGTTTCCATTTTGTGATATTTTTTGTCCGCCTGTCAATGTGTTCAATCTCTAAACACATGATTTCGCACAACAATATTTTCTACTCTTGACAATCTGAGTATGCATCCATTAAAAATAATGTTGTTTCTGAACACTAAACTCAGTTTTACGAGCATAACAGAGTGCATTGCATAAGCCTTTGCCTCAAAATTAATAATCAGAAAAACATATTGTCCCCCTTGAACAGAAAAAAAACAATTAAGCTCTATAAAAACGTCTGAATAAACTAATATAACTTTCGATGAATAATACAACCAGACAAAATACTACCAAATGAATAAAAGAGCAAACATATATCTTATTTTATAAATTACACAAGTACAAGTAGAAAAACAAAAAACAACGGAAAGAGGAGAACTCATATCCTCCATGTCAAAGAAAAAAAGGAAAGTTTGATGAAAGGAGTGATCGGGAAATCTTCCTTGGCTAAGAAATAACACGCGGAACTCAGATAAATAAAGACCTTGAAACTCCATGAGATGTCGTGAGAAATGCTATGAGATGCCCTGAAAAACTCCAACTGACCATGGTAGAGGAATATCTTAAAACTTCAACAAAATAGCTTCAAAGAGATGGTATGGAAAATATTTTGAAGATGTTAACACTCTAGCTAAGATATTAACTTGCCATTTTGAGGTTTTTCTGCCTAAACAATCTTTGTTCTTCCTTCTCGGGAGGGGGGTGAATTGTTTTGGAGTAAGTTAAGGGCATGTTTGTCTAAGCTATAGTGCTGGGAGAAGTAGTGTGGGAATCAATGGTGGGGGAATCTGTTGTTTACAGAGTAGTAAAAAAAATTATGTGATTATTTGGAAAACTGGATTTTTCAGTGCTGTGTGGAACAAGGGTGCAAAATTAAATATTAATGAAAATTTATAACACTCCAGTTTTCCTAATAAAAGAAAGACGCATGGTTCTAATTACTATAGCTAATATGGGTATTAGTAATAAAGCCAGATGATATCTTGTCATCGAGTGCGTCAACTACAACTTGATGTTGCGTCGAGTATGTCGAGCACGTCGAGTGTTATGAGTGAAATTCAATGTTGTGTCGACTAAGTAAAGTGCGTTGAGTGCAACTCAATGTTACGTCAAGTATATCGAGTACGTTGAGTACGTCAATGGCATTGAGTGAAACTCGACAATGTGTCGAGAATGTCGAGCATGTTGAGTGCATCAAGTGCAACTCGACATTGCATCGAGTGCAACTCAACATTGCATCGAGTGAACACGATACTTTTGGCTAGGTAGTTGTGGATAAGTATCACTGCTCTGGTAACAACACGAACAGAAGCTAATTCGCAAAATACTGATCGTGATCATCCGATTCTTTTTGAAAAATGATTCAATTCTCCAGATGTATTCATCCTTTTTGGGTTGAGAGCAAATAGATAAGTCATTATCTTGACTTTTGATTCTTGGATAGATTTTGAAACCAAGAGAGCTTGGAGGAAGAAGCAGCTTGTTTTTACCATAATGGAGCTCTGAAGCTCCGATTTGCAAGCCTTTTTCAGATCTACGAAGTGCAGTCCATTGTGGCCTTGTCAACTAGCTAGAAATCTGATTTATGGCTCCTAAATGATTGTCAAGGGTAACAATCCTTCTTCCTAGTGTTAGGACATGCTTGTCCTATTTTATGTGATATTTTGCATGCGGCAGTGCCTCATTTGTTAATTAGCAAAAGGCTAGACTTCCTCCTAGTCGATTATGTCTATCCACGATATATAGTGCATATAGAAATCTACTTGGTTTGCGGATTAGGCATGATGTGTGAAACTCATCTATCACAAGTTGGACTACAGTGGTGATGCTTGATTTATGTGTTGAAGAACACTTTGTTGACAAATATATAGTTTTTTTAGTTTTGGGTGTTGTGTGGCTTACTAGAGATTATCTTTAGAAAACACACATAACTGCAATAGAAAATAATGGCTTTATTTATAATGCCATGAGATAGTAAATATCACTGGTGATAGTAAATATCACTGTTGATAGTTAACTGGATAGAATCTAGTTTGGCTCCTGATTGATCATAAAGCCTACATCCTGGGATAAGGTGTGTAGTATGTTAAGTTGGAAGGCCTGGTGTGCATAGCTTTGTTAGCCATGTGTGTCAACCTTATGAGATAATATTGGTTATCATTTTAATGGGTCTAGGTGAAGCCATTCACACATCGTGTTTGCGATGATTGAGCTGGGCAAAGCTGATTTGAACCTGTACCATGCTAATCAGTGAAGAGGTAGATCCTCAGTGCACCATTTGATCTTGGGGAAGTCCGGGAGGTGTAATTGTTTGATGACCGGCAGTAAGTCCAGGAAGCATAATAGCTTAATGATCGCTAGTAGCTCAAATTTACCATCTAAGTTTATGATACTTCAGATGGAGGTAGGACTCGTGGTGTACACCAAAAGCATTCCTTGAGAACACAAAATATTTGATCGTACGTATCAATGTTTGTGGTGATTTGTGCATATATTGATTATGCTTGGCTTGTGAGTATCTGTACTTTCCTTTTTAGATATAAGTTGTTATACTTCTTGCTTGCAAGGAAGGATTACAACTATCCCGGGAATTGGGAGGGGTCATTACACCATTGTGGTCAGCTAAAGCTGACCCCCGTTTCTTTTTCCACGTCTTTGTGGATTGTACATGTACAGGTGCTAGTGATCCAAGTGGGAAATAACGGCTAAACCCATTGCTGTGTTGGCTATCAATGGCCAAGTTTTGGTGTTTATAGCTTTCACGTGTTGTCGACACACAAATTAGAAGAAGAGTTGACACAATCAATCACAAATAGAAACAAAAAATGTTTTGGGAATTTTGAATTGACAGAGCAGATTAGGAAGATGATCATTCTTCACAATTAAAAACAGTTCTTCCAAAAATCAGTCGTTCATCATCTTGTTCTTGAATTTGGTTAGAGAGCCACTTCTTATTCTTTAGGACTCTTCAAGTGCTGTAACAGATTCAATGAAAGATAATAAATCAGTTGGATCAAAGGGCTTATAATCCATGAAATCTTCTCTATCAAGGATTCATCACAGATCTAGGATTCAATTCACTTAGTGTCAAAAGTTTTCAGAATTCCTGCTGAGAGGACCCATCAAGAAGATCATCTCTTCTACATAAATTTTACTAATCTCTGTTTATTTCTCTTTTGTTGTTTGAGAAAGGACTTTTGAGAATCCCTTTTCAAAGGATTTAGTTAAAGGTTTTGAGAGTCTCCTTATGAAAATACTCAGGTTGTATTAGTTTAAGATCTTTTTATCAAAAGATCTAGAGATTGGTTCTGAGAGTCTCCTTATCAAAATACTCAGACACAGTGATAATGAATTCCTACCCATGGGGTAGAAGAGTGGATGTACCCAAATTTAGAGAACTACTATAATTTTAGAGAGATGCATCGAATGTTACTCGACGTATCTCTCTAGTTACTAATTTTGTATCATCATATACTTATCATCCAGTTTATTCTTACAAAATAACATGAAACTGGAAGATATTGGTTTAATAGACCAACACTCTTTTATCCCAAGGTGTATCATAAAAGACCTTCTTATACTTTCACAACCCCTAATAATGGAAAAATAAGTAATGGGTCCAAGGTAACCTGGATCCCAATTAATGTTTGATTTCATGTGTAGGAAAGAGATTGTGCTTCCACAAACCAATTGTGGTACTTGGATAGTGGTTGTTCCAGACATATGACTGGATAGAAAGAATTGCTGGAAAATTACATGGCCAAAAATGGTCCCAATGTAATCTTTGGTGATTCCAATTATGGTCAGACCAAAGGCTATGTTATGATCGAAATTGGATATATCACCTTCTCCAAAGTGGCTTATGTTGAAAGACTTCAACATAATCTTATTAGTATTAGCCAGCTATGTGATGGTGAATATAAAGTTGTATTCACTCACAACCTATGTCAAATAGTCAACACTAAAATAGATGTTATTGTGTTATCTAGTTTTAGGAAAGGTAATATCTATGTAGTTGACGTTTACTCAAACAAAGATGAAATATGACTGTTTAATGCTGAAATAGACAGTAATGAGCTTTGGCACAGGTGGTTTATTCATCTTAATCACAAGATTATTGCTAAGCTTGCAATGGATGATCTAGTTAGGGGCTTACCAAAAGGTAAGTATATAAAACTTAATCCTTGTAAAGCATGTTAGCAGTAAAAATAAATTAAATCTTCATTCAAACCAATTGGTAAGAATGATTCTCCAGGAATTTTGTATCTACTACGAATGGATTTATTTGGTCCACTTACCACCCAAATCTTAGGAGGAAAGTCCTACACTTTGGTCATTGTGGATGATTTTTCAAGATTCAGTTGAGTGTTCTTTATATGAGTAAAATCTGATACTTTCTTAATTCTCTCAAGATTCATTAAACAGATTCAATCTGAATTTAATTTTAAAGTGTCTTTGATCAGAAGTGGTCATGACATAGAGTTTGAAAATTAGTTAATCTGTAGATTCTTTGAAGATGAAGGAATAAGATAATGCTTTTCAGCTCCTAGAACCTTATTACTACCAATTATGTTCTGAATAGAAGTCTCATTCACAAAACTAAGTTGAAGACTCCTTCTAAGCTTCTGAAAGGTAAGATACCTATAATCTCATATTTTAGAATATTTGGTTGTGTATGTTACATTCTAAATAATGAGAAAAGTCATCTTTCCAAATTTGACAAGAAGGTTGATGATGGAATATTCTTAGGATATTCCTTATCTAGCAAGGCCTGCAAGTGTGATAGTTCAAGTGTTATCTCAATTACAGCTAATCATGTTTAGCACAACAGGATAAAGCATATAGAAATAAAGCATCACTTTCTCAAAAATAACGTAGAAAGGGAGAATATTTCCCTTGAATATGTGTCTTCTGAAAATCAAAGGGCTGATATTTTCACTAAGCCACTTGTTGAGATCAAGCACAAATACTTTATCAATGCTTTGGGCATACTTGATAAAGCTTAATAAATAAATTTATCACTGATATAATATGTAATTTTTCATAGAGTATATTGTTGGGAAAACCAGCAAAAGACTTAAAATATAAGTCTGTATCTGATGTAATGTTGAATACAAGTCGACGGCAGGCCAACTTCAATTCAACACAATGTCTAGGGACGGTGACTATGTAGAGTTTTCAATCTTATTGACCCGATGATGATATAAATCAACGCATGTGTCGACTGTGTAGAACTTTCATGATATATCGAATAAAAGTCGACATCATGTTGACTAAAGAAATACGCGCTGAAATTTTATACCCTAATTTATCGACAATTTGTCTACTTATCTTAGACCACGTATTCACTCAAAACTCTTCATCTTCCCCGCTCTATTTTTCAATACTCACTCTCTCCTACTTTCCTTGTTATTTTTGTAGGTATTTTCGTGATAATCACAACCATTTCAATAAATCCAATGTTAACTGAGAAGGAAATATTGGATGATCTTGTTCCAACCCTAACAGTACTAGTTACTGAATTCACCAAGGAATTTTTGATTTTCAAAGAAGAGTGCAACAACAAACTAATTATACTTCAAAATTGAACAAATGAACTATCAAGTTTTGTACAACTACTAGACCAACAAGTTGATCAAAGAATACTCCTTGCTGAAGTATTTAAATCATTCTTTCAGGATTTAAAGGGGGATTCGAGGTAGGGTAAACAAGGTTCAAAACTATTCTCAAAGTTATAGTGCTAGCAACATAGAAATCATAGAGAGACCGGATGAGGAGATGGTTTTAGATGTAAGTTGTGATGCTGGCAACATAGAAATCTCCGAAAAGCTGGATGATGGCATAGTTTGAGAACTATTAATGAAGAAGAGTGTTCTCATAAACAAGAACTACTAATAATGAAAAGCATTCTCATATACCATAAACAACAGTTTCTGAATCTTAAAAGATTTTGATACCTATTATATAGGGGAGAATTGTTCTATTCTGATGTCGGTTATTCAAGGGGAGAAAGTGTCAAAGGATTTTGAGCTAGAGAAAGCTTTTAATCTAATACGAGAAAGAAAGGAAGTTGAATTTAAAGCATCAGAAGATGATTTAGTTGATAAGAAGAGCATTTCTCTTATTAAATTACAAGCTAAAGAATCTGGGAAGAATAATGTTTCAGCATTATCAGTTACTCTCCCAAATATAATCTTTGATCATAATGAATATGCCAAGAAACATCCAGCTGCTCAAATTATAGATGTTACTGGACATTGTCACAAAAAGGAAGGTTTGGGTTTCAATTAGGATGAATATATTCCTTATAAAATTGGCAAAGAAAGAATGATAACTTTATAAAGGCCATAACTACTAAAGAACCTATAGCTAAAGACAAATAGGAAGATACATTTCCTGACAATCTGTTGGAATCAATCAATGAGTTTTCTGCAAAAATATTAAGCTATGGACATAAACTTAACTCTGCATCTCACAATGGAGAGGAAGAAGTTCAGAAGCTTTTTAATGTTTATCAAGATGTACAGAGACATCCAAAAAAGTCAAGAAGATTTCATTTTGAATTTGTTGAAAATTCAAAGAAACTGTATACTGCATTTACAAAATTTCTTACTGACAAGAATGATAAGTAGTATTGCTTAGGACACAAGGGTTTCATAGTATATAAATATTTAGTTGTTTCTCATGTTTGTGTCCTTTGTTTTCATCTATGTTCATTTCTCATGTTTGTACAAGTCAAATTTTGTATTATTACTGTTTTATTTTTGTAAAATCACATTTGTAACTTTGTAAAATTTGTTAAGATAAATAGGGGGAGATTGTTGGGGAAAATCCTTATGATTAGCTTAACAAATTATATTTTATGTGATTTTATATCCTAGATTTATTACTCATGATGTATAGAGGAGGTACTATGGTCTTAGAAGTTCTAGGATATCAGTTGAGTAAAGAACATAAGAAAGACATACTGAATTTAAGAGGAAAGTCACGAAAAGCCAACATGCTTCGACTAAACTTAATGTCAACGTTACTTCGATTAGAAAATGGAGCAAAAGAATAAAAATAGTTGATTTGTAACATCCAATTTTCTTCTAGGCCTCTTAACTAAGATTAGGTTAGGACATGTGGTGAATAGGAAGGGATTAGGCTAGGTATTGACCTTAGAGCCCATGGAGTAGGGTGGACTCACATGGGGCCCACTATAGGGTTCAAGTCAACTTAGGTCAAACTAGCCCAAATTGAAACCATAAATACAACTGACCTCACCACTATGCCCTAACCCTAAAAGAAATCTAAGTGACCTAAAAGCCCTATCATAGGGTCACTCATTGACCAAATTTGACCAAAGCCAACCCTAATCTTAATTTGATCAAAATCACATACATGGGTCCAATTACCCCAAGTAGGGCATCACCATGGCCCAACCCTTGTTGGGTGGTTCAATAGGGCTCATGAACAATAAGTTGGGTCGGTCCACTCATCAAATTGACCAAGTAAACCCCGAAGTAAAACTTGGTCAACCTTAGGCCTCAATATGGAATTTAAGAACCAAGCCTATTCCTAATGGGCTAAGTCCTTGAGCCATGACCCAACCCATGTTAGGTGGTTTTATAGGGTTCATGATCATCAAGTGGGGCCATCCCACTCATCAAATTGACCAAGTCAACCCCAAAGTCAAAGTTGGTCAACATTAAGCCTAAAAGAGGAATTAAGAGACAAGCCCATTTCCATTGGGCTAAGGACATGGCCCATGGCCTCAATTGTAGCCCCTACCCTCTGGTTTTCGAGGGTAGTAACATGTATTGGGGTATTTTGGGAATTTTCCCAAGTATAGGAGAGAGAAAAAGGAGGGAAATGAGAGATGAAGGCCATGTGGCCATCCTCCTCTCTTCCCAATCCCATTTCTGACCTCACAAATGAATTCCCAACAGAATTCTAGCAGTAGAGGTGCCACTTGGAGCCAAGGAGGAGCATCCAAGGTGGTGGTCGAAATCCCCTTAATGGAATCTCATTATGCAGCCTTCCCCACCTCATTTCAACCATCACATTAGCTTTAGAAGGTCTAAAGGAGTTGAAATCGATATCTGGATCAATGGTTTTGGTGGAGAATCGGGAAATCGAGCAAGCTCGCCGGAGAGGAGAAATTATATGGCCAACCGCCACCGCCGCCACCGTCGGGCCCCAATCAAGGTCCATTTTTCCTCCCCTCCACTTGTGCTAGCTTTCTAGATCAAATAGGAGATACATCAGGCTCAATTGTGCCCGATCCCATGAGAGGAAATCAAGAAAATTTTGGATTTGGAGGGTGCTCGGGTTTGCCGGAAATCGCCGCCTCCGGCGACCAAGATGCCGCCAAATGCTTGCCCCCACCTCAATGGAGGCGATGGTGGTTGTGGTTGGCTCGAGAGGTGTTTGGGTGGATTGGAAAAGTAAGATCATGGTGCTACAGGTCGGGGAAATCATGGACATCGGCTGGAGGAAGAAGACAACCGGATGTCGTCTATCTTGATGTGCATTAAACTATAGTACATTTAATTATTCTGTCATATTTTATTCAGTACTTGGAATGTTAATTGTTGGCCCCTTAAATACAAACTCAAGAAATGTGTTTAACATATAAAATGTAGCCCGATGTCTTAACTTTAATTTGACACCTTAATCAAGCCATTTGGATTACTGTAGCTCCTTGTAGGGCCACTATCCTAGGACTGTTCCTAACCTATGACAGAAATGAAAATGAGTGCCTAGGCTAAAATACAACTTCACATGCAGTTAAATTTGGGTCATGCATGTGTGTATACTAGGCCTAGGCTATGCCCAAAAATTAGAATTTTTGGAGGACATTTTTCTATAGTTTATTAAAAATTTGATTTATCAAATAACGACAATTTAGGGAGATTGTCAACTTCAAATCCCCTTAAATTTGGGTGGCATGACTCTAATGACATATTAGTGCCCTGGTAAAAATCTAGAGTCATTTGGACCTCTGCATGTTAGAGGATCCAACATGCATGGTGAAGGTATAAATGAATATGGTGTGCCAATAGTAAAAAAGGCAAAATGGGAATTAAGAACATTTGACTCAATGCATGTCAATGAGATTTTGGCAAGGGATTTATGGAGGTTCAATACTCCTTTCATGGGAAAATTGGGTTTTTTGGAATCAAAAATCTCATAGTTTAGATTTATTTCAAAATTAGCACACTTATGTATCATAAAAGAAAATTAGGGCATTTGAACTTGGAAAATTCTAAATTATTGACACAAGCCCTAAAATATCATTTCATTTCTATGGAAAAATTAATAATAATTTTGAGAATTAGTTCTTGTGAAAATAGTATAATTCCAATTAAACCCTTATGTGATTTTGATTAAAAGAATGATTAGTACTACTTGGAAAATTATGAGAAATTGTTTAGACCCTTATTTAAGTATTGTGAACCCCTATAATATTTATTAGAATTTTTGGATGATTGTTTATGATACTTGTATTGATAATTGCATTTTCATAGATATTTTGAATTATGGAAATCCTAGGTCAATCCCCTAGATATAACTGTGAAAATTTGTTTTGAGATCTACCTTGACAATATTAATGTTTAGGAATTTTCTTTGAATTTTTAGTTGATTATTTTTAGTACTTCATTTATAAAGGGGTAATATTGTGATTTTAGTCATAAATAAAAAAAACATGGTCAAATCATTTTGGAAAAATTAGTATGTTTAGTATAATGATCTTTTTAACCAAGATGAACATCAGATAAATTAATTAGACCTTGAGGACCTCTGGTTATGGTAGTTCATATTCAATGTGAATTAGGTCACATAATTAAATAATTTTAATTATGGTCCAAAATAATTAGAAAAAGTATGGAATTCTGATTTACCACTAATAATCATATGATTAACCTATGATAAAAATTTGGAGGCCTTTGGACCAAGGAATCGGGAGTCACCTCATATGGTTAAGGTCAAACCTTGGGCTGCATTTAGTAAAAGTGGTATGTAGTATTAGGGCATTTAGGGTAATGAGATATAGTTGAATTTAGAGATGTGTTCAGAAGTTTGAAACCCTGGTCATAATCATAAGTTTTTCATTATTTAGTATCGAGTGTTAGAGTGTAAGTCACCAAAGAGAATATCTAGGATGAGGTTCGGTAAAAGATCATCGTTCCCCCAATAAGTACCTTAAGTCATTAGGTTTACTCAAGAGAAACAACGAGATTGGGGTGTTTATAATGGGTAGACACTAATAAAAGTAAGTGTCCTGTAAAGGGGGATTTGGGCTTCAATCCATCTTATTCCCTAGTACCGCAGTGAGCCTTCATCAAGTAGACCTCGGGAAGTCCAGGATTTACCCTAAACAGTTATGTATAACAAATATTAGACAAGAGTAGTCTAATAGGTTTAGGGAACAATGTGTCAAACTCACCTGTGTAGGGTTGGAGGGATACAAGACAGGTTTGGTCCTGCGAGCTGGAGGCTAAGGTGTTGATTTCAGGACGGGTTAGTCCTGCGAGCTGGAGGCTCGGGTGTTCGATATCAGGACGGGTTAGTCCTGCGAGCTAGAGGCTCGGAAGATTTATATCAGGATGGGTTAGACCTGCAAGCTGGAGGCTCTAGAGATTTATATTAGGACAGGTTAGTCCTACGAGTTTGAGGCTTGGGAGATTTACATTAGGACAGGTTAGTCCTACAAGTTGGAGGCTCGGGTATTCGATATTAGGACGAGTTAGTCCTGCGAGCTGGAGGTTCAGGAGATTTATATAAGTACAGGTTAGTCCTGTAAGATGGAGGCTCTGGAGATTTATATCAGGACGGGTAAGTCCTGTGAGTTGGAGGCTTGTGAGATTTACATTAGGATGGGTTAGTCCTGTGAGCTGGAGGCTCGGGAGATTTATATCAGGACGGGTTTGTTCTGCGAGCTGGAGGCTTGGGTTGAAATAACTTGCATGTGCATAGAAACATATTAGTGGCGAGTGATGTGGTACTGGGCCAGTCGTCACACCAACGGCAGTACGGTGACTCTGGCGAGGTGTGAGGGTTTGAGGGGCCAGTGGGTTATTTTACACTGTGGTCTAAAGGACAATCCTCAAAAACGAACACTCGACCAAAAAGACTGTCGGTATAGCCAGCAATTAGTACGCAGAGACTCTAGAGAGCACTTAGGATGTGTATAGAGGTGTATGGGAGGTATAGGCCTGGTAGTGTGCATACCCACCTAGGAGTGGAGATGCTCACTCCACTACTATCGTAGCCACAACGATAGTACCAGAGAGTTTAGAGAACTCCAAAAAGTGGGAACTAAAGGTCTGTGATCACATAGTCGTGTGAGTGAGTTGCACTTGTATGAAACATAACATGCATAACATATCATAACATACATACGTTTATTAAGGCATTCATACTATAAATCCTTATCATATAAATTAGTATGAGCTATTTTATATGATAAGTTACAATTCCTGGAACCTTAACTTATAAGTTTGTACGGACATTCATATAAGTTAAAGTACTTACGTAATGGTAGCATAGCTGTAGTTAGTTACATTTCTGCTCAGTACATACTTTTTTATACTGTTCTTCTTTTCAGTACTACTATTGTTTACTTACCATGCCTTATACTATATAGAACTACTAGATTAATGATTTATTTACTAGACATTTTACTCATGTTAGAGTAGTTCCACTATCACTTGCTCATTTTTATACTGCTTTGTGATCCTCTACTTCCGTCCTCCCGCTCGGTGCCTATGAGACGTGGGAGTGAGGCGAGGATAAAATGGCTTAGTCTAACAGTCGGTTGTGACCATATCATTTTAGGAGCATGAGGAGCTGGAGCACCAGTACGACTAGCAGGACGAAGTGGCAGGACTTGAGGAGCAGTTACCATGCACTACTACTACGGCTCAGCGTCAGGTGATGACGGGTGTTTCGGTTTTGCTTCCGCTTAGAGTGTTATGTGAGAGTGTGATTTGTACTATTTTGGCATGTACTGGGAATAAGCCCTTTACTCTCTTTTTGTACTCGTTGTTGGACTATATCTTTTCATTATATATATAATAATATGTGATATGGACTTGATATACAATTGCTAATATTACTTTTATTCTCAAATTGGCCTACATTTTAAATGATTGTACTAGCTGGCATGATCGGCTTCGTGCGGTGGCGACTAACCTGTGTTTTAGTGTCATCGTAAGGCGGCGGTTCTGAGCATAAGACCAGGTAACTCCTTGGTAAGGGGAGCAATCTTACAAACTAGTATCACTTAATAAACGATCATATATTAAAGAAGTTCACAACACTGGGTCACCCCGCTCGAGCATTAGTTTGTAGACAAACTATGCAGCGGAAGCAATGTTGTGCCCATGTGTAAAAGTCACAGAAAATAGTCCATTTTAAATAATGAGTTAGGTCAACCCAATTAGGTCACCACTTTATTTTGACTTACCAAGAGGATTTCGTGGTGTATCCTAGTATAAAATCGACCTCGGATATAGATTGGTTAAGGTACAAGGATACCCAAATTTAGCAAGGGAAGAATTTAATGCAAGATTCATTGCTTAAGGCTTAAACTTCGATGCCCCTACTCCACCTATCGAGTGATATTATCACTTCTTACCCAAGCTGATAGGGTCGCCTCAAGGAGAATTGGTGCTTATAATCTATTAGTGGAATAGTAGGGTACTCGTAAACTAAACTCTCGTACCGATGACTTGATTACATTGAGACAACCACCGTGACAAATACCAAAGGTCGAATAAGAATTCAAGTTTCAAAAGAGACCCATTTTTTGTTGGGTCACATGTTGACCTTGAGAAGATTGTCATAAATAGTGACCTTAAGGGCCTAAGGCATATAACATATCAATAAGTCTCAAGGTGGAACTCCAAGTCTAAGATTGTTAGCCCTAAGGATTGAGGAATATATTGGATGATTGCATTATGGATATTAAAGAAAATTTAGCCCAAAATGTATGGGGGCTTATCCTTTTGTTTATTGGGCTAAATTGATAACGACTTGGATTTCCCTAGAACATATTTATAAAACGTTGTATCACAAACATAATAATCTTAAAGATGTGGTATTCAAACATTATCATGGTAAAATTGGAGACTTTGTGTACGCATAATTGCTATGATGATCAATCCTCCCTAGAAGATTAGGACCCTTGAAGAATTATTTCATCTTAAGCAGCATGGATTCTTAATGACAAGTTATGACCGCTATAAATTCGCGGGCGAAATAGGAAAGTAGAGCATTTTAAGAATGATTATTCATCCTTCTTATCGCTCCAAGGCTATACAGATAAGTAAATAAAGAGAGTAGTAAATTAATTCCTTGAAATATACATAGATGGTTGTCTAGTTATACGTATATGCGACTCTTGAAATCAAGGGAGATGGTATAAGACTTCAGAAAATTTCTCAATTTTTGAGTTTAATGAAGTAGGTAACAACTTAGCACACAGCCTAAGGAGAAATCATGCTTTCCTTAATACAAGACACGGCGTAAATAATTTACACATACACGTGGAATCGGAGCAATTTGCATTCAAAAGACCTAAATTTGAGTCAGTATTGGTCATAGAAAGAATTTACATACAATTAAGGATGTGCCATGTATATCGCCTTAATAAAGCCTATTCCTAAGTTCTCTAACACCCTAACCCAATTATGGTAATGTATGAACTGTGTTATATCAATTGTTAAAAGATTGATTAACAAACTCATGTAGATCGCAAGAAAGAACGACATGAAGTGTGAATTATGTACAAGTTTAAGTCGGATAAGGAGTGGATAAGGGTATAACTTGGCTATAGATACTCGTGATCTTAATACATGAACAAATAAAAATAATCCCTTGCGAGGTATATGGTACCTTAGATTCACCTCCTCAATCCTGAAATGATGATCTATATTATTATCAAGACAAACTATTAAACATAATAGGTCAAACGATATTTGATTTTAGTCAAAACATCGGGTTGCCAAGTCTAGTTATCTAGGACAAGTATATCGCATCATGGAATTTGTGGTTTGGAATCAGGTTCCTGCAAGTAAGAATTTTGGCACTTTAGGGCATTCAAAGATGATTTACAAATGGTGTGTTCTATCAAAGAATCAATCCCTTTCAAATTTGAATGGGTTTTTTACCCTTATACTTTGGGAGATAGTTTAATGTATAATTAGAAATCTTGATAAGATAACTTCTTGTGTTTAGATTATAATAATTAAGTTTACTATGGTTGGTATGATTTAATACTACCTTGTTTGATCCTAAAAAGGCCGGGATTTGGATAATTAAACACAATGATGAAATATCATTACTATCCACGCTTACCTGATATAGCCAAGTCACTTGATCATAATTATGAACTATAAACTTTGAATGGCTCAATTAAGCAAAAGTCATTATATTAGAAACTTAAGAATTGAAATAAGGTAACGTTATGACACATAAGATTAATTTGCTAGGGCATGACATTGGAAATATAACGACTCAACAAATTGAAATGAGGTGGATGATTATTTAAAGTTGTACACATATATATGACCCTTTGATTATGATAGCATCAAGAACCGGGACACATACGTTTATAACATTATAATCACTGTTAGGAGGATTCATGACAAAGGGATATAGATCTTGACTATCAAAGGTGTATATGGTGAAATTACACGAGAAGTAATTAGTGTTTAATAAGATTCTTTTTATGATGAAATCGACTTGTGACAGAACTCACCATTTTGAAAAGATACACTTATAATTTTTGAATTAGACTCTATGTGAAAATCAACTGGGAGTCAAATTTTTATCAACATCTATATTGATAATGAACGCTTGATGTACGAAATTTATATTGTTGTTTAAATTAGAGATATAATAAGTCTTGAATTTGGGAGAAACAAAAATGATGATCTTTTCATCACATCATGATCTCGGAAGTTGGTTAACTGTTATACATAATAGTGTTGGTCTAATGTGTATTATAATTTTTTTGGGGTGATTGTAAGTTCACGTTGGTTGATAAGTAATAATCTAGGAGGACATGAATATAAAAGATTTCTACATATAAGATTATTGATTTTCACGTGCTTGGTGATCATTGGTCGTAAGGGACTCTGAATCCAATGTGTGATTAAGGTTTATTTTAATGATAATATGTCAAAAGACTTAGAAATATGTCCACATAATTTTGATTGTGAGTATCCCAAAGTATAACAAAAGTACATTTAGAAGGGGACTATTACCTCTGATAGAGTTTTCTTATAACAACAACCATGAGGCCTATATGATAGGAAGTGTCAAACGTCGATATCTTGAGTCCAGGATGAGGATCTATGGGCACTCGAATCAGATTATATTGAGGATATGGACATGCACATACGACCAATCAAGGACAGGATGCTAGAGGCTCAAAGTCGACTGGCCAAGTATTATGATGTGAGGCATCGAAAGGTAGAGTTCCAGGTGGGAGACAGAGTTTTCTTGAAAATACGTCCAGTGCATGGGGTTTTGCGGGTGCGGAGGCACAAGGAGCTCAACTCTCGATTTATGGGGATATGCATGATCCTAGAGCGGATTGGTACTTTGGCATACCGGCTAGAGCTGTCGCCAAAGTTAGAAAACCTGCACGACGTCTTTCATGTCTCCTCGCTTCGGAGAGCCTTACTTCGGCCAGAGCAGCACATTATAGTTATAGTAGTCCCAGTAGCATCTAATCAGTCAGTTTGTTTGGAGTCGATCTGAATCGATGAGGCGGTAGTTCGAGTTCTGCGAAAGAAGGTTCCCTTGGTCAAGGTGTTGTGGTCCAACCACAGATGGGAGGAGAACACCTGCAAGCCGATGGACCTGATGTAGGAACAATACCTGGGACTCTTCTCCTCAGGTATATTTTAAATGCGTTTGAAAAGTTTCTTAACAGCTTATGCATAGAACCCCGTAGACCCGAACTTGAATTTCGGGGACGAATTTTTTATTATTATTATTAGGATTTATAACATACCATTTTCTTTTAGACCCCTTAACTTAGATTAAGGTATTGACCTTAGGGCCCATGGAGTAGGGTGGACTCACATGGGGCCCACTATAGGGTTCAAGTTAACTTAGGTCAAATTAGCCCAAATTGAAATCATAAGTACAACTTGACCTCATCATTATGCCCCTAACCCTAACAGAAATCTAAGTGACCCAAAAGCCCTATCATAGGGTCACTCATTGACCCAATTTGACCAAAGTCAAACCTAACTCTAATTTGGTCAAAACCACATACATGGGTCCAATTACCCCAAGTAGGACATCACCATGGCCCAACCCATGTTGGGTGGTTTTATAGGGCTCATGACCATCAAGTGGGATCAGCTCACTCATCAAATTGACCAAGTCAACCCCAAAGTCAAACTTGGTCAACCTTATGCCTAAATAGGGAATTTAAGAACCAAGCTTATTCATAATGGGCTAAGGCCTTGAGCCATGGCCCAACCCATGTTGGGTGGTGTCATAAGGTTCATGACCATCAAGTGGGGTCAGCCCACTCATCAAATTGACCAAGTTAACCTCAAAGTCAAACTTGGTTAACATTAAGCTTAAAGGAGTAATTAAGAGCCAAGCCCATTTCCAATGGGCTAAGTCCATGGCCCATGGCCCATTAGCAGCCCAAGACCTCTATTACAGCCCCTACCCTCTGGTTTTGGCAGGTAGTAACATGCATCCGGGTATTTTGGGAATTTCCCCAAGTGGAGGAGAGAGAAAATAAAGCAAATGAGGGATGGAGGCCATGTGCCCCCTCCTCCTCTCTTCTCAAGCCCATTTCTGAGATCACAAATGAATTCCCAACAGAATTCAAACAGTGGAGGTGCCACTTGGAGTCAAAGAGGAGAACCACGGTGGTGGCCGAAATCCCCTTAATTACATCACATTATCCAGCCTTCCCTACCTAATTTCAACCATCCCATTAGCTTCAGAAGGTACAAAGGAGTTGAAATCGATATCTGGATCAATGGTTTTGGAGGAGAATCGGTAAATCGAGCAAGCTCGCTAGAGAGGAGAAATTCCATGGCCAACCGCCGTCATATCCACCGTTAGGCCCCAATCAAGGTATATTTCTTCTCCCCTCCCCTTATGCTAGCTTTCTAGATTAAATAGGAGAGACATCAGGCTTAATTGAGCCCAATCCCATGAGAGGAAATCAAGAAAATTTCATATTTGGAGGGTGCTCGAGTTTGCTGGAAACCGCCGCCTTTGGCGGCCAAGTCGCCGCCAAACGCTTGCCCCCACCTCAACGGAGGTGGTGGTGGTGGTGGTGGTGGTGGTGGTGGTGGTGGTGGTGGTGGTGGTGGTGGTGGTGGTGGTGGTGGTGGTGGTGGTGGTGGTGGTGGTGGTGGTGGTGGTGGTGGTGGTCGTGGTGGTGGTGGTGGTGGTGGTGGTGGCCGGCCAGGGAGGTGGCTGAGTGGATGTGAAAAGCAAGATCAAGGTGCTATAGGTGGGGGCAATCGTGGTCATCGGCTGGAGGAAGAAGACAATTGGATGTCGTCCATCTTGATGTGCATTAAACTATAGTACATTTAATTATTTTGTCACATTTTATTTAGTACTTTGCACGTAAATTTTAGGCCTCTTAAAAGCAGATTCAGAAAAAGTGTTCAACATGGAAAATGTATCCCTATGTCTTAAATTTAATTTGACTTATTAATCAAGCCATTTAGAGCATTGTAGCTCCTTGTGGGGCCATTATCCTAGAACTGCTCCTAACCTAGGGCAGAAATTAAAATGAGTTCCTAGGCTAATATACAACTTCACATGCTATCAAATTTGGTTCATGCATGTATGTATACTAGACCTAGACTGCTGCGAAAAATCAACATTTTTGGAGGACATTTTTCTATAGTTTTAGTAAAAATTTGATTTATCAAATAAAGACAATTTAGGGAGATTTCAACTTCAAATGCCCCCAAATTTGGGTGGCATGACTCTAATGAAATATTTGTGCCCTAGTAAAAATTTAGATTCATTTTGACCTCTGCATATTAGAGGATCCAACATGCATGGTGAAGGTATAAATAAATATGGTGTGCCAATAGTAAAAACGGCAAAAAAGGGAATTAAGCCCATTTGACTCAATGCATGTCAATGAGATTTTGGATAGGGATTTATGGTGGTTGAATACTCCTTTCATGGAAAAATTGGGATTTTTGGAATCAAAAATTTCATAGTTTAGATTTATTTCAAAATTAGCACATTTATGTGTCATAAAAGAAAATTAAAGCATTTGAACTTGGAAAATTCTAAAATATTGACAGAAGCCCTAAAATATCATTTATTTCTTTGGAAAAATTAGTAAGAATTTTGAGAATTATTTCTTATGAAAATAGTATAATTCCAATTATACCCTTATATGATTTTGATTAAAAGAATGATTAGTAGTACTTGTAAAATTATGAGAAATTGGTTAGACCTTATTTAAGTATTATGAACCCCTGTAATATTTATTAGAATTTTTATGTGATTGTTTATGATACTTGTATTGATACTGGCATTTTCGTAGATATTTTAAATTGTGGAAATCCTAGGTTAATCCCCTAGATATAACTATGAAAATTTATTTTGAGCTCTATCTTGACAATATTAATGATTAGGAATTATTTTCCTCAACCCTCTTTCGGCAAATCCGGCTTTTTTTCACGGGTGAAAGTTTTTGAGTAAGAAATCTAGATTCAAAATTCTTCCATTCGGAAGTATGAAAGCGGCGCGGTGGTTTTACCTGAATTTTTTGTTGATTATTTTTAGTACTTTATTTGTAAATGGGTGATATTGTGATTTTAGTCATAAATAAAAAAACATGGGTGAAATCATTTTGGAAAATTAGAATGTTCGGTTTAATGATCTTTTTAACCAAGATGAACATCAGATAAATTAATTAGACCTTGAGAACCTCTGGTTATGGTAGTTCATATTCAATGTGACTTAGTAATTAAATAATTTTTATTATGGTCCAAAATAATTAGAAAAAGTATTGAATTCTGATTTACCACTAATAATCATATGATTAACCAATGATAAAAAAATTGGAGGCCTTTGGCCCAAGGAATCGGGAGTCACCTCATATGGGTTAAGGTCAAGTCTTGAGCTGCATTTAGTAAAAGTGACATGTAGTATTAGGGCATTCAGGGTAATGAGATATAGTTGAATTTAAAGATGTGTTGGGAAGTTTGAAACCCTGGTTAGAATCATAAGTATGTCACTACTTATTATCGAGTGTTAGAGTGCAAGTCACTAAAGAGAATAGCTAGGACGGGGTTCGACGAAAGATCATCGTTCCCCCCAATAAGTATCTTAAGTCATCAGGTTTACTCAAGAGTAACAACGAGATTGGGGTGTTAATAACGGGTAGACACTAATAAAAGTAAGTGTCCTGGAAAGGGGAATTTGGGCTTCAGCCCATCGTATTCCCTAGTACTGCTGCGAGCCCTTCACTGGGTAGACCTCAGTGTTGGAACCCCTAGTTGGATTTGGGCTAGGTTCACTGAGTTAGGATATGACCCAACATGTATAGATCAGGGTCATAGTTGTGTCTTAGAGTCTAGGTCTAGTCCTTTAAGACAACAGTTCAAAGGATCAGCCTCCAACACTACCAGAGACTCAAGACTTAGAAGATTCAAGACTTAATAAAAAAGAGATCTGCGTTCGTCGAACTCCGGTCGACGATCGTCGTGCTCAGCTCGACTAACCCAGAGACATTTCTCTGAGCTGAGCTCGACAAACTTAGATCTCGGCTCGACGATTTCTGAACATAGTAATAACTCCTCTGTCAAACTTCAGTCGACAAACTAAGAACATCAGGTCGACAAACTATGTCCTCAGGTCGACTAACACTTAAGCTTTCAGTGCCAAAATTGACTCAGCGCCACAGTTCACTCAAATCCAAAGATCTCTCAACGCCAAAATTTATTCAGAGCCAAAGTTCACTCAACGCTCTCAACGCCAAGATCAATACTTCAATACTTAACATCAGAAAATATTCTAAGTCCAGACTGCAGACTCAGCTCGATGATCTTGGATCTCAGCTCGACGAACAGTCGTTCTCAGGTCAACGAAATCACAGGTCGATGAAAGCCATTCTCAAGTCGACGAAATCTATTCTCAGGTTGACGAAAGTTATAAGGCATATTGTCATTTATTCTTTCCTTTTCTGTCTCCTTGTCTTATACTACTATAAGTCGTTAATTTCCTGGATAATCAATGCTCTTATATCTTTTGAATTGAGTCGTTACTAGCAGTATTGATTACAAATATTCTTCATGGAATTAACTGTTGATATCTCGGGACAGACATAGAATAGAATATATGACAGCATACTTGCCGTTTTCATTTTCGAGATTCCGGCTAAGCATTTATTGCAGATTTTTGAATTCGACCAAGCTACAGATATCATTGGAGGATCTATCAGAAAAGATACAGTCACTGAGAGCTAAGAAAAATAGAGAAGAAAAGTGATACACAAAAACTCGTGTGCTATCAACAAGCAACACACAAGAAAAAGCTTACAGACATCAAATGTGTAGTGAAAACAGTTCTCAGAAAAACTACTGCTCTCAAGAGAAGAAGAAGGAACAACAATCACCATCAAGAGTCCTTCTTCCTTTCTCTCTTTGCTTTCAGGGATCTCAAGTGACAAGCTATTCAAATCAGTCAAGGATCTCTAAAGAGCTAAAAGGCCTACTCACCCTTTTGCAAAGCTTCCACTCTTGAACCAGTCAAGATCTCAGGGGGAGCTTTGACAACAACACAAATCCACTAGTCTTCTCTCAGTTGTATTTGAGAAAGAGAATAACACCATCACTCTCTCATCCCCACCTCTATACAGGGTTTTAATTCCCTTCAAAATTATTCCTGGTTGCAAGTCTCCTAACCAAAAGACTTGAGGATTGGTTTTTGAGCACCTAATCAAAAGCTCATTGGTGGCAATCACCTGATCAAAACCTATAGTGGATTCCTACCTAGGGTGGTAGAAGAGTGGATGTACCCAAGTTTGGGGAACCACTATAAATTTCTTATGTTGTCTGTGTGGCTGTGTAGTTTTTGCTTTGTGCTTGTGCTGTGATATATTCTTATTATGTAGCTTAGTTTATCTGCTGCACTTGTGCACCTATACACTTATACTATAGTAACCTATTTTATTAAAAGATCTTTTATTTAAGTAAAAATCAAAAGATTTCAATAACTCTATTCATCCCCCCCCCCCCCTCTCTCTAGATTTTTTCAGAGCTTACCCTAACTTTCAATTGGTATCAGAGGGTGGTTAATCACATCATACAGACTCACACCTAGATTAATCAAGATCCTCAGGATAAACTCTGAATAAGCTTTAGTAGTCTCTCTGATTATATTTTATTTGTCTTATATCATGGCATAAAACAAGGATTATGCCAGCACAAGACCTCCAGTTTGCAACTTGCAAAAGTTTGGAATCTGGAAGGCAAGAATCAAGTTTTATATGAACTCAATTGATGAAGACATTTTTAATTCCATTTTGATAGGACCACCAGCTCCAGTTCCCTCCACTTCAACTTCAGTAAATCATAGTGCCAGTGCCTCCTCTAGATCAAACTGATGCACATAAGAAGGAAAAGATTGCAGATTCCAGAGCTATGAACATACTGGCTCAGACTATGTCAGATGATATTTTTCAGAAAATTACTGAATGTATATATGCCAAAGCCATTTGGAATTCCCTCAAACAAATGGTAGCAGGTTCTGCTGATGAGAGGAAGGATAGAAGATCCAACCTCATATCTCAATATGAAAATTTTAAAAAAGATGAAGCAAAATCTGTTGAAATAATGTACAACAGGCTGAGCTCCATTATCAGTGAGCTCAGAACATTGGATTAGGAAATTACTATGACTGAGGTCAATGACAAGATCCTCATGTGCTTCCCTAACACTTGGGACTCCAGAATCTGGCCTATCAGAGAAGCCAGAAGCACGTCTGAAATCTCAACAGAATCTTTACTTGGAAAGCTCAAATCCTATGAGCAACTGATCAAGTCAAGGGAAGCTACAGTTGAACCAAAAGCTTCAACACCTACCAGGAAAGAACAAAACTTAGCACTCAAAGCTGTAGAAGAATATTCCAGCTTATCAGTCAATGAAGAACTTATGAGTCTCTTTGCTAAGAGATTCTATAAATGGCAAGGAAGGACTTCAGGAGAAAGCCTTCAAAGAATGAAGATAAACCCAGGTATGACAAGACCCATTCTAAAGAAGTTGTCTGTTTTGGATGCAAGAAACTTGGACACATCATCTCAGAATGTCCAGAAGTTCAAAAGAAAGACAAAAGGCAAGAAAAGGAGTCAAGAAGACATCAGCACAGCAATGCCTCCTCCAGCAAGTATAAAAAGAAGGAGAAGGGTTTTGTGGCCGAAATCTGGAGTGATACTAAAGATGAAACAGCTTCATCCAGCTCCAGTGAAGATGATGAAGAAGAAAAGAAGGCAAGAGAAATGTGTCTTATGGCAATTGATGCTGGAAGCAGCAGATCAGATTCATAAGAATCAAGTGATGAATAATTCCTCTCTGAAGAGGATCAGGTAATTGCTTCATATGATTTTCAATCTAAAGAATTTCAATCTGAGTTCAAACTCTTATGTTTATACCTAATAGGATCTAAGAAGGAAATCAAACTTCTCAGGGAAAAACTGTTAGAACAAGAAAAATTCATTGCTGAAAATGAAAAATTAACTGAAGAATTAAATCTGGCTAATCAACAAATAGTATTTCTAAAATCTAAATTAAGTAAGGTTAAGGAATTAGAAGAAACCTTAAATGGTAGAAGTTTACAACTGATAGATATAACTAGCACAGTTAACACAAGATCTAATAATAACAAACTAGGATTAGGAGCCTCATCTAGTGAACAAATCCTAATTCAGAAAAATCAACTATCAAAACCTATAAACTTCATTTCTAAAAGTGGAAAGAAAAACCCTGAACAAGTAGAGAAAGTTAATGAAGTTCTTAAACAATTAGAACTTAAGAAAACCAATCAGAAGAAGAAAAACAAACAACATAATTATGTTCAGCAAATTTCGTCGAACTCAGAACGACGAAATGGGTATGGTTCGTCGAACTCAGAATGACGAACTCTGAACGCAAATAATAATGTAATTTATTCTTCGAACTGGGATCGACGAAACCAGTATGATTCGTCGACCAGAGATCGACGTTTTTGGGGCTCTGAGAATGGATATTTCCATTCTTCGAGCAGAGATCAACGAACTCAATCCTGATCATCGAGCTCAGGTCGACGAACATACTCGAATTTGTCCAACTCAGTTCATAACCAGAGTAACCTAAAAACTGATAAACCTTTTAATCCATTTAGTCAGTGGGTCATACCTCCCAGAAGGTATCATCCTTTAGGTTATAAGGATCAACCTGAATGTTCATTCATTTCAAGCTTTAGTTATGTCAAACATCAAGGACCCAAGGTAACCTGGGTCAAAAACTGCTAATCCCTTTTGCAGGTAGAAGAGAACCCTATCACTCAAAACAAATGGTACCAGGACAGTGGTTGCTCTAAACATATGACAGGTTGCAAATAATGTCTAATCAACTATAAAGCCAAGATTGGACCAAAAGTAATCTTTGGGGACTCAAGCTTTGGACTGACAGAAGGCTATGATGACTTCAACTATGGAGTTGTCACATTCAAGAAAGTAACCTATGTGAATGGTCTCAAGCATAACCTGATATCAGTAAGCCAACTATGTGATACAGGTTATCAAGTAAGCTTTACTAACTCATTATGTCTTATCTCTTTAAACAACGCAACTGTTTTAACTGGAATTAGACAAGGCAACATCTACGTAGTAAATTTTGAATCAGCTGAATCTAAAATTTGCTTATTCAATTCTGTTAGCATTCAAACTAACTTATGGAACAAAAGACTAGGACATGTAAACCATAAAAATATAGCTAGGTTATCTAAAGACAATCTTATTAGAGGTTTACCTTATGGTCCCTTCAAGAAGGAAGGCCTCTGCAGGGATTGTCAGCTAGGAAAGCAAACTAAATCTAGTTTTAAATCCATTAATAAGAGTGATTCACCTAGAATCTTGTACTTGCTCCATATAGACCTTTTTGACCCTATTGTAGTACAAAGTCTAGGAGGAAAGTCTTATACATTAGTTATTGTAGATGAATTCTCTAGATTCACATGGGTTTTCTTTTTGAGAACTAAGTCAGATACTTTTAAAGTTCTCACAAATTTTCTCAAGAACATACAGATTGAGCACTCTACTCAAGTTGCATTGATCAGAAGTGATCATGGCACTGAGTTTGACTCACTTCTTATGCTAGAGTTCTGTGAGATGGAAGGTATTAGACATTATTTCTCAGCTCCAAGAACTCCTCAATAAAATGGGATAGTTGAAAGGAAGAATAGAACACTCATTGAAGCTGCGGGTACATTGCTTGCAGATGCTTACATACCTCTTTCCTACTGGGCAGAAGCAGTAAGCATAGCAAACTATGTTCTGAAAAAAAGTTTAATACATAAAGTAAAGCTTAAGACTCCCTATGAACTACTCAAAGGGAAGAAAACTATAATAACTTATTTTAAAGTATTTGGATGTATATGCTATATTCACAATAATGACAAGAAACATCTTAGAAAGTTTGAAGCTAAGGTTGCAATGGGAATTTTTCTAGGATATTCCCAAGTCAGCAAGGCATATAGGGTGTTTAATAAATCAACACTAAAAATTGAAGAATCTATGCATGTGACATTTGATGAATCTAACATGTTTTACAAGGAGAGAGATATCTCTACCAACAACAATCTATAGGTACAGAATTTGTGTGAGAGCTTAGATGATCTAAACCTTACCAAAAAGGTTGAATCACATCCCTCTCCACAAGCTATATCAGAAGCTGAAAGTGAAGAAGAGACTGTGGAAGTAGTTCAACTTCCTCCAACAGTTGATAGTATTCCACAAGAGGAATTAAATCAAATAATTGTTGCTGAACCAACTTCTCCTAAAAATCTTGTCACACTTAGGGATCACCCTAGATCTCAAGTAATTGGAGACATATCATCAGGAGTGCAGACAAGACATCAATTCAACCCTGATATGATGCTTGCCTGCTTTCTCTCTCAAATTGAGCCTCAATCCATATCTGATGCAAAGCAAGATCGAAATTGGATTACTGTAATGCATGAGGAACTCAACCAATTTTAGAGGTGTAAAGTTTGGGACTTAATTCCAAGGCCTAAAGTCTATCCAGTAATTGGGACTAAGTGGGTATTCAGAAACAAACTTGATGCCCAAGGTGTGATAGTGAGGAACAAGGCAAGGCTTGTTGCTCAAGGATACAGGCAAGAAGAAGGAATTGATTATGATCAAACCTTTGCTCCAGTTGCCAGACTTGAAGCTACAAGGATCTTCTTAGCTTATGCATCATTCAAGAAGTTTAAAGTCTACCAGATGGATGTAAAAAGTGCATTCTTAAATGGAGAACTGAAAGAAGAGGTGTATGTTGAACAACCACCAGGTTTTATCTCTCCAACTCATCCCTCTTATGTCTTTAAATTATATAAGGCTCTTTATGGTTTAAAGCAAGCTCCAAGAGCTTGGTATGAGACTTTATCCAGCTTTCTCTTAGAGCATGGTTTTTTAAGAGGCATGGTTGATAGAACCCTTTTTACAAAATTGCATCATGATAAAATTCTATTAGTATAAATATATGTAGATGACATAATCTTTGGTTCTACTGATCCAAATCGGTGCAAAAGATTTTCTGATCTAATGCACTCAAGGTTTGAGATGAGTAGCATGGGTGAGTTATCATATTTCCTTGGTCTCTAAGTGAAACAAACCCATGAAGGAATCTCAGTCTAAATATATTAAAGAGCTAATTAAGAAGTTTGGGATGAATGATGCCTCTGTCATGAAAACTCTCATGGCTGCCAATGCTGTTGTAGATGCTGATGAATCTGGAAAACCAGTTGATCAGACCAAGTATAGGGCCATTGTTGGATCCCTACTGTACTTAACAGCAAGCAGACCAGACATTATGTTTGTCACATATCTTTGTGCTAGGTTCCAGGTGAACCCTAAAGAATCTCACCTTATTTTTATTAAAAAGGATTTTAAGATATATAAAAGGTTGTCCAGATCTAGGCCTTTGGTATCCAACAGAATCAGCATTTGTGTTAACTGGATTCTCTGATGTTGATTATACTGGATGCAGAGTTGACATGAAAAGCACCTCTAGAACTTGTCAGTTCCTTGGTGACAGACTTGTATCTTGGTTCTATAGAAATCAAACATCTGTTTCAACATCAACTGCTGAAGCTGAATATATGGCTGCAGGCAGCTGCTGTTGACAGATATTGTGGATACAAAACCAATTACTGGAATATGGTGTCAACTTAAATAATTCAACTATTCTATGTGATAATACAAGTGCTATTTCCATTGCACAAAATACAGTTTTGCATTCTAGAACCAAGCCTATAGACATTAGACATCATTTCATTAGATATTGTGTTGATAAATAAAAGATTAAACTTGAGTTTATCTCTACTGATTTGCAAAGAGCAGACATATTCACCAAACCATTGGACTCATCCAAGCATCTATTCTTTGTCAATCAGCTTGGTATGATAAATGGTCAAGACTTAATCTAATGTTGTGTCACTGGTCAAAGAATTGTCCCTGTTCGTCGATCTGAGATCAACGAACTGATAACAGTTCTTGAGATTTCTCATCGACCTGTGCTTGACGAAATCTCCTGGTGATGTAATTTTCGTCGATCTAAGTTCGATGAACTTACTTCAGAAACCTTTTGTCGACCTGAGATCGATGAAAATGCTTTCAAATCTTCAGCCTGAGATCGATGAACTGGTTGACTCTAAATTATTTCGTCGACCTCAGATCGAAGATCTTCTAACTTTTCATCGAACGGAGTTTGTCAGTTAATATTCTGGAAAACCTTATATTTTAGGTTTTCTTCGACCTTCGTCCCACGCTTTCAGTTCCCCTTTACACTTGATCTTTGTTTTCTCTCTTGCAGGTGCATTCATGGCAATTCCAATAGGCGCCCTTGCGGCAATGAAATTTGACACAGGATTCGACATGGACTTTGCCTCATTCTAGCATTCAGATCCAATCTTTCTTCCCATCCTACAACTGCTGGAAGATCAGCAACTGAAACAACTGCTGACCATGAGAATCAAAATACCCAGCACAGAAATTTGAGAATGGGTGTACACAGCTACCGTCGATGAAAAACAAGATGACCGGCACCATCGCGGGTAACGAAATCTCTCTTACCCCCGATATTCTTACTGAACTGTTTGGATTGAAAAATGGTGAGGAAGAGTTAGAAATTGATTCGGAAGAGTCTGATATAATGCTGAATATAATGGGGTACTCTAGAGACAACCCTAATAAACTACTGAAGAAACACCTATCTGCGGAGTTCAAATTTCTCGCAGATATAGTTGGGAAAATCTTGCTGGGCAAGCACACTGCACATGATTATATAACCAGGCATCAATTTCTAGTCATGTGTGCAGTGTTAAACAAGAAGCAGGTGGACTGGGCTCAGATCATCTTTGATCTTATCAGGAAAAAGAACAGCAAGAAGGAAGTGAACTTTGGACGAATCTTAGGAATCTTCCTGACAGCAAAGGCTGTTGAATCACTGGTCTTCCCAACCACATTCATCAATGCCAGCAAGAGGCTCACATGCACCTTGTTTGGCAGGTGGGAGAGGACAATCACTAAGCCCTCCAAGGCTTCATCCTTTGCCACCCAGACTTCTGAAGGTACTAGGGCTGTTACAGCCACTCCCCACCCCACTGAAGGACTCCTTTCCACTCCTCCACCACCTCCTGTCCCTCATATTCAATCCCAACAACAAGTCCAGTCACCTTCCACTACCATCCACATCCATACCCAAACACCTCCAGCCTCTCCAATTCCCTCTTCACCTACACATCTCCCATCTCCTCATCCTTCACCTCAACATGACATTTCCATCCCTACACCACCTCTATCCCCTCTACCATCTCATTTGGCTGGCATTAACCTCTCCTCCCTTCCTTCCTTTAATTTGCTTTCTTCTCCCCTAAACTCTCCATCACCACAACATGACTCTCCCTTAGAAACTCCACCTCCACCTTCACCCATTCATCCTCCAACACCATCTACTCAATCAGCTACTCCACCAGTTTCTGCCTACCCAACCCTGGACCCCTCTCTTACCCCAGCCCTCATCTCTCTTCTCACCCCCTTACTCAAAACTCTTATAGCAGAGGCTATTTCCCCTCTTGCTTTCTCCATCTCATCCCTTGCTGCTCAAATCTCTGCCCTAACCTCTGCTTTATCTTTAATTGGGGGCCTGGCTTCAGCACCTGCTGAAACCAGGTAGGGGGAGATACTTGATGATGAAGCAGCAGAAGCAGAAGCACAACCAACAGCAGGACCAGTTGTACATACAACAGATATAGCAGAAGCAGCAGCAGAGAATGTAGATTATGATTTAATTGATCTAGTTAAATTTATTGAAACTGACATGGACATTGATGAGTCAGTGATAGCTGAAATAAAATCTGTTGGTGATGTTGTCATTCATCCCACAGTAGACTTGATAAGTCTGTTAAAGTCATTTGACACAGCTTATCTAAGTTTCCCTCCAGATGAATCTACGAAGCCATCCCTGGTTATTATACCTTATTCCTCCCCAATCAGTCCTGAAGTTGCTAAGGAACTTAAAGATAGTTTTGACAAGCTTCCTGAAACTCTAGCAGAGACAATAAAGGTTGATTCAGTCAGAGCCTTCTCACCTCTAGAAACATTTTCTGTCCCAACATTTGTCATGGATGATTCCCCAATGCCTGATCTTTATGCTTTGATCAAGGCTGATATTGAAGAAGAGTATAAGGCAGCTGATGAAAGCACTATCACAAGTGACTCTCTAAGATCAATTGATATTCCTCCTCTAGCTCCCTTCTAGCATGGAAAACCCTCCAATTATACTAAGCTCCTAAAATAAATAGATGATTTGTATGACAATCCTCAAGGACAGTCTAATGATGATGATGAGGATGATGTTGACTCTGATGAGGAACCCAAGAAAAAGAAAGTCTCAAAGAAAAGGAAAGCTCCACCTCCTCCTGCTCCCAAACTTGGTAACACCAATGATACTCCATACTACATTCTACAGAATATAACTCCATACAAGGGTATGCCAGCTTGGATGTGGCTATCCAAAAATGAGCAGAAAACCAGAAAAAAGAGCAGGAGATATTCTCCACCTCCTCAGAAGTTCATAAGAGGTCCACCTCCTCCTCCTCCTCCTTCTGCTAGTGCTTCAAGTGCTATCTCTCAAGCCTCTTATGCATCTTACCAGCCTTCCTCCTACTCAAGAACATATCAAAGGCAGGGTAGATCCTCCAGGACTCAGTTCCAAGGAAGTAGTCAGCATCACAGAAGTCAGAGTCCCTCAGAACAAGTGAAAGAAGTCATTTTTCAAGGTCCCTCTCCCCCTCCTCATCAACAAGTTACCTCAAAAACTCAGAAGATAGTTGCTTATCAAGTCAGAAAATCTGATGTATCCTTCAAACCTAAAGGAAAATATAGTGAGGCTGCCCCTCCAAAATCTCTCTACTCCCAAAGTGATGATCAGCTCAGCTCTACATGCTTTCAAGCTCAGTCCACTCAGTTTAAAGTAGTCACTGTATTGCCTCATCAAGAAGATCAGCCACCTGTTGAACAAGAACTTGATCCAAACTTTAGGATGGCCAGGCTTCAGGAACTGATTGGTCTTTCTCAAATCAGAAAAGCTATAAAAAAAGGAAAAGATCCATCCTCATTCTCAACTATGTCCTCCTTCAGAGAAAAAGAGCTGGATAACCTTCAAGTGAGCAGGAAAGTCTTCAACCCAACTAAATATATGGCATTGCATCCTGAAGCAGTTGTGCCCAGGGTAAGCACTCAGACAACTCTTGATGGGCAAGACTTGATGACATCCAAGAAGAATGTACAAGACCATAGCAGGAAGATAACCTTCTCAAAACCTTCATCTGGACCTTCAACTGATAAACCATAGTGTATGTTATTTGTTTAATGATTAACTAATTATGTACAATACACTACTATAACATATCTGCTGATGTTATTTCATCCCTTCAGATATTTATGGTCCTTGTATTTTATTTCTTTTCAGTTTTGTTATTAGTGACCTCACCCAAATAGGGGGAGATTATTGGAACCCCTAGTTGGATTTAGGCTAGATTCATTGAGTTAGTATATGACCCAACATGTATAGATCAGGGTCATAGTTGTGTCTTAGAGACTAGGTCTAGTCCTTTAAGGCAACAGTTCAAAGGTCCAGCCTCCAACACTGCCAGAGACTCAAGACTTAGGCTCTGTTTGGTTGGGTTGTTGCTGATGGAAAGCTGCTGATGAGAAGCTGCTGATGGAGAAAGTGCTGATTCTGGAAAACAGAGTTTTGTTAAAAAACTATTTGGATGAAATGGAGTTTTGAAAACAGAGTTTTGAATAAGTTATTTGGATTCAAAACGGAGTTTTGAATTAAATTTTTTTCCAAAAAAAAACAACAGGCTAAATAAACACATAACACAACAAATCCAGGTACACCCATAATCTCGAGCAATGCTCTCGATTCATACAACTGATCCGATATACTATCACATAGCGCGATCATCTCCTCTACTCCACCTGCAGTGTCAGATCAGGTTTCTTGTCGCCCTTGTGAGGCCACCCTATCATCTTGACCCTCCTTCTCGCACTCATTGAAATATATATCATTGCGGGAAGGGTGTCGGCGAATGAAATTATGTAAAGCCATCGTGGCCATCACAATATCTGCCTGCTTCATAAAGCTATAGCTCGGCATGTCCCACCACTCATCTGAGGCGTCTATTGTTTTTCTTGATGTGTTCTGATGGAGAAAATCCCGGAGGTGTTTTATGAAAAAGAGAAGATGAAGATGAAGATTATGTTCTCCGAATCTATATTCGATAAAGGCAAGTGTACCTTATCGCTTATAGCATAGGATATAATATCAAGGTCGTATTAGAAACAAGGCGCATCGATTACTTCTACTTCAAAGAAATTTCTGTTATTTTATCAATTAGATACTTTGATTTGGTTTGCAAATAAGAGAACGGTTATACAATAAAAGAGGATGATTAAGCAATAATTTAAAAGGTTAGTACTTGATCTTGAATCACCTTGGAATGAAAATGACCAAAAAAATAGATAAATCTCTAATTCTTTTTAACGAAGATGCTTGGACCATGGAGGTTCCCAAAATATGAACGCACCTCTTTCAAGGCTACGGCCAACTGAGTTTAGGTTGATCAACCGAACTTTCGTTCTATAATTGAAACCCCTAAAACTCGCTTTATGTAGAGAACCCCTCTATTGGATTTGACTCCAATCCGGGAAATTTATGTCGTCCTCTTTCAAGGATTGCATTCAACTCCCTTTACCCATGAGCGATCAATCCATACGCATGATCCTTTCGGCAACTAGAGTATGGAAACAGAAGAGAAAATCATATATCGATGATATGACCTCTCTATAAATTAATCAAGGGTAAATCCTAAACATTTGTTCAAAGAGAAAGAGAAGATATGGATTAAGAAAAAGAGATCATTTCATTCCTCGGATCATTTCGATCAAGCACTAAACAAAGTTTAGTTACTTATAATATAGGAAATGAAAATCATGTTAAGAATATGCATAAAAAGAAAGATAAAGAGAGAAAGGGAATAACAAACTAATTTATTTCTTATTAAAAAGAAGTTAAAAGATTTCAAAAAAAGACATTATAAAGAGAGTTTGCAAGAAGATTACAAGTACGATAAAATAAATTGCAAGAACATTAAAGCATGAAAATATTAAACTAAAATACTCTACAAACAAACTCTAAAGGCTCTCTACAATGCTCAAAATGAAGTAGGAAGGATGATGCTTTCCCCTCTTTCTTCATGCCTATTTATAGGGCCAAAACCAAAGGGGTAGAGTTGGAATTTGGCATGAGGATGAAGTTTCCATGAAGCATCCCTTGGTCAAAAAGCACATGTTGGTTTAAAATTCAAAGGTGGCTAGCCTCTTTCACACTTGTCATGAAAAGCATGATAAAAGTTGGCTAGTTTTCTCTCTTTCCATGAAGCTTCCTTTAAGGACACATGTTGAATATAAAGTCAAAGGTGGCTAGCCTATTTCACACTTGTCATGAAAAGCATGATAAAAGTTGTCTATCTTTCTGTCTTTCCAAGAAGTTTCCTTTAAGAACACATGCTGAATATATAGTCAAAGGTGGCTAGCCTCTTTCATACTTATGAGAAAAAATCACATCGGACCATTGTGGCTTCATTCCATTCTTGAATATAGTTCATCAACACCATGACATGAGTGCACTCAACATTTATTTTGGCACACCATAACTAAAGGCATGTTCTTTTAGAATTGATAATGCAATTTGTCCCGGGATCCTCGGTTCTTGCTCAAACACGAGTTTCATACATGCAGGAAACCTGCTGGACAGCAACTTCGACGGAGGATTCCCGAGGCAACAATAATCCGATAAAGGGGTGTAACCATCCGTTGGAAAGGTCTTTCCGAGGGCTACAACTTTCGTGTTCAACCTAAGATCTGAATCTGGCTGCAACATGCCTAAAAGTGGCCCCGAAGTTTGCTGCGCGCAGAAAAATAGTAAAATGTGTTTGGTTAGGATAGACTTATAAAAAAAATTATGATTTAGTGGATAAAATTAATAATATAAATATATTTATATTAGATTATTTAGATTTTTATATTAATAACTTAGGTCAAATTATGCATCATCAAATTCCCCCAGACTTATTATTTTGCTTGTCCTCAAGCAAAGACATACGAGCTAGAAAAAATAAAAAAAACAAACCAAACAAATTGGCTATGCCAAACACAAGTACGATGCGAAAGGTACAGGAATTATGAAAAGAAAACAAAATATTTTTACTTAGTCTTGGCATAGAATTTTATAATTTTCACTAGCATAAAAAAATAAATCATCCCATGTTTTTAAGCAAAACTAAAAATTGAGTAATGTGATAAATGAAAAGGATATTGAGTTGCTACTAAAATCTAAGAGACATTTTATATTCATACCAATCTAAATCAAAGATCAATACTGCTACCTAAGAATTTACTCAATTTACTTTCTCGCTACCGTACTAAAAATAAACCTCAGAAGCATGAATCAAAAGGACTTTCATTAGGTGTAAATTTTTGGCTTAGGTTTTAAGGGTGTGGAGTTCAAAAGATAAACATGATGGGTAAAGCACACTTAAAATAAAAAGAAGAGCTTTGCAAATAACTTGTTGCTAGAAAATAAAATTTTGACACCCCAAGTCATTTTGTAATATAAAGTTGGGGTTAAAAGGTCATTCATAATTTTTTTTTTGTATATATATATAAATATATATCATATCTTCTTCCTTCTTTTGAAACAATTGAGTTTTTCCCCTTTTTTTTCTTTTTCCTCTTTTGTAGCAATTGAGATATAATACAAATCTCCACCATTTTCACAAAATATAGTACACACAAGTGACATAAAGCTCAAAAAGTTTTAAGTGTGCGACATGGGTAAGCTATATGGCTTTGGTGAAAAATAAGTAGGACTTATAAAAAGAAAATGGAAAAGGCACAACGTGGCTAGCAATAGTTAGGAATTTAAGGTTCGGGATGCAAAAGCTCAAACTAATCAAAAAGTTGCCTAGATCATCCTCATGCTCTTAAGTCTACTCAAAGCAAGGTATTAAAAAAATTCAAGAGACGCAAATTCCAGATAGAAAATAGAGATAATTGACTTTTCATGAAAAATGAAGATAATAAGCATCTTAGATTAGTTCGCATCTACTATACTTAACACTAATCAATCATTTCAAATATTTTTAAAAGAGAAAACAAGGGATGGCAGATTTTATAAAAGTGAAAAACATAAAAAAATGGCTATGAAAAAGTGCAAATATTTAAGAATGTTTTTCGAAAATAACATGTTACCTTAATTAGGAACACTACATGAGTCAACATATTACTCATGAAACATAGACAAAATGAAATTTAATTTAATTTATTTCAACTAAACAAGTACATAAATGATTAAAAATAAGAAAATGCAAAGTCATGGGGTACTAAAAGATTTAGCAAAGATTAACTCAAATTATTAATTATTTTATATAAGTTTTATCCTCTCTTTTTTTTGTATATATATTAAAGACAAAAGAAAGAATATATATTTTTTTTTGAATTTTTGGAATTTATATATTTTTAAAATTTTATTATTTAAGGACTTATACTCTCATACTTAAAGTTAAACATTGTCCCCAATGTTTAAAACTAAGTATGAAGTAATAAAAATGCTATAAAAGAAGAAGTGAGGAAAGAGGACATCCCTGATGGTGAAATCGAGGAGGCTAGAAGGAAACCTGCAAATACATGTTAAAACAAAGAAAATAATAATAAGAAGATAAAGTGTGGGGTGCCTCCCAAAAGCGCTTTGTTTACCGTCGCGTAGCTTGACTAATTGGCATGGAAGATTATATGGTGAGGGTCTCAATATTGGTGGCCGAAGTATCATTAGAGAAATAAAATTTTAATCGGTGGTCGTTCACTTTAAAGGAGCCGAGTTCCGGGTGGGAAATAAGAACGGTCCCATATGGCCAAACCTCTTTGACGACAAAGGGGCCGAACCATCGAGATTTTAACTTTCCTGGAAATAGACGAAGGCGTGAGTTGTAAAGGACTAGATCCCCCGGTGAAAAACTTTTAGGAATTTTAATATTTTTATCATGGTAGAACTTTGAGCGCTCCTTATAAAACTTATTATTTTCATAGGCGTTAGCACGCCATTCATCTAGTTCGTTCAGTTGGAATTTTCTTTGCTCGGAGGACAAAGAATAATCAAGATTGAGGAATTTTAGCGCCCAATAGGCACGGTGCTCTAACTCAACTGGAAGGTGGCAAGCTTTGCCGTAGACTAATCGGTATGGTGTACAACCAATGGCGGTCTTGTATGCTGTCTGATAAGCCCATAAAGCATCATCGAGCTTCAAAGACCAGTCCTTCCTATTAAAAGAGACAGTCTTCTCCAAAATCCTCTTGAGCTCGCGGTTCACTACCTCCACTTGGCCACTAGTTTGTGGGTGATAAGCGGTGGAGAGTTTGTGAGTAACGCCATATTTTGCTAAAATTTTAGCAAACTGGCTATTGCAGAAGTGTGTGCCCCTATCACTAACTATACCACGAGGCGTGCCAAAACGAGAGAATAATTTCTTCAAAAATTTAATGACCACTCTTGCATCGTTGGATGGGAGAGCTTGTGCTTCCGCCCACCTCGACACGTAGTCGACTGCGACGAGAATATATTTATTATTAAATGAGGGAGGGAGAGGACCTACGAAATCGATACCCCATAGATCGAAAATTTCACACTCCATAAAGGAGTTTTGGGACATTTCGTCTCGGCGAGATATGTTACCTGACCTTTGGCACCTGTCGCATCCACTTACAAAAGAGTGAGCATCCTTAAAGATCGAGGGCCAGTAGAAACCGACCTCCAGCACTTTCCTTGCGGTCCGGCTTGCTTGATAATGTCCGCCGGTTGGTCCTTCATGGCAGTGCCGCAATATTTGCAAGCCTTCCTCGCTCGATACACATCTTCTTACCACTTGATCTACGCAGATACGAAATAAGAAGGGGTCCTCCCAAAAGTAGTTCTTCGCGTCGGAAAAGAATTTCTTCTTTTGTTGACTTAAAAAACCTTTTGGCAGGACCCGAGCCACTAGATAGTTGGCCAAATCCGCAAACCAAGGGGTAGAAGAATTCGTTAATTTTTCGATGGCGAGGAGGTGCTCTTCAGGGAATTTATCATCAATATCATCTTCCACCAGCATATCCACAGCAGGGTTTTCTAAGCGGGAGAGATGATCGGCCGCTAAGTTCTCCGCTCCTTTCTTGTCCCGGATCTCCAAGTCAAATTCTTGCAGTAGGAGGATCCATCTTAATAATCGGGGCTTGGCGTCTGCCTTGTTTAGTAGGTACCTAAGGGAAGAATGATCAGTAAACACAATGACTTTAGAGAGTGTAATATAAGACCTAAACTTATCAAACGCAAAAACAATTGCCAGAAGTTCTTTCTCTGTAGTTGTGTAATTGGCCTATGCGGATGTGAGTGTCTTGCTTGCATAATAAATTGGGTGAAAATACTTGTTCACTCGTTGGCCTAACACTACGCCTACAGCAATGTCACTTGCATCGCACATTATCTCGAAATGAAAGGACCAATCTGGTGCTACTAGAATTGGCGAGTTGATAAGCTTATCTTTGATAATATTAAAAGCTGCTAAACATTCATTATCAAAAATGAAAGAAGACTCTTTTTCTAGCAAGTGTGTTAACGGCTTTGTAATTTTGGAAAAATTTTATATAAACCGCCGATAAAAACCTGCGTGACCAAGGAAACTTCTAATAGATTTTACATTTGTGGGAGGTGGAAGTTTCTCAATCACCTCGATCTTGGCCTTATCAACCTCGATTCCTTTTACCCGATATTTTATGACCGAGTACCAACCCCTCTCGGACCATGAAATGACATTTTTCCCAATTTAGGGCTAGATTCGTATCTTCACAACGTTGAAGAATACGTTCAAGATTAGCTAAGCATGATTTAAAAGAATTTCCAAATACGGAAAATTCATCCATGAAGACTTCCATCACATCCTCAACCAACTCATCAAAGATGGCCAACATACATCTTTGGAATGTAGCTGGTGCATTGTAAAGGCCAAATGGCATCCTTCTATAAGCAAAGGTGCCGAAGGGACAAGTAAAGGTTATTTTCTCCTGGTCCTCGGGTGAGATTGGTATTTGGAAATATCCCGATAAACCATCAAGAAAGCAATAGTAGGAGTGACCGGAAAGGCGTTCTAAAATTTGATCAATGAATGGCAAGGGAAAGGGGTCTTTTTGGGTGGCATCATTTAATTTTCTATAGTCGATGCACATCCGCCAACCCGTAACAGTACGAGTTGGAATTAGTTCATTGTTCTCATTAACCACTACTGTCATGTCGCCTTTCTTTGGTACTACTTGCACGGGGCTAACCCACGGGCAATCCGAAATCGGGTAGATAATTCCTGCATCTAATAGTTTAATTACTTCAGCCTTAATGATGTCTTTCATGTTGGAATTAAGTCGTCGCTGAGGCTGTACACTATTGCGAGAATTATCTTCAAGTAATATTCTGTGTGTGCAGAAGGAGGGGCTTATCCCTTTAATATCAGATAATTGCCAAGCTATAGCTCAGCGATGCCTATTTAAGATTTGAATTAATTCAAAAATTTCCGAATCACACAAAGTAGAAGAAATGATGACCGGAAATTTAGAGTCTTTTTCTAAAAAGACATATTTTAGGTGCTCTGGAAGTTGCTTAAGCTCAAGAGTAGGTGGTACTTCGTAAGAGGTCGTGATTTTAATACTCTCTAAGCCAATTGGCTCAGGAGGCGAAGAACGAGATAATTCTTTAAAACAAAATAATTCATCATGTTCTGCATCATCACAAGATGTGGGACCAGAATTAGAAAATGATGAAAAATCTTCTTCAAATGATGCATCTAGATGGTAACAAGAATCATCATTTGAAAGAGAATTGCGCATTGAGGGGTTTATACTGAAAGTAACTTCATCATCCCCAACACGAAGGAGGAGTTTTCCGTTAATCACATCTATTATTGCGCTGGAGGTGGCAAGGAAGGGGCGGCCGAGTATGAGTGGTACTTCAGCATCCTCTTTGATGTCAAGAATGACAAAGTCCACCGGAAAGATGAACTTGTCAACCTTGACTAACACGTCTTCCACTACCCCTACTGGATACTTAACAGAACGATCCGCTAGTTGTATACTTATTTTTGTTGGGATTGGATCTCCTAACCCCAATTTCTTAAACAAAGAGTAAGGCATTAGATTTATGCTAGCACCTAGGTCGGCGAGGGCATGCTTTACTAATAAATTGCCAAAGAGGCACGGGATAGAAAATCGTCCCGGATCATTCAATTTTTGAGGCAATTTATTTAATAAAGCTGCTGAGCATTCTGCATTGAGGGAAACACATGAGATATCTTCAAGTTTCTTTTTATTGGAGAGTAACTCCTTGAGATATTTCGCATATTTAGGCATTTAAGAGATTGCCTCGCAGAAGGGAACATTTATATGAATTTGTTTTAAAATTTCTAAAAAATTTTGTATTGCTCCTCTACTCGCTCATTTTTAATTTTATATGGATAAGGGGGTGCAGAAGTAGAAACAAGAGGAGATTTTGAAGCATTCGGAGAATTAAAAAATAAAACTGGAGGGGCTAAAATAGAAACAGTTACCTCGGGTTTAATCCTACTTGGAGAGGTTACCTCCTTTCCACTGCGAAGGTTGATAGCATTTGCATTCTCCCTTGGATTCGTCTCAGTATTGCCCGGCAAAGCTCCATGCGGGCGCTCGGCAATCATTTTGGCAAGCTGGCCAATTTGATTCTCTAAGTTCTTTACAGATCCGGTGAGATTCCGGATGTTGGATTCGTTCGAGGCAACATATTTAGAAAATACCTCTTCAATCGAAGAGGGCTTTGGTGGTGGTGGAAGAAAACCAGGTGGGTTCATATTAGGAGGGCGCTGGGCATTACTTTGGTTGCTCCATGAGAAATTCGGGTGGTTCCTATAACCTGGATTATAAGCATTGTTATACAGAGCGTTGTTCGGGTTAAAGGAAGGACGAGTAAGATTCCCCATAAAATCAACTTGTTCTTCAATAAAAGTATTATTAGTATTATTTGCCCAAGAAGGAGTGGCAGAGGAAGCAGACATCTCTGTCACTTGCTTGCTTAAACGTTCAAGTTGTAAAGCTAAATTAGCTGTCATAACAACTTCATAAAGTCCTACCGGCTTGCTAGGGCGCGCTCGGGGCACATTCCACTGATAGGCATTCATGGCCATTTCCTCAAAAAGCTCTTGAGCGGCCTCTGGGGTTTTATTATTGAGAGTACCCCTAGCGGCTGCATCAATCATCTGCCTTGTTTGGAAATTTATGCCATTATAAAAAATTTGTACTTGTTGCCAAGTAGGAAGTGCATGGTGAGGACATCTATGCAAAAGCTCCTTGAAGCGCTCCCATGTATCGTAGAGAGTCTCTGAGTCGATTTGCATAAATGAAGAGATATCAGTACGTAATTTGGCGGTCTTTGCAGGAGGAAAATATTTCGTCATGAATTTTTCCGCCATTTCGCCCCATGTAGTGATAGATCCTCTAGGAAGAGAGCCTAACCACTGCTTGGCCTTTGACCGCAAAGAAAAGGAAAATAGTCATAATCGAATGGCGTCATCAGTAACGCCATTGATTTTGAAGGTATCACAGATTTCAAGAAAATTTGAAATATGTTGATTTGGATCTTCATCTGGTAAACCATCAAAAGTAACCGATTGTTGCACCATTTGGATGATGCTAGACTTGATCTCAAAATTATTATTGGCTATAGTAGGGCGAACAATACTAGATTGTGTCCCTTCCAAGTTCGATCGTGCATAATAGGACATGGTCCGTTGCTGGGCTTCATTAGGATTGGGATCACCCATAGTTGCTATATTAGTATCTCCGATAGATTCTTCAAAAATAATTGGTAAATCCTATCCACGAGATTGAAGGCGTCGCCTAAAGGTGCGCTCAATTTCTGGATCAAAATGGGATTCAGGATTATTCGAAGAACTTGCTCGGGTCATATACTAGAAAAAAAAAGACAAATGATTAAAGATGAGTTTAAAAATTAATTATGGAATTTTTTTTCTTTTTGTTCTTTTTAGGCAGTTTTGGGTATATTATTAAGATATATATATTTTTAAAAAAAAGGAAAAATGATAAAATTAACAGTTATCTTTTTTTTTTGAAATATCGACGCAAGTCCCCGGCAACGGCGCCAAAAACTTGATGGAGAAAATCCCGGAGGTGTTTTATGAAAAAGAGAAGATGAAGATGAAGATGATGTTCTCCGAATCTATATTCGATAAAGGCAAGTGTACCTTATCGCTTATAGCATAGGATATAATATCAAGGTCGTATTAGAACCAAGGCGCATCGATTACTTCTACTTCAAAGAGATTTCTGTTATTTTATCAATTAGATACTTTGATTTGGTTTGCAAATAAGAGAACGGTTATACAATAAAAGAGGATGATTAAGCAATAATTTAAAAGGTTAGTACTTGATCTTGAATCACCTTGGAATGAAAATGACCAAAAAAATAGATAAATCTCTAATTCTTTTTAACGAAGATGCTTGGACCGTGGAGGTTCCCAAAATATGAACGCACCTCTTTCAAGGCTATGGCCAACTGAGTTTAGGTTGATCAACCGAACTTTCGTTCTATAATTGAAACCCCTAAAACTCGCTTTATGTAGTGAACCTCTCTATTGGATTTGACTCCAATCCGGGAAATTTATGTCGTCCTCTTTCAAGGATTGCATTCAACTCCCTTTACCCATGAGCGATCAATCCATACGCATGATCCTTTCGGCAACTAGAGTATGGAAACAGAAGAGAAAATCATATATCGATGATATGACCTCTCTATAAATTAATCAAGGGTAAATCCTAAACATTTGTTCAAAGAGAAAGAGAAGATATGGATTAAGAAAAAGAGATCATTTCATTCCTCGGATCATTTCGATCAAGGACTAAACAAAGTTTAGTTACTCATAATATAGGAAATGAAAATCATGTTAAGAATATGCATAAAAAGAAAGATAAAGAGAGAAAGGGAATAACAAACTAATTTATTTCTTATTAAAAAGAAGTTAAAAGATTTCAAAAAAAGACATTATAAAGAGAGTTTGCAAGAAGATTACAAGTACGATAAAAGAAATTGCAAGAACATTAAAGCATGAAAATATTAAACTAAAATACTCTACAAACAAACTCTAAAGGCTCTCTACAATGCTCAAAATGAAGTAGGAAGGATGATGCTTTCCCCTCTTTCTTCATGCTTATTTATAGGGCCAAAACCAAAGGGGTAGAGTTGGAATTTGGCATGAGGATGAAGTTTCCATGAATCATCCCTTGGTCAAAAAGCACATGTTGGTTTAAAATTCAAAGGTGGCTAGCCTCTTTCACACTTGTCATGAAAAGCATGATAAAAGTTGGCTAGTTTTCTCTCTTTCCATGAAGCTTCCTTTAAGGACACATGTTGAATATAAAGTCAAAGGTGGCTAGCCTATTTCACACTTGTCATGAAAAGCATGATAAAATTTGTCTATCTTTCTCTCTTTCCAAGAAGTTTCCTTTAAGAACACATGCTGAATATATAGTCAAAGGTGGCTAGCCTCTTTCATACTTATGAGAAAAAATCACATCGGACCATTGTGGCTTCATTCCATTCTTGAATATAGTTCATCAACACCATGACATGAGTGCACTCGACATTTATTTTGGCACACCATAACTGAAGGCATGTTCTTTTAGAATTGATAATGAAATTTGTCCCGGGATCCTCGGTTCTTGCTCAAACACGAGTTTCATACATGCAGGAAACCTGCTGGACAGCAACTTCGACGGAGGATTCCCGAGGCTACAATAATTCGATAAAGGCGTGTAACCATCTGTTGGAAAGGTTCTTCCGAGGGCTATAACTTTCGTGTTCAACCCAAGATCTGAATCTAGCTGAAACATGCCTAAAAGTGGCCCCGAAGTTCGTTGCGCGCAGAAAAATAGTAAAATGTGTTTGGTTAGGATAGACTTATAAAAAAAATTATGATTTAGCGGATAAAATTAATAATATAAATATATTTATATTAGATTATTTAGATTTTTATATTAATAACTTAGGTCAAATTATGCATCATCATGTTCCAACCCAAGCCGGTCTCACCTCGTTTCAACTCCGTCCAAAGTTTCCACTCCTTCTTCAGATGATCCCATTTGTTTTTGAATTGCACTTTATTGTATTTATTTCCAGTCGACTCTTCAAATGCCTTCATTATATTGGACCACCCCTCTTTACTAAAATGTGTTGTAGGACGATTCCCACGTTCTATCTCTTTTATGCAGATATCACAAAAGAGGAGAACATCGGAATTGTCCCACATTGCGGCCACCCTACCGTCTTTTGTTTTGCCCATCTTTATAAGGCAACACATACAAAAGAGAACAATATTAAAAAACATTACACAAACATATACTCACACACACATATACACTCACACACACATATACTCACACACACACATATACTCACACACACATATATACACACACACATATATACACATATACACACATATATACACACACACATATACTCACACACACACATATACTCACACAAACACATATATACACACACATGTATACAAACTCAATAACAACACACATGAACACACACATACACAACAAACACCAACACAATACACACATACAACAACCCACCAACACAACACACACACACACCAACACACACACATACACCAACACACACACATACACCAACATAACAAACACATACACCAACATAACACACACACATACACCAACACAACACACACATACACCAACACACACAACCCACCTACACAACAAACACATACACCAACATAACACACACACATACATTACTCACACACACACATACATATGACTCACACACACATATAACTCTCTCTCACACACACAACCACACACACATACAACTCACACACACACACACATATACAAAAATACACACATACACACACAGAAAAAAAACACATATACACACACTCATACACACACATACGCACACGCACACGCACACACACACACACATATATATATATATATAACTCACACACACACACACACACACACAACCACACACACACATATAACTCACACAAACACAACCACACACACATACAACTCACATACACACACACATATACTCTCACACACACACAACAACACACCCACATAACCATAAAAATATACACACATACACACGCAAAAATATACACACACACACAAAAATATACACACATACACACACAAAAATATACACACATACACACACTCATACACACACATATACACACAACAACAACACACCCACATAACCACACAAACAGTGAATAAAACGATAGTGAATATGTAGTTTACACCGCACAGCAGGCAATAGAATGTAGTGTACAATCTCAGAAATGACAGTGACAGTAGAAATATGCAAAAAATGGAGGAGGCGGTGAAGAAACGGTGAATAAAATGGAGGAGATCCGGTGGTGTGCAAAAACCAGTGAAACCGGTGGTGTGCAAAAATGTAGAACTATGTAGAAGTCCTTGTAGATCTGAGAAGAACCGGGGGTCGGAGAAGAGGATACCTTGTAGATCTGAGATCGACGATCAGAGAAGAAAGAGGGGCCGCCGGCGGTGTGGTGCGTGAGGAAAAGAGGCGTCGACGGTGTGCTGTCGGAAATAAAAAAATGAAGTAGCCGGCGGTGTGCTGCGTGAGGAGAAAAGGCGTCGACGGTGGGCGGTTCGGGTCAGCAGGCGGCGTGCTGCCGACGATGTGTTGCGTGAGGAGAAGAGGCGTCGCACCGATGTTGTGCTGAAACCCTAGGTTCTGGTTGATTGGGGGTAGCGAGGAAGGGAATCGGGAATGTAGGAGCTGTTGCGGTTTTGGAGGAATGCAGAAAATTCTGGCGGTTCGGCTCAGGCGTTAAAGCGTGGAAATTAAAAACCTGAGTTTTTAAGATCAGCCACTCCAAACGCAGCTTATGCCAAAAATCACGTTGCGTTTCCACCGCACAGCAGGCAATAAGCCGCGCCAAATGCCACCTTAGAAGATTCAAGATTTAATAAAAAGGAGATCTGCGTTCGTCAAACTCCAGTCGGCGATCGTCGTGCTTAGCTCGACTAACCCAGAGACAATTATCTGAGCTGAGCTCGACGAACTTAGATCTAAGTTCGACGATTTCTAAACATAGTAATAACTCCTCTGTCAAACTTCAGTTGATGAACTAAGAACATCAGGTCGACGAACTCTGTCCTCAGTTCGACTAACACTTCAGCTCTCAGCGCCAAAATTGACTCAACGCCACAGTTCAATCAAAGCTAAAGATCTCTCAACGCCAAAATTTATTCAGAGCCAAAGTTCACTCAACGCTCTCAACGCCAAGATCAATACTTCAATACTCAACATCAGAAAATATTCTAAGTCCAGACTGCAGACTCAGCTCGATGATCTTGGATCTCAGCTCGACGAACAGTCGTTCTCAGGTCGACGAAATCACAGGTCGATGAAAGCCATTCTCAAGTCGACGAAAGCTGTTCTCAGGTCGACAAAAACTGTAAGGCATATTGTCATTTATTCTTTCCTTTTTTGTCTCCTTGTCTTATACTACTATAAGCCGTTAATTTCTTGTATAATCAATGCTCTTATATCTTTTGAATTGAGCCGTTACTAGCAGCATTGATTACAAATATTCTTCATGGAATTAACTACTTATATCTCGGGACAAACATAGAATAGAATATATGACAGCATACTTGCCGTTTTCATTTCTGAGATTCTGGCTAAGCATTTATTGCAGATTTTTGAATTCGACCAAGCTACAGATATCATTGGAGGATCTCTCAGAAAGGAGACAGTCACTGAGAGCTAAGAAAAATAGAGAAGAAAAGTGATACACAAAAACTCGTGTGCTATCAACTTGCAACACACAGGAAAAAGCTTACAGAAATCAAAAGTGCAGTGAAAATAGTTCTCAGAAAAACTACTGCTCTCAAGAGAAGAAGGAACAACCATCACCATCAAGAGTCCTTCTTCCTCTCTCTCTCTCTTTGCTTTCAGGGATCTCAAGTGACAAGCTATTCAAATCAGTCAAGGATCTCTGAAGAGCTAAAAGGCCTACTCACCCTTTTGCAAAGCTTCCACTCCTGAACCAGTCAAGATCTTAGGGGGAGCTTTGACAACAACACAAATCCACTAGTCTTCTCTCAGTTGTATTTGAGAAAGAGAAAGACACCATCACTCTCTCATCCCCACCTCTATACAGGGTTTTAATTCCCTTCAAAATTATTCCTGGTTGCAAGTCTCCTAATCAAACGACTTGAGGATTGGTTTTTGAGCACCTGATCAAAATCTCATTGGTGGCAATCACCTGATCAAAACCTGTAGTGGATTCCTACCTAGGGTGGTAGAAGAGTGGATGTACCCAAGTTTGAGGAACCACTATAAATTTCTTGTGTTGTCTGTGTGGCTGTGTAGTTTTTGTTTTGTGCTTGTGCTGTGATATATTCTTATTGTGTAGCTTAGTTTATCTGCTGCACTTGTGCACCTATACACTTATACTATAGTAACCAATTTTATTAAAAGATTTTTTATTTCAGTAAAAATCAAAAGATTTCAATAACTCTATTCACCCCCCCCCCCTCTAGAGTTTTTCAGAGCTTACCCTAACTTTCACTCGAGAAGTTAAGGATTAACCCTAAATAGTTATATATAACAAAAATTATACAAGAGTAGTCTAATAGGTTAAGGCAATAATGTGACAAACTCACTCGTGTAGGGTTGGAGGGATACAGGACAGGTTTGGTTTTACGAGCTGGATGCTCAGGTGTTGATTTCAGGATGGGTTAGTCCTACGAGCTGGAGGCTCGGGTGTTCGATGTCAGGATGGGTTTGTCCTGGGAGATGGAGGCTCGGGAAATTTACATTAGGATGGGTTGGTCCTGCGAGTTGGAGGCTCAAGATATTTACATTAGGACAGGTTAGTCCTGTGAGCTGGAGGCTCGAGAGATTTATATCAGGATGGGTTGGTTCTACAAGATAGAGGCTCGAGTTGAAATAACTTGCATGTGCATAGAAACATATTAATGGCGAGTCATGCGGTACTGGGCTTGTCATCACACTGACAGCAGTATGGTGACTCTAACAAGGTGTGAGGTTTTGAGGGGCCAATGGGTTGTTTTACTCTGCAGTCTAGAGGACGATCTCCAAAAACTCACACTCGACCAAAAATACTGGTGGGATTGCAAGTAATTAGTACGCAGAGACTCTAGAGTGCATCTAGGACGTGTATAAAGGCATATATGAGGTCTAGGCCCGGTAGTGTGCATAGCCACCTAGGAGTGGAGACACCCACTCCACTACTATCGTAGCTACAATGGTAGTACCAGAGAGTTCAGCTAACTCCAAAAAAGGGGAACTAAAGGTCTGTAATCACAGAGTCGTGTGAGTGAGTTGCTCTTGTATAAAACATAGCATGCATTACATATCATATCATACATACGTTTATTAGGACAATCATACTGTAGATCTTTATCATATAAATTAGTATGGGCTCTTTTATATGATAAGTTACAATTCCTGAAACCCTAACTTATAAGTTTTTATGGGCATTCATATAAGTTAAGGTACTTCAATAATTGTAGCATAGATGTAGTTATTTACTTTTTTTCTCAGTACATACATTTTTATACTGCTCTTCTTTTCAGTACCACTGTTCTTTACTTACCATGCATTATACTATATATAACTGCTAGATTAATGGTATATTTACTAGACATTTTGCTCATGTTAGAGTACTTCCACTGTCACTTGCTCCTTTTTATACTACTTTGTGGTCCTCCACTTTCGTCCTCCCGCTTGGTGCCTAGGAGTTGTGGGGGTGAGGCGAGGACAAAATGGCTTAGTCTTTATGACTAACGGTTGGTTGTGACCGTATCATTTTAGGAGCTCGAGGAGCTGGATCACCAGCACGACCAGCAGGATGAGGTGGCAGGACTTGAGGAGCAGTTACCGCACACTACTACTATAGCTCAGCGTTAGGTGACGACGGGTGTTTCGGTTTTCGCTTCTGCTTAGAGTGTTGTGTGAGAGAGTGATTTGTATTATTTTGTCATGTACCAGGCATAAGCCCTTTACTCTCTTTTTGTGCTCGTTGTTGGACTATATCTTTTCATTATATATATGATAATCTGTGATGTGGACTTGATATACAATTGCTTATATTCCTTCTATTCTCAAATTGGCCTACAGGTTAAATGATCGTACTAGCTGGAAGGATCGGCGTTGTGCGGTGGCGACTAACCCGTGTGATAGTGTCACCGTAAGGCGGTGGTTCCATGCATAAGACTAGGTAACTCCTTGGTAAGGGGAGCGGTCTTACGCGACATTACTTCAAGGTTTATATCAACGCATACTTCGATATGATGTCGGCATAATGTCGACCATAGAGTTAAGTCGACAATCAATCAGAATGAAGCTAGATTCGATGTAACTGCTATATGAAATCGACATTACGTCAAATAGAGTTTTGAAAGGGATTTATCTGAGTATTAGTTCTGTATTATTCAAAAAAGATTTAAATAGAATAACGATTTCTTAAAGACGTTGGAAGATGGTGATAATAAGGGATTTATTCTCTGCCAGATATATATGTATATATATGGAAACACAAGAATTAGAAGAAGAATAAATACAATCAATCACACACAGAAACTGAAAGTGTTTTGGGATTTTTGAATCAATAGTGCAGATTTGGAAGACAATCATTTTTATCAGTTAAAAAGATGTTCTTCCAAAAATTAGTCAAACATCATCTTATTACTGAATCTGAATCAAGAGCCAGTTCTTCTTCTTCTCTAGGACTCTTCAAGTACTACAACAGATTCTGTGAAGGATAAGAAATCATTTGGATCAAAGGGCTTATAATCCTTGAAATCTTCTCTATCAATGATTCATCAGAGATTCAGGGTTCAATTCACTTAGTGCCAAAAAGTTCTAAGAATTTCTGTTGAGGGACTCATCAAGAAGATCATCTCTTCAATATAACTTTTACTAATATCTGACTATTTCTCTTTTTTTTGAGAAAAGAGTTTTGAAAATCTCTCTTCAAAATATTCAGTTAAAGATTCTGAGAGTCTCCTTGTGAAAAGACTTGGTTGTATTGGTTCAAGATCTCCTTATCAAAAGATCTAGAGATTGATTTTGAGAGTCTCCTTATCAAAAGACTCAGGCACAGTGATAGTGAATTCCTACCAAGGGGGTAGAAGAATGGTTATATCCATATTTTGGAGAACCACTATAATTTTGTGTCTTTTGTGATTATTCTTTTTTTTTTGATTATTTGTATGTCGTGTTGTGATTAAAATTGTTAGGTTTATAATTCTGGTTAAAATCCGTGTGAATGTAAAATAAGTGAAAAGTAAAATTAAGATAGGAATAATTTTTAATCTATATTCACCCCCCCCCACTAGAGAATACATAGAGGTGTTTGTCAATTGTTCACCCTTTTAGTTCCTACTATATAAGAGTACGCTAATATGTTTCCAAAGGATCTCCCCGGAGCTCCACCTCATGGAGTGGTCAACTTCACTATTGAGCTGGTGCCAGTGTGAAATATGTGTCATGCTCTTCACATCATATCACGCAAAAGGAGATGGCAGAACTGAAAGTTTAGTTACAAGAGTTGCTAGAGCAAGGCTATGTACGTCTGAGTTTATTCCATTAAAGCGCGTCAGTCCTCTTTGTGAAAAAGGATAGAAACTTGCATCTACATATAGACTGTCGAGAACTGAATAAGCTAATGGAGAAGAACAAGTATTTGAATCCGTGAATCGATGATTTATTTTATCAGCTAATTTGATCGACTGTATGCTCGAAGCTAGATTTGAAGTTTTGTTGCTACCAGTTAAGTATCAGGGAAAGTGATATTCTTAAGATGGCATTTAGTACTTGTTATGGACACTGAGTTCACCATGATGTTGTTTGGGATAACGAATGTGCCATCGGTATTCATGGATTTGATGAATAGAACCTTTCGAGAATATTTGGACCAATTTGTGGTCGTCTTTGTAACACCCCTATCCGTCAGGAAGCATATCGCAGTCGGTCTGGCCAGGGCCTGACACCATATACTACACACAGACCATGGAGTTACTAATTAAAACCATCATCCAATTAAACGTATCCTAACACAGAGTACAATCTAGCGGAAGTAATTTTAAAGGTTATAAACAGAACCCATACTAACATTAATGTCCACTAAACATCAAACTAGGAATGAGTACTGAAATACACAAATTAAATACTTGGCCTTAAGGCCATACAATGTTTACTCATAAGTAAATGTATTTCATACTTCGGCACGCAGGCCGGCCACACATGAGCTAAAAGTAAACGCTAGCTATTCGCTTTGGCCTTCAAGGGTCGACATAGATATCTTGGGCTCCAATCCGCTATTTGCCACTTGGCTTTGCTACACTTGCAAGCAACAACCCACCGCAATGGTGGAAAACTAAAGCAATGATCATCATTAGCTGATCAAATTATAACGACCTCATTCCTCACTCAGGGTGGCAGTGCTCCTTCCCTGCATGAATTAGTACCAACAATAATATGACAACAGAAAGTGCAAACTAAGCAACATTCGTCATAGGCGTTGTAACTGCCGACCAAATGCCATGTGCACTCAGGGCACATTATCAGTGTACAAGACCTCAAGGTTCACACCACCATTCTTTATGACGGTAATTCACGTTTGAGCTTTTAGTCTCATAAAGGACTAAGCCAGAGACAATGCCCCAGTGCTACGACAAGTCATGTGTTTCCACAATGACCACTCCAAGTTGACCGACATAGGGGAGGGTACAATTCAGCCAATCTCGTGCTCAAATCGTCCAGCTCGCAGACTATATGCGGGTTAACATCCCTTTACCTTTTTTTGTATAATCCATAACTCTGTAAGGATCCTAGGCAAGCACTCATGGCTATCTTGGCTGAGCAAATTAAGCCCACGCCCATCACATTGGCCCACAAGTCTTCGAGAGATGAGCCTCACTAGCTGAGCAAATTAAGCCCATGCTTATCCATAAATATAGCCCACAAGTCTCCTAGAGACGGGCTTCACATCCAAATGTAGCTCACGGGGAGCTATCGTAGATGATAATGATACCGTCATGCGGTAGGGGTAAGACTATCGTTTCTACCCCTTTTTCTCAGGTGTTTTCCAGGAGACATCCTCCAGTACTCTCAACGTAATCACCTGCACACCCCGCGACTCCAAAATCTACAAGATTGACACAGAGTCTTCTACGGCATTCAAAGCATTTAACCATCACCAATCCAGACTAACCCGTCTGGATGGACTTTACGCAGCAGGCCTATTCCGTACTACGATTTCGGATCTAAATGCAAACTAACGGGGATACATGAATCAACCCGTCGGGAGAATGCTTCCCACGTGTTCGTGGAGCATCTACCCAAAATGCTAAAACGATAAACCGCACATGTCCAAGGAAGAGGATCGTTACCCTTAATGTACGTTTTGGCACCATGGGAGAAATCCAGATGGTTGAAAATGACCGCTCCGACCTTGCCTTGGCAAATCCGAACTCGCCTTACGAATCCGAGCTCCGAATCCCGAATGGTGGCGAAGTCACTCTACCGGCGTTGCTGCTCCTCTAAGAAAACCAGGCCAAACTCTCCAATTCACGAATAATGAAGAGTAAACGGCTGAATCAGGTATATATATAAAGTTACCGTCGCGTGGTAACTAGTTACTATCGCGTAGTACTGCCTCGTTTCGCGTGTAACCCCCCAGGCCCTCCAATCATAGGTCGACACGTGTCAACACTGTTACATACTCACTATATTAACGCCGCGCGATAGCCGTTGTTGGTTACAACATGACACCCTCTATTGTCACCGCGCGCTATCTTCTACTGTCGCACAGTAGGATCTCAACTGACCTAGCTATTGCTAGCGATATCCCAATGGTCGGACGTTAGTTTCCCGAGAGCTCTGCCAGATTAATTCCCCAGCTAACGCCAGCGGTAGTACTACCGCTGCGTGGTAAGTCCAGTTTTGAGTGGACTAAATGCTCTCAATGCTCTCAACGCTCTCGACGCTCTCAACATTATCACTGGAGCTACCGCCGCGCAGTAACTAGCTACCGTCGGGCGATAACCTCCATAGAACCATTCTCTGCCTTAGGAGAATTGGGGCATTACAAATCTCCCCCACTTAAAGAATTTCATCCCGAAATTAAGTCATGCAGGAAACTAGAGAATTAAATCAAATTTTAATCTATGTACATCAATTGAATAACTCGGGGAACTCTAACTTCATGGTTTGCTCCCTCTCCCATGAAAGCTCCTCTCGACCACAGTTATCCCACCGGACCTTGACCATCCTGATCTCTTTATTACGAAGTCGCTTGACTTCTACATCCTCAATTGGAGTGGGACTGACCTTCTTTGTCAACCCACTATCAACCGATACTTGATTTGCAGCAATCACTTGTGTAGGCTCTTGCACCATCTTGTGCAACACCGATATATGGAATATGTCGTGTAGACCACTCAATTCCATTGATAACTTTAATCGATAAGCTGCTTCGTCAATTCGCTCTAGTATCTCAAACAGTCCAAGATATCTCGGACTCAGCTTCTTCAAGCGTCGAACCCTTAGGACACCCTTGGAAGGATTAATCTTCAAATATACCCAATCGCCCACGACGAACTCAACGTTCCTGTATTTTACGTTATAGTACTTAGCCTGCTTATCCTGAGCAACCAACAACTGCTCACAGATTGTTCGTACGATCGAAGTCGCATCGTCGACTTCCTTCTGCTTATACAGCTTTGACTCACCCGTCTCCAACCAATACAATGGAGTACGACACTTCCTACCGTATAGGGACTCGAAGGGCGCCATTTGAATGCTCACCTGGTAGCTATTATTATAAGCAAACTAAATCATATACATGTGATCTTCCCACCTCTTATCGAAATCCAGGGCACACATACGAAGCATGTACTCCATCGTCCTGTTGACCCTCTCGGTCAGACCATCCGTCTGCAGATGAAAGGTCGTGCTAAACTTATGCTTGGTCCCCAACAGTTGATGCACAAACCTCCAGTCATTGGATGTGAAGCACCCATCTCAGTCACTCACCATGCTACGGGGCACACCATGCAGTCGAACAATGTTATCTACATACAACATTGTCAGTTTATCCACTGAATCGTCCTTCCTATTTGGGATGAAGTGCTATACTTTTGTTAAATGATCTACGACCACCCAGATGGCGTCGTTTCCCTTTTGCGATCTCGGGAAACCATAGATGAAATCCATGGAGATATCGTCGAACTTCCACTCCGGTATAGGCAAAGTCTTTAATAATCCTTCGTGCTTCTGGCACTCCGCCTTCAGTAAGACGCACATTTGACATTTTGCCACAAAAAGTGCTATGTCTTTCTTCAGTCCCGGCCACCAGAACAGCTTTTTCATGTCTTTGTACATCTTTGTGCTCCTTGGGTGAATTAAGTACTTAGTATGATGAGCCACATACATCAACTCCTCCCATAGCTTACCCACCCTTGGGATGCACAAATGACTGTCCTTCCATAACAATCCATCATCGACGATAAATTGGGAATTTGACTCATCCAAAGCCTCAGCCATGAACTGCTTCATGTTGTCATCCAACTCCAAAGCCTGTCGAATCCGATCAGTTAGGTCATACTGTACCTCTGTCTAGTTCAACTGAGCTTCTGCACTAGACGTCTTATCAACACAAGAGATCTCCAAGGCCTCCAAATCTCGAACCAAATGCTCGTCATGCATCGATAACCAATTGGCATGTGCGGGAGCTCTGCGACATAACGCATCTGCAACTACATTACCTTTCCCATGTACATAATGTATCTTAAAGGTGTAGTCCCCAAGGAACTCCATTCACCTCTGTTGTCGCATGTTTAGGTCCTTCTGATCTAAAAGATACATTAGGATCTTATGGTCGGTATAGATATCGACCTTCACACCATACAAGTAGTGTCTCCAAAGCTTCAGAGCGAATATCACGGCCGCCAACTCCAAGTCGTGGACAGGATAATTCTTCTCATGCACCTTCAATTGACGCGAGCCATACACTATTACACTCCCATGATGTAGTAAAATACATCCTAGGTCGCTGCCAGAGGCATCGCTGCATATCTCAAAGCCTTTTGCCCCACATAGCGAGTGAAAGTCCACCTAGTGTCAACTACTTACACCTATGGGGGGGATAGGTGTCTTTGCAGCGTATTTGCGGAATTAAGGTTTTACCTGCACAAGAAAACAAAACAACACAGCACAAAAAGTATACAAGCAATTTATAGTGGTTCCCCGATTTGGGTACGTCCACTTTCCCCCTTCGACCTATCTCCCAACCAGGGACGACTCGGTCACTTCACCAACAGGATTGAAATCCAATCCTTGCACTAATGGAAGGAACCCTTCCACACGTAGGAGTCAACACTCCCACAACACGGGTTGCACCCAACCCTACAACTAGAGACCAATCGGTCCTTTACAAAGAATTAAAAATAGCTTGTAAGAAATACAAACAACGTATGGAGACTAAGGTGTCCCTCTTCGTTCGACGACGTGTTCTTGAAGTCAACGAAGAGTCCACAACCCTAGATCTCACTTGGAGAGAATCTCCCTGAGACCGGCGGCGGCGACGAGTGGCGGCGAGGCTCTCGGTGTTGGCGGCGGCAACTGAAAACAGCAGCAAAGCACTGGAGATCCAATCTTCTTAGCGAAGTCGGCAAGGTCTACCAACGGTCACACGAGGATCGATCGTCTCGATCGATTCGGACGGGGAAAGATTTCCCTATCTCAAATCAAGAGACAAAAGATCTCTGGATAGACACGTGAGACGCTGTGCAGGACTTGGCTTCTATTACCAAGGATCTGGAGGAGATCGAGATCGGCTTCGGTGATCAGCTGCGGCGACGGAGGCGGAGCAAGTTCGCGAGATTAGGGTTAGTCGGCCGCTCTGTTTCGTATATCGTCTATCTGTGTTACTGTACACAAATACCATAGTATTTATACAATAGGTCAAGAGATGACCGTTGTGGGCCCCACTAGTAGTAAGACCAAAGTCCGGTTCAAAATCCCGCTGATAACGTGGACCGGTCCAGACAGAGTCGGAAAAATACCCAAGTCAAATTCGGCGAGAATCGTGGGTGATTCTCGACGAATCGGCGAGAATCACTTACGATTCTCGCCGAATTCTACTTAGAGAATTCTGGCTGCACAGGTTATAGAGGCCGGGGAGAATCGGTGGGAATCACCTTGGATTCTCGCCGACTCGTCGAGCATGCAAAGTCATTCTCGACGAATCGGCGAGAATCACTTGGTGATTCTCGACGATTCTGCCTTAGATGATTTTTCTGACTGCGTCGAGACAGCCGGCCCAACCCGGCAAGAATCAACTAGTGAGTCTCGACGACTCGTCGAGAATCACTGGTGATTCTCGACGACTCGTCGAGAATCACTGGTGATTCTTGACGAATCGGTGAGAATCACTTAGTGATTCTCGACGATTTACACTTAGACGATTCTTGTCTTTCAACCCGTGAGATGGTCTTTGGCCCATCCTTGCTCCTTGTCTGCTCTTGCTTTATCATAGCCCTGTACTTGAAATTAAGTACACCCCAATAGAGAGAGTACACGTAGGCCAACACACTGATCTGCTCAACGAGGGATTACGTTGCACAGACACGTCTATATTGACCCACTGCACCCTGACATTGGTGTGTACTTAGCATGGAATAACTGCAAGCACAACTAGAAGAAATTCATCAAATACATAGTCTATTTACCTTAGCTTGTACAGGGGCTTCTTCAAATCAGGTACATTGTGGATACAATACCCAACAATCTCCCCCTATTTGAAGAAGCCTAAACCCTACAAGCTAAGGTGAATAGAGCATATAGGAATGAAAATCATAAACTTAAAATTGAGTTGAGAGAGATATTCATTACCAATTTCTTGAGAGCAAACTTGGAGCCACCTTAGCCTTAGCCGAGATGGTAATCTCCCCCTTTTCTTCTAGTTGTGCTTGCAGTTATTCCATGCTAAGTACACACCAATGTCATGGTGCAGTGGGTCAATATAGACGGGTCTGTGCAACGTAATCCCTCGTTGTGCAGATCAGTGTGTTGGCCTACGTGTACTCTCTCTATTGGGGTGTACTTAGCTTGTACAGGGGCTTCTTCAAATCAGGTACATTGTGGATACAATACCCAACAATCTCCCCCTATTTGAAGAAGCCTAAACCCTACAAGCTAAGGTGAATAGAGCATATAGGAATGAAAATCATAAACTTAAAATTGAGTTGAGAGAGATATTCATTACCAATTTCTTGAGAGCAAACTTGGAGCCACCTTAGCCTTAGCCGAGAGGGTAATCTCCCCCTTTTCGGCTTCTGCAAATCAGGGACTGAAGCATGTGACACCATGCTCCCCCTCAGTTCTTGTACCTTTGCTTTCACTAAATTCCTAGCAGAGGCTCCCCTAGACGCATGAGCCTTGAGCTCCTGTAGTCTTCATTCTTCGTAGTTTAGCATCCCCAATTCATTTTTGAACATACTGAACTTGGCCTCGTCAAGGGGCTTTGTGAAAATGTCTGCAATCTGCTTGTCAGTGGGAACATAGCAGAGAGAGATGTCCTTGTTCTCCACGTGCTCCCGAATGAAATGGTAACGCACTTCAATATGCTTCGTTCTGCTGTGCGATACCGGATTATTGGCAATAGCAATTGCACTGGAGGAGTCGCAGTACATTGGTACTTCCTTGAACTGGAGGTCATAGTCGGCTAACTGGTTTCTTATCCATAGGAGTTGTGCGCAACAGCTGCCAGTCGAGATGTACTCAGACTCTGCAGTGGAGGTTGCTACACAATTCTGCTTCTTGCTATTCCATGAAATAAGCCTTCTTCCGAGGAATTGACACATCCCGGAGGTGCTTTTCCTGTCATCCCTACTTCCTGCAAAATCAGCATCTGAAAACCCTATTAGCTTGACATCATTGCTTCTCGGGTACCATAAGCCAAGATTAGGGGTACCTTTAAGGTATCTGAGAATTCGCTTTGCAGCGACATAATGAGATTCCTTAGTGTTCACCTGATATCTGGCACAAACACTTGTGGAGAACATGATATCCGGTCTACTCACAGTAAGATAGAGCAGAGATCCAATGATGCTTCTGTATTTGGTTTCATCAAAAGGTTTCCCTTTCTCATCCTTATCCAGAGACATGGTGGATCCCATTGGAGTCCTCATAGAGGTTGCATTCTCCATTCCGAATTTCTTGAGGAGTTCATTTGTGAACTTCGTCTGAGAAATGAAGATTCCTTCCTCAGACTGTTTCACTTGAAGTCCCAAGAAATACTTCAGCTCTCCCATACTGCTCATTTCAAACTTTCCTTGCATAAGTTTGGAAAACTTTTTGCAAAGATTGTTGTCCGTTGAGCCGAATATAATTTCATCAACATAGATTTGCACCAGCAAAATCTTGCCTTTGACTTCCCTGAGAAACAATGTCTTATCTATTTTTCCTCTAGAGAACTTGTTCTCAAGAAGAAAACTAGACAATGTCTCATACCAAGCTCGAGGAGCTTGTTTTAGGCCATATAGCGCTTTATTAAGAAAATATACATGATTAGGATAAGTAGGATTGACAAAACCTGGAGGTTGAGCAACGTATACTTCCTCTTTCAAATCTCCATTCAAGAAAGCCGATTTCACGTCCATCTGATAGACTGTGAATCCTTTGTGAGAGGCATAGGCTAGGAATAGCCGGATTGCCTCGAGCCGTACAACTGGTGCAAACGTCTGGTCAAATTCAATCCCCTCCTCCTGTCTGTATCCTTGAGCCACCAGTCTGGCTTTGTTCTTGATGATGACTCCATGTTCATCCAACTTGTTTCTGAAGATCCACTTGGTGCCAATCACATTTTGCGTCTTCGGTCTGGGAACCAGCGTCCAGACTTCGCATCTTTCGAATTGATGCAGCTCCTCTTGCATGGCCAAAATCCATGATGCGTCTTTTCGCTTCGTCGAACTTCTTTGGCTCCACCTGCGATAGAAAGCTAAGATGCAAGATCTCGTTAAGAGTACCTCGGCGAGTTCTTACACCGTCTCGGGGATCTCCAATGATTTGATGTCTGGGATGATCCCTCACGTGTCTGAGCTCTAGAAGTCTTGCAACAGGAGCTTCGACTATTTCTTGGGCATCTCCTTCTTCTAAAGGATTTCCCTCATTTTGATCTTCAACTTCTCCGATCGGTGTTGATGTGGAGACCTTGACATATTTTGGAGTTGCATCTTTCTCGGGATCATCCAGTTATAACTTTTCGAGTCTGGCACCTGCAGCTTCAGGAAGACAACTAGAAGTCTTGCAATCAAGCAAGCTTCCTTCATCAAATACAACATTTATTAATTCCTCTACCACTAGGGTTTTCTAGTTGAAAACTCTATAAGCCTGGCTGTGGCTACTATAGCCCATGAATATGCCTTCGAAGCATTTTTCACCAAACTTAGTACGCGGGTACTTCCCATTATTCAGTACATAACATTTGCAGCCAAAAATCCTCAGATAGGACATGGTTGGTTTCTTGCCTTTCAGTAGCTCATAAGGAGTCTTACGATGGCTCTTGTTAATCAACGCCCGGTTTTGTACATGACAGGCCGTATTGACAGCCTCGGCCCAAAAGTATTCTGGGAGAGAAGCGTCATTCAACATTATTGTGCACGCTTCAATGAGTGTTCTATTCCTCCTCTCCGCCACTCCATTCTATTGAGGAGTGCGAGGGGAGGAGAACTCATGAAAGATACCAAGCTCTTCACAGAACTCTGTCATAGCCCCAGACTCAAACTCTGTTCCGTGGTCACTTCTGATTTTGACCACTGAGCAGTTAAGTTCGTTCTGTATCTGCTTGACAAAACTGGTGAAGATGTCAAACGTATCAGACTTGCGTTTTAAAAAGAACACCCACGTAAACCAAGAGTGATCATCTACAATCACTAGCGTATACGACTTCCCTCCTAAGCTATGAACCTGCATTGGACCAAACAGGTCCATGTGTAGAAGATATAGACATCTGGAGGAATCTTTGTCTGGGATGCCCTTAAAGGTAGCCCGAGTCTGCTTGCCCATCTGACATGCAGGACATGGACTATCTTTGATGCACTTAATAATGGGAGCATCCCTTACTAAGTCTTTGGAAAATAGCATATTAATTGTCTTGTAATTAATGTGTGTCAATCTCTTGTGCCATTGTTCACAAAGAGATGCACTGCCTTTAGCAACGAGGCATACTGGGGTAGAAGAATCTAAACTAAGAAAATCTAAACAGAAAATATTTCTGCTCCTAATGCCTGTTAATACGGTCTCCGAAGAGTCACATGATATTATTAGGCATTTATCCTTGCAGAACTTAACGTCATACCCTTTATCACATAACTGGCTTACGCTGATCAGGTTATGATTTAACCCTTCAACATAAGCTACGTTAGTGATAGAGAGTATACCGTTGGAAATCGTACCGTAACCTCTTGTGATTCCCCGATCAGATCCCCCAAATATGACTTTGGGTCCATCCTCGACTGGAGAGTACTCCCTCAGCAGACTTCTTGTCCCGGTCATGTGACGGGAGCATCCACTGTCCAAATACCAAATAGGAGTTTTGTTGGCCTTTGGACATTCCTGCAAAACAGAATTAATTTGCCTTAGGAACCCAATCGAACTTGGGTCCTAGATTCCTTGTTAGCATACTCCCCCTCGATTGGTTAACTCTACGAGTGGTCGGCCTCGCATTGCTAACATAAGGAGTCTCGTTATACCTTGGATTAAACCAACAATCCACGGCAAAGTGACCAATTTTGCCATAGCACCAGCAGTCAAACCTGTTATACTTCCTCTTGGGCGCCTGCTTTACCCTTGAAACGTGGGGTTCAGCTGGGGCCGAAGACCTGGAGGTGGAGGCAACATGATGACCACAGTCATATGACTTCTTCACCTCTTGGCTTTTCAGTGTAACAGGCTTGGCCTTAGGTGCCTGCTTCCTATTATGGCCGCTAGAGAATTGACCATAATTTCCCAAGTGGATTTCCTCATAAGGTGCCTTGAAGACACTCTCACTGAAGTTACGGGGAAAGGTCCACCCATCATATCGGCTCTTCGACTTTGCAACCGAGGGCCTGAAGTGATGCCCATATGTTGACTCAAAGTCATGTTGGTTACAGGGAAAGCTAGGCTTTCTGAACTCAACAGGGCTGAGTGGAGCCTTTCCTTTCTCATCAGCAGAGGCTTTCTTTGCAGCCTTATTCTTCCTCATGTTCCTGTTTCTCCTAGATGAGGAGCTAGATACCCCTACATGCCCCAAGCCAGCTCCTTTGGCTTGAGCAGAGAAGGTATCAACTAATGGAAGAACAGTTTTTGGCATAGAGAAGCTCTTGACGGTCTTTCTTTCTGCCGCAAGTAGTTCTTCCAACTTGTCGACTTCCTCCTGCTTAAGATCAAGGAGCTTAAGAGACTCTGAATGCTTTGAAGTCAGGTCCAAGTGCTCCTATCGGAGGGAGATCAAACTTGTGATCTCTTCCCTCAGGGATACACTCTCACCTTTAAGGAATTTAACTTCCTTTTTCTCAGCCTTCAGTTTCTTTCGACATTTCAGGAATGTATTGAGCAGAAGCTCATACTTATCGAGGAGCTCAGCTTCAAGGGCAGAAGGGCTATCCTCAGGGTCATCATCCTGAGACTCAGGATCAGAGTCAGAGTCGGAGAGAGGGGTGTGAGCTTTTACCTTCCCAGTAAATGGGGGGCATTCTCCTTCTGAGTCAGAGCGACCCATTAGCCCAAAGTAGGCTTCCTCATCATCGCTGGTGTCTGACGTGTCAGATTCACTCAGCGTCTTTGGCTTCTTTGCGATGTAACTCCTCTCCTTCTTCTTGTCTTTTGAGGACCTGTGCTCCTCTCCCTTTCCTTTTTCCCTCTTGCCTTGATGGCAGTCGGCCATGACGTGTCCTGGCTTATTGCAACCAAAGCATATAATGTCAGAAGAGCGGTGTTTGTTCGGTTTGGAAACATACCTGTCAGAGGAATAGTTCTTCTTCTGATCCCTTGAGGGATGAGCCGTTTCTCTTTCTCTGATTCCTCAGCTTGAGGAACTTCTTGAATTCCCGTGTGATAAGGGATAAATCTTCCTCTGATAACTCTGAGCCGGAGGAGCTTGGCTCAGAGTCTTCCTCTTCATCCCTCTTCCACGCACGGGAAGAGGCGGCACCCTTGCCCTTTCTGGATTGAATGGCTTTTAGGGCCACCGTCTTTTCCTTGGCCGCGGCTTTCTCTGCTTCCTCTTCAGCCTTCCTTGTGTTCAACTGAAGCTCATAGGACATGAGCTTCCCGAACAGAATCTGTGGATCAGTTTCCGCAAGTCTGCCAAACTCGCGGATGGCGCAGATCTTTGTGTCCCATTCCTTAGTGAGGGACCTAAGGAACTTATCATTGAGTTCACCGTCAGTGAACACTCTTCCATATCCTTTGAGTGCATTGACGATCTTGAGGAAGTTTTCGAAGGTGACTCTGATCTCCTCCTTTGGCCCTTGCCTGAAGGCCTCATATTTCTGATTGAGGAGGGATCTCTGATCGTCCCTCACTTCATCTGTGCCCTCCATTAGGACAATCAGACAGCTCCAGAGATCCCTGGCTGTCCTGCAGTTGCTGAAGTTCTGCATCATAGAGTCGTCAACTGCCCTTACCAGGATGTTCTGAGCTTTCTTGTCGAGTCCGAACAGCACCATTTCGTCCTTGTCCATTTCCAAAAGTTTCTTGGGCACTTTCCTGGTTGGATCAATGGTGGAGGCCTTGGTCGGAATGTAAGGTCCCTCCTCCACTATCATGAAGAGCCGGGGGTCGACTGCTTCCATGTAGAATCTGATTCTTTCCTTCCAGATAGGAAAGTTCAGTCTGGTGCATACTGGGATTTTGCCGGAGTGCTTGAGTCCGCCCATGGAAGATATCGGTCTTCTTCTTGACACTGGTGGCAAGATTTTACTCAAGGTGTGAACCTTTTTGATGAGTAACCTCCCTCTGATACCACTTGAAAGTCCACCTAGTGTCAACTACTTACACCTATGGGGGGGATAGGTGTCTTTGCAGCGTATTTGCGGAATTAAGGTTTTACCTGCACAAGAAAACAAAACAACACAGCACAAAAAGTACACAAGCAATTTATAGTGGTTCCCCGATTTAGGTATGTCCACTTTCCCCCTTCGACCTATCTCCCAACCAGGGACGACTCGGTCACTTCACCAATAGGATTGAAATCCAATCCTTGCACTAACGGAAGGAACCCTTCCACACGTAGGAGTCAACACTCCCACAACACGGGTTGCACCCAACCCTACAACTAGAGACCAATCGGTCCTTTACAAAGAATTAAAAATAGCTTGTAAGAAATACAAACAATGTATGGAGACTAAGGTGTCCCTCTTCGTTCGACGACGTGTTCTTGAAGTCAACGAAGAGTCCACAACCCTAGATCTCACTTGGAGAGAATCTCCCCGAGACCGGCGGCGGCGACGAGCGGCGGCGAGGCTCTCGGTGTTGGCAGCGGCAACTGAAAACAGCAGCAAAGCACTGGAGATCCAATCTTCTTAGCGAAGTCGGCAAGGTCTACCAACGGTCACACGAGGATCGATCGTCTCGATCGATTCGGACGGGGAAAGATTTCCCTATCTCAAATCAAGAGACAAAAGATCTCTGGATAGACACGTGAGACGCTGTGCAGGACTTGGCTTCTATCACCGAGGATCTGGAGGAGATCGAGATCGGCTTCGGTGATCGGCTGCGGCGACAGAGGCGGAGCAAGTTCGCGAGATTAGGGTTAGTCGGCCGCTCTGTTTCGTATATCGTCTGTCTGTATTACTGTACACAAATACCAGAGTATTTATACAATAGGTCAAGAGATGACCGTTGTGGTCCCCACCAGCAGTAAGACCAAAGTCCGGTTCAAAATCCCGCTGATAACGTGGACCGGTCCAGACAGAGTCGGAAAAATACCCAAGTCAAATTCGGCGAGAATCGTGGGTGATTCTCGACGAATCGGCGAGAATCACTTACGATTCTCGCCGAATTCTACTTAGAGAATTCTGGCTGCACAGGTTATAGAGGCCGGGGAGAATCGGTGGGAATCACCTTGGATTCTCGCCGACTCGTCGAGAATGCAAAGTCATTCTCGACGAATCGGCAAGAATCACTTGGTGATTCTCGACGATTCTGCCTTAGATGATTTTTCTGACCGCGTCGAGATAGCCGGCCCAACCCGGTAAGAATCAACTAGTGATTCTCGACGACTCGTCGAGAATCACTGGTGATTCTCGACGACTCGTCGAGAATCACTGGTGATTCCCGACGAATCGGTGAGAATCACTTAGTGATTCTCGACGATTTACACTTAGACGATTCTTGTCTTTCAACCCGTGAGATGGTCTTTGGCCCATCCTTGCTCCTTGTCTGCTCTTTCTTTATCATAGCCCTGTACTTGAAATTAAGTACACCCCAATAGAGAGAGTACACATAGGCCAACACACTGATCTGCTCAACGAGGGATTACGTTGCACAGACTCGTGTATATTGACCCACTGCACCCTGACATTGGTGTGTACTTAGCATGGAATAACTGCAAGCACAACTAGAAGAAATTCATCAAATACATAGTCTATTTACCTTAGCTTGTACAGGGGCTTCTTCAAATCAGGTACATTGTGGATACAATACCCAACAGCGAGCATAGAACAGGTGTCGTGGTCAGATGACTTTTCAGCTCTTCAAAAGCTTGTGTGCACGCCGGAGACCAGACAAACTTATGATCCTTCCTTGTCAAGGTCATGAGGGGTAATGTTATAGATGAGAAGTTCTCCATGAAGCGCCTGTAGTAGCCGTCAAGCCCTAGAAAACTCTGGATTTTCGCCACCGAAGAAGATACAGGCCACTCCCGTATCGCAGCAATCTTTGTCGGATCCACTTCAATTCCCTCACCGCTAACAATATGACCAAGGAATGCCACTGAAGAAAGCCAAAACTCACACTTCAAGAACTTGGCATATAGTTGACTGTTTCTCAAAGTCTCCAGAGTAATCTGTAAATGTTCTGCATGATCAAACTCTGATTGGGAGTATACAAGGATATCATCAATGAACACGATCACGAACCGATTCAGATATTCCCTGAATTTCTGGTTCATCAAGTCCATAAATATGAATGGCGCATTAGTCAGCCTAAAAGGCATGACCGTAAACTCGTAGTGCCCATAATATGTAATGAACGTCGTCTTGGGGATATCGCTTTCCCTGATTCTTAGCTAATAATAGCTAGATTTCAAATCCAGCTTCGAATACACTGTCGACCCAACCAGCTGGTCGAACAAATCGTTGATTCTTGGAATCGGGTACTTGTTCTTCTCCGTTAACTTATTCAGTTCCCAATAATCAATACAAAGCTGCAGACTTCCGTCCTTCTTTTTCACGAAAAAGACCGGGGCGCTCCAAGGCGATGTACTCGGATGCACATACCCCTGTTCTATCAACTCTTGAAGCCGCACTTTCAATTTTGCCATTTCTCTTAGTGCTAAGCGGTAAGGAGACCGCGACACAAGTTTGGCACCCGACACCAACTCAATGGTGAAATCAATCTCTCGCTGGGGAGGAGCTCCAAGGAGATCATCGGGGAATACGTCGGCAAAATCCGACACCACTGGAATACTGGCCAAACTAGGCTTGGGCTTATTTGCCTTAGAAGAGTGAAGAACAACTCCGCACCCTCATGAACAACCTTAACTACTTGAAGTGCAGACATCATCGTCTTGCTCGACCCCTTCATTCCGGAGAAAGTAGTTTCTAGACTTGTGTTTAACACCATCTTGACCGTCTTCAAACTACAGTTGATGAACGCACATTGCTCCGAGAGCCAATCCATGCCAAATATTATGTCAAACTCTACTATCGGTAGTATTGATGCTTCCAAGTCAAAATTTTGACTTCCTATCAACACTTTAATGCAACAGACTCTATCCGCGTGTACCAAACACCCGTTCGATAGCAGTACATCCAACCTATCCTTTGCCACTGAAGTAGGCAGTCCGATTCGTGACACGAAGTCTTCGTATAAGAAAGAATGTGAGGCGCCTGTATCAAACAGTGCTCGAGTCGGATAGTCCATAATTACGACAAACCCTAAAACATAACAGTCAAACAACCAAAGCATAAGGCGCAAGGTATATAAAAATACTAATGCTAGAAACTAAAGCACACATGTCACCACATCGCCTTGCTTGATGGCCTCCTGTTGTCCAAGGTTGTAGACTCTCGGTTGGGCTGGAGCTTGATGGGATGCAGTTGACTCCACAGTCTTCCCTTTGTCGGCATAAGATGCCCCTGCTCTCTTTTCTGACTTGCTGCTCCAATAGCAACGAGCTATATGTCCTGCTTTGCCGCAGTTGTAACAATTAATTGGGCCCCCTTGCCCAGAAGATGCTCCAGTGGTAACCGATGAGGACGCCGGTCTAGCAGACCTGACCTTCTTGTTCCATTTTCGGTACCCAGACTTCGGTGTTCTTGGTACTTTGAACTCTGAGCTCTTCACTGACAAGTCATTCTTACCTTAAACTCTTTTCAGATCCTTCTCCCAAGATCGGGTTGTGTTGACCAGGACTAGGAAGCCCTGTATCATCAGACCTGAGAGTAGCAACCTCAGTTCGTCACGCAGTCTCTCATAGAACCGATTGGTCTTGCGCTCCTCGTCAGTAAAAGTAGAGCCTGAAAGAAATGGACAGAGATAACCTCTAATACCAATTAAAATATAGGGTAAATTCTGATAAACTCTAGAGGGGGGTGAATAGAGTTATTAGAATCTTTTTGATTTTTGCGGAATTAAAAAGTCTTTAGTAAAATATATTACTATGATATAAGTGTATGAGTGTATAAGCGCAGCAAATGAACTAGAGAGAAGATAACTAAGCTACTCAGCAAAATATATCACAGCACAAGCACACAGGAAAATCACAGCCACACAGACAACACAAGAAATTTATAGTGGTTCCCCAAACTTGGGTACATCAACTCTTCTACCACCCTAGGTAGGAATCCACTATAGGTTTTGATCAGGTGACTGCCACCAATGAGCCTTTGATCAGGTGCTCAAAAACCAACGCAAGTCTTTTGGAAGGAGACTTGCAACCAGAATAATTTTGAAGGGAATTAAAACCATGTACAGAGGTGGGGAAGAGAGGTTGATTTGGACTACTCTTTTCTCAAGCAAATGAGAGAAGTCTTGAGAATTCTTCAGATATTATCAAAGCTCCCCCTGAGATTAACAATTGTTCAAGAAGGGAAACTTTGCTAGGGTGAAGGTCTTTTGCAATAAGATCAACTCTCCAGGGATCCTTTGACTGATTGAATATTCTTATCACTTGAGATCCTGGAAACAAAGAAGGAGGGGAAGAAAGACTCTTGATTGTGATTGATGTTCTTTCTTCTTCATCTTCTTTAGAGAGCAGTTATTTTCCTGCAGAGAAATGTATTAGAGAAAACTAGAAAACTTTTGTTGTAGCTGAGTATGTTGTTCTCTGAGAACTGTATGCACTCCTCTTTTTTTTATTATAACTCTTTTTCTCGTATTTTCTTCTATGTTAGTATCAAAGAGTGTGATCCTCCTTGTATCTGGCAAAGAGATGATCAGGATGATAGCTGCCTCAAGTTCGAATTCAAAAACCTACAGTAAATGCTCAGCCGAAATCTGGGAAATGAAAACCGGCAAGTATGTTGTCATATATTCTATTTTATGTCTGTCCCGAGATATAAGCAATTAATTCTATGAAAAATATTTACAATCAATGTTGTCAGTAACGGCTCGATTTAAAGGATATAAGTGCATTGATTATCTAGGGAATTAACGGCCTATAATAGATATAAAATTAGGAGACAAAAAAGAAAAGAATAAATAACAATATGACTTACAGTTTTCGTCGACCAGAGAACAGCTTTCGTCGACCTGAGATCAGAGATCGTCGACCTCAGAACTGTTCATCAACCTGAGCTCTACGAACAACTGCACTGCATAAACTGACGGATTCTGTGCTCTAAGTTCGTCGACCTGAGAATCTGAAATTAATCGACCTTAGAACTTGGACAAACTGAAGGTGTTGAGATAATAGCACATCTGGCATTGAGTCGTTGAGAGCGTTGAGTCATTAATAGCGTTGAGAGCATTGAATGATCTTTGGCTCTGAGTAAACTTTGGCTTTGAGTGAACTATGGCGTTGAGACAATTTTGGCGCTGAGTGATCTTTGGCATTGAGAGCGTTGAGTGAAACACATACTTCGCAGACCACAGAATTTTTCTTCTAAGACCAAATAGACGACCTCAGAACTCTTCTCTTTCACTTAGAGTTCGTCGACCTGAGAACAGACTTAGAGAATTTTCTTCTAGGGCTTATTTTGAGTTGTCTTCAGGTATGTCCTTGATCTTCCATCTGTAGGACTGACCTAAGACTAGAAAGACATAAAACTTGACCCTTCTATACAACATGGGTCACACCCTAAGAAGAGAACCTAGCCCAAATCACCTAGGGGTTCCAACAATCTCCCCCTATTTGGGTGAGGTTACTTCAAACAAAATCAAGGGAAAAACACAGAACAAAATGAAATAAGCATAGCAAAAACTGAGATAACTGATAGAGTAAATAAGCTATCAGCACCTTTATAAGGCTATACACCCAAATTGTTCACAAACAAAAATAGAGACAGAAAATAAATAACCTAAATGTCCTTGGGCGAATCAGAAGATTTAGCTAATTTAATTACTCTGTTAGGATCTTGTGCTTGTTTCAGTGTCATAGTCATATCTGCATCACCCAAAGTCTTTTGAGATGTGGCTCTGGGAACTATGGCTTCAAGATGCATATTCATGTACTCTTCAGCATTAAACAGATTTCTAACTTGATATCTTTCTAGCTCTTTCTTCCTGTAGGATGACATTGTAGAATACTGAGAGGTATCCTGACCTTGTTCTCTTGCTTTTCTGATCTGAGATAGAGCAATAGATTCTTTAAATCTAGCCATTCTGGTAGTTGGACTAGTCTCAAGATCATAGGCTGGAATTGGAGGTCCTTCAGGGCTGTTGGTTTTGCCAGGAGATGGAGGAGGAGAGAATGTTGGCTTGGGGGCAAACTGCTGAGCACTATATGAACTTCTAGAGGAGGGCTGATATCTGTGTTGGTGCTGACTGCCTCTAGAAGATTGAGAAGATCTTCCTTGTCTCTGATAGGTTTTGGTGCTGCTGGAAAATTTTTGTTGACCGCTGATTGCAGATCCTACACCTGGAGGAGGAGGAGGAGGTGGAGGATCTCTCCTGTGAGACCTTGGAGGTGGAGGAGGAGGGTTCTTCTTAGATTTCTTCTTGGATTTCATCTCATTCTTTGACATTCTCATCCACTAGGGCATATTAGGATAAGGCTCAATGTTGTGCCCGATATAATATGGAGTATCATTATGTGGATTGGGAGTAGAGACAGGAGCTTTCTTTCTTAATTTCCTCTTCTTGGTTTTGGGGGAATCATCACTGTAGATTTCTTCACTACTTACACTGTAAAAGTTGTACAAAGCATCAATTGTTTTTATATACTCGGGAGTTACCTTGGGAGGAGGAGAAGGAGCCTTGGGAGCTGGGATAGGAGTAGGAGCATAGACTGGAGGGATGGGGTCAGTCATATACTCAGACTCTGATTCAACAAACTCTTCAACTGCCTCTTTGGTATCAGCTACTGAAGCTTTCTCAGTAATCATAGCTTCAGTCTTAGAGCTTTCTTCAAAACTAGCCCTTATTGTGGCTATCACCTCTGAGGAAGCAGGTGGAGTATATCACACAATGACTTTTGTTGATAAATCAGCAATTGGCAAAATATTAAAGAAATATAAATCAAAATTAGAAAGAATGTTATCCAGATCTACTGATGGATGTATGGCACAATATCCACCAGTCAGAACTTCTGGCATAGCCTTAACCATCTCACAATAAACTATTGCTGTTGCTACTGCTGCTTTTGATGCTGCTTCTTGAGTCACTACTGCTGCAGGGACTTCTTCTGCTACTGTTGGAACTGTTGTTGATATAGGAGCTTCTTCATAGAACATCTCCCCCTACATGGATTCAGAAGGTTCTGAGGCCATGCCTTGGATTGAAGAAGGGATGGGGGAAGAGGAGGCAAGCAGGTTGGTGAGAGTGGTTATGGAGATGACTAGGGGCAATCTCATCAGCAATGAGCTTCTTAAGGATAGGAGTGAGATGAGATATGAGGGTATGGAAGAATGCATTGTCTGAGGTTGGAGGTGGAATGACAGATGGTGGTATGAGTTTTTGGATAAGATCTGGCATAGGGGTATCTATGTTGTTGGGAGGAGATAGAGATGGGGAATATGAAGGAGTTTCTTGTGAGGCTCTGTTATCTGGAGAATGGGGAGGAGATGACTCATTAAGGAGGTCAAATGTTGGGATGGATAACATAGAGGATGGGGAAACGTTGGCCAAATATTGTGGTAGTGGCGAGTTAGGAGGTGTGGGGTTATGAATAGGAGAGGCTGGAGGAGGTGGTGAGGAAACAGCTGGAGAGACAGGGGGCAGAGTTTCTTCAGCCAAGGAGGGAGTGGTTGTTACCACCCATGTGTTCTCTAAAGCACCTGCTGATGGCTTCTCCTTAGAGGGCTTAGAGATGGTCCTCTCCCATCTGCCAAAGAGGGCAGATGTGAGCCTCTTAGAAGCATTGATGGACATGGTCTGGGAGACCAGGAGTTCATCATCTTTTGCCTTCATAAATAGGCCTAAGACCCGTGCATAGCATCTTTCTTATTATTTCTCTTCCTTATGAGATCAAACAGAGTCTGTCCCCAATTGATTTTCTTTTTGTTCACTAGAGCAGCCATCACAAGAAACTGCTGCCTGGAGATATTGTCATGGGTCATGTGCTTCGCAAACAGCACTTTCCCTACTACATCTGCAAGAAACTTGTATGCGGGCGACAAGTTCTTTTTAAGCAATTTATTAGGGTTTTTGCCAGAGTGACCCATAACAACTAGCATGTTTGCAAACTCTTCATCATCCAAATCTATTTCATCTTCTCCATTATCGAAACCAAAAATTTCAGAAATAATAGAGGGAGAGAGAGTAACCTTTGTCCCACTGATGAGTCCAAACATCTCTTCTTCTGAGGATGTTGATGAAAATACACATTCCCTAATTTCAGTTGCATGCAATTTTATTCTGCTTGTCATGAACTGCTTCAGTTTCTGTTCCTCAAATAATTGCAGAATGTCCAGAAAAATCTGATCGGATTGCAGGAACGAATTGAATTCAATAACGAAACCCGTATCGAACTTCATGTCGGCTGATCAACTTACGGCCATTACTAAAGCTTAGGTTGAATGAGAATGAAAGCATCTGCAAAAGAAAACAAGCGATCAAGTGCAGGAGGGGAATTCTGAAAGCGCGGGATTGAGGTAGAAGAAGAAAGCCTATAAAAGGTTTTCAGAATATGAATCGACAATCTCAGCCCGGCGAAATAAATAAATTATTCGATCTCAGTTCGACGAAAAATTTATTAAGGGATGTATTCGTCGATCTCAGAACGAAGAAGGGACAATTTTCGTCGTTCTCAGAAAATTTCCAAAAACAGTTTTCGTCGTTCTCGGTCGACGAAATTGCTTCATCAAGAGATTTCGTCAATCTCAGGTCGATGAAAAATCTCAAGAACAGTTATCAGTTCGTCGATCTCAGGTCGACGAACAGAGATAATTATATGACCACAGACAGAGCATTAGATTAAATCCTGACCATTTATCATACCAAGCTGATTGATAAAGAACAAATGCTTGGATGAGTCCAATGGCTTAGTGAATATATCTTCTCTTTGCAAATCAGTAGAGATAAATTCAAGTTTAATCTTTTGTTTGTCAACACAATCTCTAATGAAATGATATCTAATGTCTATATGCTTTGTTCTACAATGCAATACTGGATTTTGTACAATTGAAATAGCACTTGTATTATATCATAGAATAGTTGAATTATTTAAGTTGATACCATAATCCAGTAGTTGGTTTTGTATCCACAAAATCTGTGAACAGCAACTGCATGCAGCCATATATTCAGCTTCAGCAGTGGATGTTGAAACAGATGTTTGCTTTCTACAGAACCAAGATACAAGTCTATCACCAAGGAACTGACAAGTTCTAGAGGTGCTTTTCCTATCTACTCTGCATCCAGCATAATCATCATCAGAAAATCCAGTTAACACAAATGTTGATTCTGTTGGATACCAGAGGCCTAGATCTGGACAACCTTTTATATATCTCAAAATCCTTTTTAAGAAAATAAGGTGAGATTCTTTAGGGTTCACCTGGAACCTAGCACAAAGATATGTGGCAAACATAATATCTGGTCTACTTGCTGTTAAATATAGTAGGGATCCAACAATTGGCCTATACCTGGTCTGATCAACTGGTTTTCCAAATTCATCAGCATCTATAACAATATTGGCAGCCATGGGAGTTTTCATGGCAGAGGCATCATTCATCCCAAATTTCTTAATGAGCTCTTTAGCATATTTAGACTGTGAGATGAAAATCCCTTCAGGGGCTTATTTCACTTGGAGACCAAGGAAATATGATAACTCACCCATGCTACTCATCTCAAACCTTGAGTGCATTAAATAACAAAATCTCTTGCACAGTTTTGGATCAGTAGAACCAAATATTATGTCATTTACATATATTTGCACTAAGAGAATTTTATCATGATGCAACTTTGTAAAAAGAGTTTTATCTACCATGCCTCTAGAAAAACTATGCTCTAAAAGAAAGCTGACTAAGGTCTCATACCAAGCTCTTGGAGCTTGCTTTAAACCATAGAGAGTCATATGCAATGTAAAAACATAAGAGAGATGAGATGGAGAGATAAAACCTTGAGGTTGTCCAACATACACCTCTTCTTTGAGTTCTCCATTTAGGAATGCACTTTTCACATCCATATGGTAGACTTTAAACCATTTGAATGCTGCATAAGCTAAGAAAATCCTTATAGCTTCTAGTATGGCAACTGGAGCAAAGGTTTGATCATAATTAATCCCTTCCTCTTGCCTGTATCCTTGAGCAATAAGCCTTATCTTGTTCCTCACTATCATACCTTGGGCATCAAGTTTGTTTTTGAATACCCACTTAGTCCCAATTACTGGATAGCCCTTAGGCCTTGGAACTAAGTCCCAAACTTTACACCTCTCAAACTGGTTGAGTTCCTCTTGCATTGCAATGATCCAGTTTTGATTTTGCTCTACATCAGATATAGATTGAGGCTCAATTTGAGAGAGAAAGCAGACAAGCATCACATCAGGGTTGAGTTTATGCCTTGTCTACACTCTCACTGATATGTCTCCAATCACTTGAGATCTAGAGTGATCCCTAAGTATGACAAAATCATTAGGTGGAGTTGGTTCAACATCAGTTATTTGATTTAATTCCTCTTATGGAATTGTATCAACTGTTGGAGGAAATTGAACTACTTCCACAGTCTCTTCTTCACTTTCAGCTTCTGATATAACTTGTGGAGAGGGATGTGATTCAACCTTTGAGGCAAGGTTTAGATCATCCAAGCTCTCACACAAATTTGGTACCTGCAGATTATTGTTGGTAGAGATGTCTCTCTCCTTATAAAACATATTAGATTCATCAAATATCACATGCATAGATTCCTCAATTTTTAATTTTGATTTATTAAACACCATATATGCCTTGCTGACTTGGGAATATCCTAGAAAAATTCCCATTGCAGCCTTAGCTTCAAACTTTCTGAGATGTTTCTTGTCATTATTGTGAATATAGCATATACATTCAAATACTTTAAAATAGGTTATTATAGGTTTCTTCCCTTTGAGTAGTTCATAGGGAGTCTTAAGCTTTAGTTTATGAATTAGGCTTTTATTCAGGACATAATTTGATGTGCTTACTGCCTCTGCACAATAGGAAAGATACATGTAAGCATCTGCAAGCAATGTACCTGCATCTTCAATGAGTGTCCTATTCTTCCTTTCAACTACCTCATTTTGTTGAGGAGTTCTAGGTGTTGAGAAACAATGTTTGATACCTTCCTTCTCACAGAACTCTAGCATAAGAAGAGATTCAAACTCAGTGCCATGATCACTTCTGATCAATACAACTTAAGTAGAGTACTCAATATGTATGTTCTTGAGAAAATCTGTGAGAACCTTAAAAGTATCTGACTTAATTCTCAAAAAGAAAACATATGTGAACCTGGAGAAGTCATCTACAATAACTAATATATAAGACTTTCCTCCTAGACTTTGTACTGCAATAGGGCCAAAAAGGTCCATATGGAGCAAGTACAAGATTCTAGGTGAATCACTCTTATTAATGGATTTGAAACTAGATTTAGTTTGCTTGCCTAATTGACAAGCCTGCTGAGGTCTTCCTTCTTGTAGGGATCAGAAGGTAAATCTCTAACAAGATTGTCCTTAGATAACCTAGCTATATTCTTATGGTTTACATGTCCTAGTCTTTTGTGTCATAAGCTAGTTTGAATGCTAACAGAATTGATAAGCAAATTTCAGATTTAGCTGATTCAAAATTTACTAAGTAGATGTTTCCTTGTCTAATTCCTGTTAAAACAGTTGTGTTGTTTAAAGAAATAAGACATAAAGAGTTAGTAAGGCTTACTTGATAACCTGTATCACATAGTTGGCTTATTGATATCAGATTATTCTTAAGACCATTTACATAGGTCACCTTCTTGAATGTGATAGCTCCAAAGTTGAAATCTCCATAGCCTTCTATCAGTCCAAAGCCTGAGTCCCCAAAGATTACTTTAGGTCCAGTCTTGGCTTTATAGTTGATTAGGCATTTCTTGCAACCTATCATATGTTTAGAGCAACCACTATCCAGGTACCACTTGTTTTGAGTGACAGGGTTCTCTTCTACCTGCTAAGAAGAAGATTAGCAGTTTTTGACCCAGGTTACCTTAGTTCCTTGTTGTTTAACATAACTGAAACTTGAAATAAATGAACATTCAGGTTGATCCTTATAACCTAAAGGATGATACCTTCTAGGAGGTATGATCCACTAACTAAAGGGATTAAAGGATTTATCAGTTTTTAGGTTACTCTGGTTATGAACTGAGTTTGACAAATTTGAGTGTGTTCGTCGACCTGAGTTTGATGATCTGGGTTGAGTTCTTCGATCTCTGCTCGAAGAATGAAGGAATCCATTCTCAGAGCCCCAGAAACGTCGATCTCTGGTCGACAAACCATACTGGTTTCGTCGATCCCAGTTCGAAGAATAGTTTATATTATTATTTGCATTTAGGTTTCGTCGTTCTGAGGTCGATGAACCATACCCATTTTGTCGTTCTGAGTTCGACGAACTATGCTGAACATATTTATATTGTTTATTTTTCTTTTTCTGATTGGTTTTCTTAAGTTTTAGCTGTTTAAGAACTTCATTAACCTTCTCTACCTGTTCAGTATTTTTCTTACCATTTTCAGAGATGAAATTAATAGGTTTTGATAATTGATTTTTCTGAATTAGGATTGGTTCACTAGATGAGGCTCCTAATCCTAGTTTGTTATTGTTAGATCTTGTATTAATTGTGCTAGTTATGTCTAACAGTTGTAAACTTCTACCATTCAAGGATTCTTCTAGTTCCTTAGCCTTACTTAATTCAGATTTCAGAAAAACTATTTGTTGATTGGCTAAGCTTAATTCTTCAGTTAACTTATCATTTTCAGCAATAATTTTGTCTTGTTCTAAAAGTTTTTCCCTGAGAAGTTTGATTTCCTTCTCAGATCCTATTAGGTCTAAACACAAGAGTTTAAATTTAGATTGAAATTCTATTGAAAGTCATAGGAAGCAATTACCTGATCCTCTTCAGAGAGGAATTCTTCATCATCTGATTCTTCTGAATCTGATCTGTTGCTTGCAGCATCTATTGTCATAAGGCAAACTTCCCTTGCCTTCTTCTCTTTTACATCATCTTCACTGGAGCTGGAGGAGGATATTTCATCTTCAGTATCACTCAAGGTTTCAGCTACAAAGCCCTTCTCCTTCTTTTTGTACTTGTTGGAGGAGGTCTTGCTGTGTTGATGTCTTCTTGAATCCTTCTCTTGCCTTTTGTCCTTCTTTTGTACTTCTGGACATTCTAAGATGAAGTGTCCAGGTTTCCTGCACCCAAAACAGACAACCTCTTTAGAAGGGGTCTTGTCATACCTGGGTTTATCTTCATTCCTTGAAGGCTTCCTCCTGAAGTCTTTTCTTGCCATTTTATAGAATCTCTTAGCAAAGAGACTCATAATATCTTCATTGGCTGGCAAGCTGGGAGATTCTTATGAAGATTTGAATGCTAAATTTTGTTCCTTCCTGGTAGGTTGAAAGTGAGGGTAAGATCTATCTCAACTCTAGAGGGGGGTGAATAGAGTTTATTCAAATAAGTTTCACAGTTTTGAAAATATCAACACATATAAAATTTAATTTCTACTATAGTGTAGAGTGCTAGAAAATAATTAAAGAAGCAAGAAACTAAGAGCACAGCACACAGCAACAATCAAACAAACAATCCAGAAGACACAAGGAAATATAGTGGTTCCCCAAAACCTGGGTACATCCACTCTTCTACCACCCTTGGTAGGAATCCACTCAGGATGAGTTGATCAGGTGTCCTGACACCAATGAGCTTTTGTTAAGGTGCTCAAAAACCAAAACTGGATTTTTTGATAAGGTGTCTTGCCACCACTGAGTTTTGACAAGGCTCTCAGAACCAGACTCAAAGCTTTTGAAGGGAGTTTTGAAAACCCTTTTACAGAAGGAAAATAAAAAGGAAAAGGAAATGAAGTTGTCTTCTCTGTTCTCAAGTCAAATGAGAGAAGACTAGTGGATCTTTGTTGTCAAAGCTCCCCCTGAGATCTAGACTGGTTCAGGAAGGGAAGCTTTGCTCTAGGGTGATAGGTCTTCAGAACTTTGATCTCCAGCAAAAGATTATTTCAGTAAGAAGACTGAGAAAATGAGGTGTCTGGAGTTCTTGAGATGAAGTTGTGAACACCTTTTTTTTTGTTATTCTCCTTCTACAAGTGTTCTGTATTCTGTATATCTCCTTGTAATTGAAAAAGGAAGTTTTTTTATTCTCTGAAAAATTCTTTGTCCAAAATAACCGTTGGCAGTCATAAATGTCTTCCATAAAGAGTCTTGTCTTCTAGAGGAAAGTCCAGCAAACATTCTCTGAATAATACCTTGAAACTTGCTCCAGAATAAAGACAAACGGCTGGCAGATCTTCTTATCATAAATGCTGATACTATTCAAAAACATTCCAAAGAATAACAGCATTTGAATACTTAAAAGCGTCGATCTCTCAGAAGAATCGTCGATCTGAGCTCTACGATCGTCGAACTGAGCTCAGAGATAAAATGAGATAAAGCAGGCAGAAAACGTCGAACTGAGCTCGAAGATCGTTGAACCGAGCTCAGCGACCTGAAGAATGACTGAAGAGAGATCGTCGATCTGAGCTCGAAGATCGTCGACCGGAGTTTGACGATTTATCAAGTTGAGCTCAGAGAGCGTCGAACCGAGTTCGACGATTCGTCGACCTGAGCTCGACGAAAATTGCCTTAGACTTAGCTCTTCAACCTTGATCTTGGAATGGTCCTGGGGGCAGCTTCAAACCTAAGTTCTAAGCCCTAGACTCACTCTAGTGTTGACCTTCACAACTATACAACTAGGTCAACCTGGTTTCCTAAGACAACCATAGTGATCCTTACCCAAATTAGTAATAGGGTGTTCCAACAATCTCCCCCTATTTGAGTTAGGATTACTATTTATAAATAACATTAGGAGATGAATAAGCATTCATACAGAAACAAGAGCTAACTAAGCAAAGATATAGCAGCAAGCAGATCATAGAGAAAATAGCAGCAATTATCCAGATGAGGATGAAAGTTCAGCTTACACAATTTACTTCTTCTCAGTTCCCTTTTTAAACAAAATTTCTCTGTTAGGATTCTGGCTTTCTTTCTTTGATCTTCTGTCATCCTCTGCCCCTAGAGAAGTTTGAGATCTTGGCCTTGGAACTACAGCCTCTGGGTGCAGCTTCATGTAGTCTTCTGGGTTGAAAAACTTTCTAGAAGCATATCTTTCCAATTCTTTCTTCCTTTGATCTGATAAGGTTGTTATATTGGAGATGTCCATGCCTTGCTCTCTGGCTTTCTTTAATTGATCAAGAGCAGCTAGTTCTTTCATTCTTGCTGTCCAAGATAAAGGATTGTTCTCAGGATCCTCAAAAGGAACAGGAGGTTCATACCTGTTGAGAGATTCAGAAGCAGGAGGAGTCCTGGAAACAATTGTGTCTTTCAGCCTGTAAGGGAAAGGACCTGAAGAAGAGTCAGAGTGGCCTTGTCCTTCCCTTTGATAAGATCTTTGTCCTCTCTGATTTCCTCTATAATGACCCCTTCTGGATTGATATCCTCTTTGATGTTGTCCCCTTTGATAGTATCTTGGAAAAGATTGGGAGGAGCTTTGCCTTGAAGCTGGAGCTTGAGGGGTTGAGCCTGATCCAGAATCTAGAGGAGGAGGAGGAGGAGGAGGCTGATATTGTGAAGATCCTTTTTCATATTTATCAAGCTTTCTTCTCTTCTTCATAGCTTTCTGTTGATTCTTGGAGTATTGCATCCATGGCTCAGAAATGGGGCAATCATGCAGAATGTAGTAGGGAATATCATTGGAGTCTTTTGCTGTAGCTGGAGGAACTGACATCATGGCTTTGCTTCTAGCTTTCCTCTTCTTGGCAATGGTATGGGCAGAGTCATCTGATTCAGTCTGGAATTGGTCACTATCTGAGCTTTGTGGTCTGTCATACAGATCATCAATGCTTTTCAAGTACTTTTCTTGTAGCTTTAACTGATCAGAGGTCAGAACAGGAGCAACAGCAGCAGCAGACACTTGGGCAGGAGCAGGCATAGAAATAGGTGTGGGATCTTCTAGGTAAGAAGCAAGTTCTTCATCAGCAGTTGCTAGAATCATCTCTATATCTTCAGCAGCAGCAGCAGCAGTTTCAACAACAGGAGGCACAATGGCCTTAGTAGCAGCATCAGGAATATCCACAGCCTTCCAGGAATTGATATAGGATTCAATGAGGCTGGGATCACAAACAGATACAGGCACAATGGCCTTAGACAAATCTTCAGTGAGAGGTACTGGCAGAAATCTGAAATGAACTGTATCAAATTGAGATAGCAGGCTCTGAAGATTTAGTGCAAAAGCACATCCACTGTCAGGAGCTGGAGCTGGAGCAAAAACAGGAGCATCCACTGGCACATCCACTTCTTCATTAAGCATCTCCCCCTGCCTTGGTTCAAGGAGAGCTGAACCAAGGCACCTAGTAGAAGGGATTGCCTGGGAGGAGGAAAAGGAAGAAAGCTTGGTAGACAGCTCCTGAACTTGTTTCAGGAGTGGAGCCAGGGAGGTCTCCAACAGAGATGTCAGCCTGGGAGCTAACAACTCATAAAGTCTGTCTGCCAATCTTGGAAGATCTACATGCTCAAGTGGGGCTTGAGCAGAGGTAGGAGTAAAGGTAGATGGAGGGATGTTGGCTGGAGCTGAAGGTGTGGAGGTAGGAATGGATGGCTCTGAGGATGGAATTATGGAGATAGAAAAGGTTGAGGTGGAGATAGGTGAAGAGAGAGAGGGTGTGAAGGATGGTTGGGAGAGAATGTCATGAAGCATTTGTTGAAAAGATGAGGTAGAGGGTGGCTCAGGAGGAGTGGAGGGTGAATCATCCATGAAGGAATCATCTGCAAGGGAAAAAGATGGTAGGGTGAAGGTTGAATAGGAGAAGAGAGGATGGAATTCCTTTGAGGTGGATATAGGAGGGGATGAAACTGGTGAGGAAATGGTAATTGGGGATGCTGTGGTTATGGTTGTGACTGGTGGTGAGGAGGAAATGGCTGGGGTAGATACAGCTGGAGGAGGAAGAGAGGCAGGCAACACTTCTGCCGGTGGAGTGACTGAAGCAGTCCTTGTGCTTGAAGGAAGTGGTGTAGTAGCTCTTGTAGGGTTGATGATTTGCCTATCCCATTTGCTGAATAGGGCACAGGAGAGCCTCTTGGATGCATTGATGAACATCCCAGAGGAGGTTAACAGTTCAGGGCATCTGTAGTGCAGATAGACCCCTAAGATTCTCCCAAAACTCACAGCAGTCTTATTGATCTTTTTCTTAATTAAGTTGAAGAAGATGGATCCCCAATCAAGGTGTTTCTTATCGACTAAAGCTCCCATCAAGCAAAGTTGATATCTAGAGATGGTGTCATGAGCTGAGTGCTTGGCCAACAGCACTTTCCCAACTACATCAGCTAGGAATTGATATTCCAGAGACAGATTTTTCTTTAAAAGTTTGTTAGGGTTGACAGCATTGTGACCCATTCGATTAAGCATTGAATCATAATCTTCTCCAGATAATTCAATAGAATCTTCTCCAGTACTAAGTTGAAAGACATCTGTTAAGAGAGCCGGTGATAGATGTACCTGAGTTCCTTTAATGATGCCGACGACAGAGTTCTCAGTCTCGTCTATCGCTGTAAACCACCATTCTTTGATCTCTTCTGAAGCAATTTTCATCCGTGTAGTCATTATTTGAGTCAACTGTTGTTCTATGAACAGATTCAGAATGTCCTTGAAGCGCTGGTCACTTCCATCAAACGAGTTCATGTCTATATCGAATCTTGTATCAAATTTCATCTTAGAGATAGCAGCACTGGATTCCGCCATTTGCACCTGCAACAGAAAACCAAACACGACCAAGTGTAGAGGATTTGGAGGGAAAACGAAGAAGGTTGCAGAGTATGAAAGCGCAAAAGGAGAACGACGGCTGAAGAAATGATTTTATATTAGGGTTCGACGGCGAAACGGAAAATCATGGAGCTCAGTTCGAAGAAGCGTCGAACTCGGCTCGACGATTTGGGCTGCAGAAGGAATCTGAAGAGACGTCAATATCGTCGATCTCCGTTCGACGATGCTGAAAAGCGTCGAGCTCTGCTCGACGGCCTCTGAACAAAAGGAGAAAAAGCCTAGATCTAGCGAAGACTCTGAACTCAGATCGACGACTTTGGGAACGTCGATCTATGGTCGACGATTTTTTGGAAAATCGTCGATCTTCGTTCGACGATTTCTGGGAAAACGTCGAGCGCAGTTCAGAGACAAAACTTGTTCTACAGACACAAAAAGAATTGATTTTTAGCCTAGGCTTGGTCTGTTTTAGCTTTTCAAAAACTTGTACTTTAATTTAGGCTTCCTCCATCTAACATGTCTAACTGATTTAGGAAGAAGCTGTGTTTCTTTTCATCCAAAGGTTTGGTGAAAATATCTCCCCTTTGCAAATCAGTAGGTATATATTGAAGTTCAATTTTATTTTTCTCTACATTATCTCTCAGAAAGTGATGCCTAATTTCTATGTGTTTTGTCCTACTATGGAGGACTGGATTTTGTGCTATAGAGATAGCACTAGTATTATCACAGAAAATTTTTGACTTCTCTAAGTTGTAACCATAGTCTAGAAGCTGATTTTGTATCCACAATATTTGTGAGCAACAACTGCCTGCAGCCATATACTCAGCTTCAGCAGTTGAAGTTAACACAGATGTTTGCTTCTTACAAAACCAGGAGACAAGTCTGTCACCAAGAAACTGACATGTTCCACTGGTGCTTTTCCTGTCTATTCTGCATCCAGCATAATCAGCATCTGAGAATCCAGTTAATTCAAATCCTGAATCTTTTGGATACCAGAGTCCTAGATTTTGACAACTTTTTACATACCTAAGAATCCTTTTAACTAGAGTTAGGTGTGACTCTCTAGGGCTAACTTGGAACCTAGCACATATACATGTAGCAAACATTATATCTGGCCTACTGGCTGTAAGGTACAATAGAGAGCCAATCATTGCTCTATATGTTGTCTGATCAACTGGTTTCCCATGTTCATCAGCATCCAATACAGCATTGGTAGGCATGGGTGTTTTCATACAAGATGCCTCAGACATACCAAATCTCTTAACCAATTCTTTAGCATACTTGGTTTGGGAAATAAATATGCCCTCAGCATGTTGTTTTACTTGCAATCCTAAGAAGAAGGAGAGCTCACCCATGCTACTCATTTCAAATTTGGAATGCATTAGTTTGGAAAACTTTCTGCACAAGTTTGAATCAGTAGATCCAAATATGATATCATCTACATAAACTTGTACTAGTAAGGTATGGGACTTATGGGTTCTAATAAAAAGAGTTTGGTCTACTCTCCCCCTAACAAAATCATTTTCCAGAAGAAAACATGCTAGGGTCTCATACCATGCTCTAGGAGCTTACTTGAGACCATATAATGCTTTATGCAATTTGAAAACATAATCAGGGTGAGTTAGAGAGATAAAACCTGGAGGTTATTTAACATAGACTTCCTCTTTGATGTCCCCATTGAGAAATGCACTCTTCACATCCATCTGATAGACCTTGAAGCCTTTGTGAGCAGCATAAGCTAGAAATATTCTGATGGCCTCTAACCTTGCAACAGGTGCAAAGGTCTGGTCATAGTCTATTCCTTCTTGTTGAGAGTAGCCTTGAGCAACTAGCCTGACCTTGTTTCTGACAATAATTCCTTGGTCATCCAGCTTGTTTCTGAAAACCCACTTGGTTCCAACAATGGAATGACCCTTTGGCTTAGGCACTAGTTCCCAAACTTTATTCCTTTCAAATTGATGTAGCTCTTATTGCATTGCAATGATCCAGTGTGGATCTTGCTCTGCATCTTGAATGGATTGAGGTTCAACTTGAGATAGGAAGCAAGTGTGCATCAGGTTCTGGTTGACCTGATTTCTGGTTTGCACACCAGCTGAGATCTCTCCAATTACTTGGGTGATTGGATGATCTCTTGTTGTTACTAAATCAACAGGGGGTGTTGATTGTTCACCAGCCTGTGTTGTTGTCTCCTTTAGTGGAACAACAACTGGCTCTTCAAGATGATTTTCTTCAAGATGTTGCACTTCTTCATCATCACTACTTTCATTCTTTTGCTGAATAGGTTGAGAGGTTGTGTCCTCTTCTTTAACCTGTAATCTGTCCATACTTTCTGATATAGATTGTACCTGCAAGGGTTCTTTGGTAGAAGTAGACTTCTCCTTATAACACATGTTAGTCTCATCAAAGGTAATATGAACAGATTCTTCAATTTTACAAGATGATTTATTATATACCCTATAGGCCTTGTTGATCATAGAGTATCCCAGAAACACTCCTTCATCAGCTTTAGCTTGGAATTTTGCTAGATGTTTCTTGTCATTATTATGAATATAACAAATACACCCAAAAATTTTAAAATAATTTACTTTAGGTTTCTTCCCTTTGAGCAATTCATAGGGAGTCTTGCCCTTTAGTTTATGTATCAGGCTTCTATTTAATACATAGTTGGAGGTGTTCACTGCCTCAGCCCAAAAGGATAGAGGTAAGTGAGCATCTGTCAACAATGTAGTAGCAGATTCAATTAGGGTTCTATTTTTCCTTTCAGCTACCCCATTTTGTTGAGGAGTTCTAGGAGCTGAGAAGGTATGCCTGATCCCTTCACTTTGACAGAACTCTTGCATGAGAAGAGAATCAAACTCTGTCCCATGATCACTTCTGATCAGGGCAATGTGAGTGTTGAACTTAATCTGAATGCATTTGAGAAAATCTGTCAAACACTTGAAGTTATCAGACTTCTTCCTCAGAAAGAATACCCAAGTGAATCTTGAGAAGTCATCTACAACCACTAGAGTATAGGACGTCCCTCCTAGGCTTTGTACTGATATGGGTCCAAAAAGATCCATGTGCAACAAATACAAAATCCTAGGTGAATCACTCTTATTAAGTGACTTAAAGCTACTTTTAGTTTGCTTGCCTAATTGACAAGCCTTGCAAAGTCCTTCCTTCTTGTAGGGGCCAGAAGGTAGTCCTCTAACAAGGTTGTCCTTGGATATCCTAGCAATGGTCCTAAGGTTTAGATGTCCTAGTCTCTTATGCCACAAAATATTAGGCTTAGATATGGAATTGAATAAACAGATATCTACTTTAGAGGAAAGAAAATCTACTAAGTAGATGTTACCTGTCCTTTTACCTGTTAACACTGTTGTGTTGTCCTCTGATTTGATCTTGCACAGGGATTTATTGAATGTCACCTTGTATCCATCATCACATAGTTGACTGATACTTATCAGATTGTGCTTCAGTCCTTCTATATATGCCACCTTTTTAAAAGTTACTGAGCCTATCTGAGCAGCACCATATCCTTTGGTTTGGCCAAAATTTGAATCACCAAAAATCACTTTGGGTCTAAGTTTGGTTATGAAGGATGATAGGTTCTCCCTGTTCCCTGTCATGTGCTTTGAGCACCCACTATCCAGATACCATTGTTGGTTAGATACTGGATAGGTCTTCACCTGCACATGAGCAGCTTAATTGTTTTTGACCCAGTTAACCTTGGGCCTAGGTTGATATCCTTTGAATTCAGAAATAAAAGACATCCCAGGTTGACTCTTATATCCTTCAGGATGGTATCTCCTAGGAGGTACTATCCATTCAGTATAGGGGTTAAAGCCTTGGGATGTGGGACTTCTAGGATTGAATCTAGATGTGTCATTGAAGGAATGTTCACAGTCCTGATTTCTGTTCGACGATCGTCGAGCTGAGGTCGACGATCTTGGGTCAGATCGTCGATCTCTGTTCGAAGATCGATTATACTGAAGTTCAGAGTTTGGATATCGTCGAGCTGAGGTCGACGATCTGTGGTTAGATCGTCGAGCTCTGTTCGACGATCGTCGAGCTCTGCTCGACGCAATCTGTTGAACTGAATTTTTCTCTGACAGATCTGCATTCTTCCTAGCTATCTCTATTACTCCCTTTCCTTTGTCAGAGACAAATTTGATTGGAGTTGTTAATATTATAGGTTGGCTGGATGAGGCACCCAAGCCCAGTGTACTGTTGAATCTAGAGTTCACTGTGCTTGTAATGTCCATCAGTCTGATACTTCTCCCATTTAGGGATTCTTCAAACTTTTTAGCTCTTGACAGTTCACTTTTCAGTGAAGCTATCTCCTCCCTACAGCATTCTAACTCCTCAGAGAGTTTGAGGTTATTTGAGTTTAGGACATTGTATTCAAATAATTTATTTCTGAGAGAGATTATCTCTTTTTCAGATCCTACTAAATCCAAGCACAATGTCTTAAATTCATTTTTATAGTCCTCAGAATTAAAATCAAAAGAGCTAATTACCTGATCTTCCTCTGGTTGATTTTCTGAATCTGAATCTGATTCTTCATCAGAGTTTTGCTGTGAGGCATTGATAGCCATCATGCAGAATTCTTTCTCATCAGCATCATCTTCATCATCACTGGAGCTAGATGTAGTTTCAGAATCTTCTTCTGTCTCACTCCATGTCTCAGCAACAAAACCCTTCCTTGTATTTTTGTTCCTGCTAGAGGAGGCTTTGTCTGAGCTGTTCTTTTTGAAATCCTTTTCTTTTCTTCTTTCTCTTCTATCCTTTCTGTCCTTGTTCTTGTTCTCTGGACAGTCAGGCACAATGTGGCCTGGTTTCTTGCAACCAAAGCATATGATTTCTTTGTTATTATTATTTGACTTATCATACCTTGGTTTGTCATGACCTTTGTATGGCCTTTTTCTGAAGTCCTTTCTGGCTAGCTTGTAAAATCTTTTGGCCAGTAGGCTGACCAATTCCTCATTGCCTGTGAGTTTTTCTTCAGGCAGATCTTCAATAGCTTTGAAAGCTATTGACTTCTCTTTCCTTGAGGCTGGTGAAGCAGCCTTCTGTTCTTCCTCTCTGTTCTTGATAAGCAGCTCATAAGATTTGAGCTTGCCTAGGAGAGTTTCAGTAGTGATTTCATTTAAACTTCTGGCATCTTTGATTGGCCAGATTCTTGAATCCCAAGTACTGGGGAAGCACATTAGGATCTTGTCATTACGCTCAGTCAATGAGATTTCTTTATCCAAGGTCCTTAGCTCATTGACAATCAGACTCAATCTGTTGTACATATCTGCCATTGACTCAGTCTCTCCTTTCTTGAAATTCTCATATTGGGTTATGAGGTGAGATCTCCTGTCTTTCCTTTCATCAGCAGACCCTGAGACAATTTCAAAGAGCTTGTCCCAAATTCCTTTGGCTGAGTTGCAGTCAGCTACTTTCTGAAATATCTCATCAGACATTGTCTGAGCTAAGATGTTCATGGCTTTTGCATCTGCAGTTTTCCATTTCTTTATGTCTGCATCTGTTCCTGAGGGAGGTGGAACAGCATTTGTGCTTGAGCTTGCTGGTGGACTTGGACAAACTGTCAAGACAAAATTGAAAATATCTTCATCAATAGAGTTCATGTATAATTTAATCCTTGCCTTCCAAAGTGCAAACTTAGATAGATTGCACACTGGAGGTCTGGTGCTTGCATAATCCTTATTCTGTGCCATGTCTTAGAGTAATATATATATGAGAAGAAATAACCCTCTTAAAAGATAGATTTTACCAAGGATCACTTGGTTCAGGTGTTAGCCTATATGAGCAACCAACCTGCCTCTGATACCAATTGAAAGTGAGGGTAAGATCTATCTCAACTCTAGAGGGGGGTGAATAGAGTTTATTCAAATAAGTTTCACAGTTTTGAAAATATCAACACAAATAAAATTTAATTTCTACTATAGTGTAGAGTGCTAGAAAATAATTAAAGAAGCAAGAAACTAAGAGCACAGCACACAGCAACAATCAAACAAACAATCCAGAAGACACAAGGAAATATAGTGGTTCCCCAAAACCTGGGTACATCCACTCTTCTACCATCCTTGGTAGGAATCCACTCAGGATGAGTTGATCAGGTGTCCTGACACCAATGAGCTTTTGTTAAGGTGCTCAAAAACCAAAACTGGATTTTTTGATAAGGTGTCTTGCCACCACTGAGTTTTGACAAGGCTCTCAGAACCAGACTCAAAGCTTTTGAAGGGAGTTTTGAAAACCCTTTTACAGAAGGAAAATAAAAAGGAAAAGGAAATGAAGTTGTCTTCTCTGTTCTCAAGTCAAATGAGAGAAGACTAGTGGATCTTTGTTGTCAAAGCTCCCCCTGAGATCTAGACTGGTTCAGGAAGGGAAGCTTTGCTCTAGGGTGATAGGTCTTCAGAACTTTGATCTCCAGCAAAAGATTATTTCAGCAAGAAGACTGAGAAAATGAGGTGTCTGGAGTTCTTGAGATGAAGTTGTGAACACCTTTTTTTTTGTTATTCTCCTTCTACAAGTGTTCTGTATTCTGTATATCTCCTTGTAATTGAAAAAGGAAGTTTTTTTATTCTCTAAAAAATTCTTTGTCCAAAATAGCCGTTGGCAGTCATAAATGTCTTCCATAAAGAGTCTTGTCTTCTAGAGGAAAGTCCAGCAAACATTCTCTGAATAATACCTTGAAACTTGCTCCAGAATAAAGACAAACGGCTGGCAAATCTTCTTATCATAAATGCTGATAATATTCAAAAACATTCCAAAGAATAACAGCATTTGAATACTTAAAAGCGTCGATCTCTCAGAAGAATCGTCGATCTGAGCTCTATGATCGTCGAACTGAGCTCAGAGATAAAATGAGATAAAGCAGGCAGAAAACGTCGAACTGAGCTCGAAGATCGTCGAACCGAGCTCAGCGACCTGAAGAATGACTGAAGAGAGATCGTCGATCTGAGCTCGAAGATCGTCGACCGGAGTTCGACGATTTATCAAGTTGAGCTCAGAGAGCGTCGAACCGAGTTCGACGATTCGTCGACCTGAGCTCGATGAAAATTGCCTTAGACTTAGCTCTTCAACCTTGATCTTGGAATGGTCCTGGGGGCAGCTTCAAACCTAAGTTCTAAGCCCTAGACTCACTCTAGTGTTGACCTTCACAACTATACAACTAGGTCAACCTGGTTTCCTAAGACAACCATAGTGATCTTTACCCAAATTAGTAATAGGGTGTTCCAACATAGGTGTTGAAGCCTTTGGTTCAACTACAACTTCTCTTGACTTGATCAATTACTCATAAGATTTGAGCTTTCCAAGCAGAGATTCTGTTGAAATTTCAGCCATGCTTATGGCTTCTATGATGGGCTAGATTCTGGTGTCCCATGTGCTAGGGAAGCACATGAGGATCTTGTCATTTACCTCGGTCAGAGTAATTTCCTTTTCCAATGTTCCGAGCTCACTGATGATGGAGCTCAGCCTGTTGTACATTCCTTCCACAGATTCTATTTCATCTTTCCTGAAATTCTCATATTCAGATATGAGGTTGGATATTCTATCCTTCCTCTCATCAGCAGAGCCTGCTACCATTTGGTTGAGGGAATCCTAAATGGCTTTGGCAGATGTACATTCAACAACTTTCTGAAATATATCATCTGACATAGTTTGGGCTAGTATATTCATAGCTCTCGCATCAGCAATCTTGGCTTTCTTATGTGCATCAGATTGATCTGGAGGAGGCACTGCACTGAGATTTACTGGAGTTGAAGTAGAGGCCACTGGATCTGGTGGTCCTGTCAAGATGGAATTAAAGATGTCCTCATCAATAGAGTTCATATAAAGCTTGATTCTTGCCTTCTAGATCCCAAACTTTTGCAAGTTGCAAACTGGAGGTTTGGTGATGGCATAATCCTTGTTTTGTGTCATGATATCAGAAAATAAAATCTAATCAAAGAAACTAATAAGACTTATTCAGAGTTTATCCTGAGGATCTTGGTTAATCCAGGTGTAAGCTTGTATGATATGATTAACCTACCTCTGATACCAATTGAAAGAAATGGATAGAGATAACCTCTAATACCAATTCAAATATAGGGTAAACTCTGATAAACTCTAGAGGAGGGGTGAATAGAGTTATTAGAATCTTTTTGATTTTTGCGGAATTAAAAAGTCTTTAGTAAAATATATTACTATGATATAAGTATATGAGTGTATAAGTACATCAAATGAACTAGAGAGAAGATAACTAAGCTACTCAGCAAAATATATCACAGCACATGCACACAGGAAAATCACAGCCACACAGACAACACAATAAATTTATAGTGGTTCCCCAAACTTGGGTATATCCACTCTTCTACCACCCTAGGTAGGAATCTACTACAGGTTTTGATCAGGTGACTGCCACCAATGAGCTTTTGATCAGGTGCTCAAAAACCAACCCAAGTCTTTTGGAAGGAGACTTGCAACAAGAATAATTTTGAAGGGAATTAAAACCTTGTACAGAGGTGGGGAAGAGAGGTTGATTTGGACTACTCTTTTCTCAAGCAAATGAGAGAAGTCTTAAGAATACTTTAGATATTGCCAAAGCTTCCCCTGAGATTAATAGTTGTTCAGGAAGGGAAACTTTGCTAGGGTGAAGGTCTTTTACTATAAGATCAACTCTCCAGGGATCCTTTGACTGATTGAATATTCTTGTCACTTGAGATCCTAGAAACAAAGGAGGGGAAGAAAGACTCTTTATTGTGATTGATGTTCTTTCTTCTTCTTCTTTAGAGAGTAGTTATTTTCCTGCAGAGAAATGTATTAGAGAAAACTAGAAAACTTTTGTTGTAGCTGAGTATGTTGTTCTCTGAGAACTGTATGCACTCCTCTCTTTTTTTGTCCTAAAGCTTTTTCTCGTATTTTCTTCTATGTTAGTATCAAAGAGTGTGATCCTCCTTGTATCTGGCAGAGAGATGATCAGGATGATAGCTGCCTCAAGTTCGAATTCAAAAACCTGCAATAAATGCTCAGCCGAAATTTGGGAAATGAAAACCGGCAAGTATGCTGTCATATATTCTATTCTATGTCTGTCCCGAGATATAAGCAATTAATTCTATGGAAAATATTTACAATCAATGCTACCAGTAACGGCTCGATTTAAAGGATATAAGTGCATTGATTATCCAGGGAATTAATGGCCTATAATAGATATAAAATCAGGAGATAGAAAAGGAAAGAATAAATAACAATATGACTTACAGTTTTCGTCGACCAGAGAACAGCTTTCGTCGACCTGAGATCAGTGATCGTCGGCCTCAGAACTGTTCGTTAACCTGAGCTCTGCGAACAACTGCACTGCATAAACTGACGAATTTTGTGCTCTAAGTTCGTCGACCTGAGAATCTGAAATTAGTCGGCCTCAGAACTTGGTCAAACTGAAGGTGTTGAAATAATAACATATCTGGCGTTGAGTCGTTGAGAGCAATGAGTCATTTATAGCGTTGAGAGCGTTGAGTGATCTTTGGCTCTGAGTAAACTATGGCATTGAGATAATTTTGGCGCTGAGTGATCTTTGGCGTTGAGAGCGTTGAGTGAAACACACACTTCGCAGATCACAGAATTTTTCTTCTAAGACGAAATCATCGACCTCAGAACTCTTCTCTTTCACTTAGAGTTCATCTACCTGAGAACAGACTTAGAGAATTTTCTTCTAGGGCTGATTTTGAGCTGTCTTCAGGCATATCCTTGATCTTCCATCTGTAGGACTGACCTAAGACTAGAAAGACATAAAACTTGACCCTTCTATACAACATGGGTCACACCCTAAGAAGAGAACCTAGCCCAAATCACCTAGGGGTTCCAACAAGCCAGCATAATGTCCCTGATAGTTTTACTTTCAAGACAACCTAAACACCTAGAGGGGGGTGAATAGGTTCTACTTCTTTATAAAAACTTCTAGGCAGAATTCAATTCAATGGCTAACACAATAATCACAGCAATCACAGAAAATAAAACATCACAGATTGCACAATGATTTATAGTGGTTCCCCAAGGTCTGGGTACATCCACTTTCCCCCCTTCACCTATCTAGCAGTATGCTAGATTCGGCCAATACTTCCACTAATCTCAGATCAACAGATCCTACAACTCAGAACCCAACTGGTTCCTACAACTCAGGCACAACAGCCCTACCTCAGCCTTGCCCCAAGGCCTACAACTCAGAGAAGACCCTTCTCCTACACTCAGGCAAACAGCCCTACCACTCAGAGTTCAACACTCCTACACTCAGCCTTTATAACACAGGCTTACAACTCAGATCTGTGTAAAACAGATCCTACAGAAATATAGAAAAGATTATTTAACTGTCTTGCCTAAATTGAGAGAGAAAAGGCCAAGACAATTCTTGATCAGCTGATGAAATCAACTGTATCTGAGCTTTCTTCAAAGCTTCTTGAATATGAACTTAGCTGAGTTGATTTCCAAACAGCTTCTTGAGAATCCACTGGTGGTTTCTTTCTTCTTCTTCAAATTCTGGCTTGATCTCTCTCTATCCAGCACTTTGAATGATTCTTCTGAATTCTGATTAGAACTCTTCTTTGATCTATCCTTAGATAGTCTTCTTAGATCTTCCGGAGAAGATCTTCTTAAGTGCCTAGCACTTTCTTGAAATGAATTGGATTGTAATCCTTCTCAACTTTTTGATTCTTATTAATGTTTTTCCAAAGTTACTTTCTCCTTCTGAATCTGTCTATTTATAGACTTTCTTCATGGTAACCGGCTGATCCGGTTTCTAACTGTTTTCTGACAAGTCTGACAGCTTCAGTTAACCGGTGGCAACCCACAGCTGTCAAGTCTTCAAACAAGTCATGTGCCTTAGTCTTGAACCACAAGTTGTCGAGACAGTCTGTCAGAAAGTGTCGAGACCATCTGTCTATCTATGTCGACACAATTGATCTTGGTGTCGACACAGTCTTCAGTGATGTCGACTAAGTTGCCTTTGAGTCGACACAGCTTCTTCTGAAAATAACTTGGTCTTGACTCTTCAGTGTGTCGACACAAATCCTGTGTGTCGACACAGTTGTTGTAGAATCATAACTTAGTAAGTGTCGACTTAGCCTTCAGGTGTCGACACAGTCTTCTTCTAACTCTGCTATAATGTGTCGACTCAATCACAATGTGTCGACACATTCTGCTGGTGTAGACAAACTTGAGATCGACTATATTCTTCTGTGTAGACACATTTTGCTGGTGTCGACAAACTTGAGGTTGACTATATTCTTCTGTGTCGACACATTTTCCCAATGTTGAGGTCGACGCTTTTCTTCTGTGTCGACACAAATTCCCAGTGTTGTGTCGACTTACTTCTTCTGTGTCGACACAAATTCCCAGTGTTGTGTCGACTTACTTCTTCTGTGTCGACACAAATCCCAGTGTTGTTGTAGACTAACTGCTATGTGTCGACACTGCTTCCCAGTGTTGTGTCGACCAATTTCTTCTATGTGTCGACACATCCTTCTCTGTGTCGACACTTGGACTTAGAATTTTTCTGCATACTTTATCAATTTCTTCACATGCACATGTCAACTCAAAACAACATCAAATACACCTTGATGTATATCATTGAGCTAGGTTGGGCTTCTTCAAATTAGGTACACATTTTCCAATGTACCCAACAATCTCCCCCTATTTGGAGAAGTCATAACCCTTATAGCCAATGATATACACCATTTATAAACAGTACTAAATGATGATATATGACAAAAACACAGGGATACTTAATTATAAACAAAATAATAAAAACATCATAGATAAAACAATCTATCACAAATTTAAACAAAATTTTGTTTATTACTGGGTAATGTTTGATTATATTGTTTTACATTTAATGATCACATCACAACATTACAAAACATTATGAAGGAACTAAAACACAATCAGGATTGATCAGGCTCTGTAATGATAATCCCTTTGCCAGATTGAATTTTAGCTGTCACAGGAGCTTCTGATTCTTCAGCTATCTTCTTTCCTTTTAGATCAGCTTTCTTCTTAGCTTCTTCCTTGAGCCTTTGCCTTTCAAAATAGTGAAAAGGCTTTGGGAAGTATTTGCTTGGCTCCTTAGCATCTGGTGGCAGCCTCCCCAGCTTAGCTTTCCTTCTGAATTGTACTATTGCTTCCTGTCTTGCCTCATACTTCTGCCATTCTATCTCATTGTACCACTTCCCTCTTTCATGAACTTTGTCTTGTACAGCCTTCCATGCAGTGAGTATTATGTTCCTTGAAGTAGGACTCCACTGCTCATAATCTGGCTTAAGTGCAGCCTGCTCTCTAAATCTCTTCTTTGCTAATAGAGTATCTTGCTGTTCTTTCAAGAAGGCCTCTGGCATCTCAACTTTCTCAATCACAATATTATGCACATCCTTTGGAGGACTATACATATCCTGCACTTGCTTATCCAGAATTTCAAAATCAGAAGGGGGGTAAATAACTTGGGCAACCTCAGGTTGGTTGCCTTCAAGTAGTCCAGCTTGAATGCCTGATTCAGCCATCATATCATCATCACACAAGGGTGGACATCCCAAGGTGGCTCTTATACTATTTCTCACCCATTTAGAGTGCTCTTGGCCTGCATGAATCAATAACCTCTCCCCCTTTATGACTTCTCTTGTCATATGATCTCTAAGATCATCCTTCTGAAACCTGATCTGTCCATCTAGATAATTTATACTATCTTTGTAAAATGGTTTCAACTTTTGTAGCTTGGTTGATATTTCCTGTTGGCAGGTGGAGATAGCAGTTTGTACTGAGGCAATGGCATCTTGAAATTGCTTATTAAACTCTTCCTTTTCTTTTGTTTTGTCTGCAGGCAGGCCTGGAACAATCTTTTTCACTTCCTCTATTATCTCATGATGAGATTCAGTTAAATTATCATTCATTCTTAACTGATTTTCTAAGACATAGCTTTGCTTCAGGACAATATCATCTACCTTTTTAGTAATAGCCTCCTGTTGTTGAGCAAGATAAACCACAGCATGGCCTCCCTTTTGGAAGCAATCTGTCATTTCTGTCTTATGCATGTTGACTTGAAACTGGATGGACTTTATATCCTGAGCTAAGTCAAACTGCATAGACTTGCTATTTTCATCAACATACTTTTCAAGAGCCATTCGTTGTTCATCCAATTTCACTTGTAGATCTATCATAAACTTGTTATAATCAAAGGCAGGAGATGCTTGTTGAGGTGTTGTCTGTAAAGTCTGCTTATAATTCTTGCTTCTTCTCTTAAAGACAACAAGTTTTCTTTTCTTGGCCAGCCTGGCTTCTTCAGCTTCAGTATCAGATGAAGTATCTAGGTGAATTCTTTCTTGAGGAGGATGAAGTGTTTCTGTCCCAGTGACCTGTTGTTCAGTCTCAATATCCACTGGCTCCCCCTCAACCTGTGGCTCAACTTCAGCTTCCTGATCAATTTCCATACCTATGGACTTCTCAATTTCTTGTCCTCCTCCTTCTTTATCTGTAGTAGTATCAGCATCAGGGAATAACTCTTCCAGAGTAAATTCCAGTTGAGCTGTAACTTCAGCAGTAGTTAAATCTTGAGATAAGTCTAACTGTGCTTCCTCTTGCACTTGTACTGACAACAGCTCCCCCTGAACCTGTGCAGTAATAAGAATATGAGCAATGTCTTTTATAGTAAAATATATTAGCTCCCCCTACACTTGTACCTGATCAGGAGTAGATACATTTTGAGCTGGAGAGTGAACTGGCTCCCCCTGTATCTGTGCAGGTGTTGACACTTGCTGTAGTATAGTTGAGTCAGGCTGTTCTTCAACCTGTGTCCTGAGTGGGTCTTCTTGTTGTTGTTCAGTTTCTTGAGTTTGTGAAGGGGATTTCACAGGGGTGTCTGGCCTGCTCTCTTCAGGCACATCCTTGGACAGCACCCTATCCCACCTAGAGAACAGTCTCATATCCATCCTTCTCATATGATTGATCTTAGTCCCTGGCAGTTGCTGCATCACTTCAGGGATCACTCCAATGAGATATAAGCTCATGATTCTAGCCATGTTGGGCTTCTTGATTCCTTCTTTGATCTTGTCAAAGAGTACTCCTGACCAATCAGTAGGAATTGTAAAAACAATCCTGGTCATAAGGCTGAACATATAGGCAGAAATCCTATCATGTCCACCTGTCTTGCAGAGGATTACTTTCCCAACAATTTCAGACAAGAATTTCCCTTGCTGATTCATACCCTTCCTGTTGAATGCAGCTCCAATCTTCATACTCGAGTCCAGTCCACACCATTGAAGGGCTTCCCTTGTCTTAGAACTAGGAACTTCCTCTTCATTCTCAACTACTTGTAATTGAAAGATCTTTCTTAAAGTTCTTGGAGTAATCTTCACCTTAGTCCCTTGAACATTGGACTTAATCTTGAGGCCTTTTGAGTGGACTGATGCAGAGATAAAGAACTCGTGCACCTCCTTCTTCCAGATTTTAGTTGGCTCTGAGATTAGAAATTCTAACCCTGACTCGGAGAGGAGGGTGATAACCCCTAGAACATCTGGCGGCGCATCTGCAAAGGCCTGGTGCACCAACTCATACCCCTCATTGACGTTGTCTTCCATCCTTGGCGCCATCGATTCGTCGAGAAAGCTTGAGAGAAGAGAGAAAGATAGACTGTCGACACAGGGTTTTAGTCTCGAAAACCTTGGAAGTGTGTCGACAGAAAGTGTTTTTCACCTATTTATACCTTCTGTTGAAAGAAGTTCAAAAGGCGCCAAACACAGACTAAATGTGTCGACACAGACGGAATGTGTCGACACAAACTTCTATTGTCTCGACATTACTTCAGCCTATTATGTGTCGACACCAATTTGTGGTTATGTCGACACCTTGGATACATAGTAGATAGACAGAAGTTCTGTGTCGACTCTAAGGATAAGTGTCGACACATATTCAGTAAGTGTCGACACCATTATCCCGGTTGAGTCGACATTACATTTCTGGTTAAGTCGACAATATAACTCTTAAGTGTCGACACATATTCTCTGTGTCGACACAATATTTCTGACTTGTCAACATTATTTCTCTGAGTCGACACATAATTACTGAATGTGTCGACACATTCTTACTTAGCCAATTTCTGTTAGTTCAACACCACTTGTAAGTGTTACTTCAATGTGTCCTTTTTAACACTTAATTATGTTGTTATTACTTTTACTTACTTACATACCACTTCAATTGCATTGTTAATGATTTTGTTAATACATTAATCAATGGTTAACATACCTAATTCAATTTTGAATTTATTGAATTTGGTTTCATCTAAAGGCTTAGTAAATACATCTGCTATTTGATAATCTGTTTTTACAAATTCCAATAAGATGTCTCCTTTTTCTACATGTTCTCTAAGAAAATGGTATTTGATTTCTATATGCTTAGTTCTACTATGAGAAACTGGATTATTAGCAATAGAAATAGCACTCTTAGAATCACATAAAAGGGGTGTTCTACTTACCTGAATACCATAATCCTTAAGCTGATGCTGCATCCACAATAGCTGTGCACAGCAGCTTCCAGCAGCAACATACTCTGACTCAGCTGTGGAAATTGCCACACTGGTCTGCTTCTTACTACTCCATGATATTAGTCTTCCTCCCAGGAATTGACAAGTACCTGTAGTACTTTTCCTGTCCTCTCTACATCCTGCAAAATCTGCATCTGAATAGCCTGTTAGTAGAAAATCTCTATTCCTAGGGTACCAAAGGCCTAGATTAGGAGTGCCCTTTAGATATCTCAGAATTCTTTTGACTGCAGTATAATGAGATTCTTTAGGGCAGGCTTGGTACCTAGCACAGACACATGTTGCATACATAATGTCTGATCTACTAGCAGTAAGATATAGTAGAGACCCAACTATTCTTCTATACAATGACTCATCAACAGGTTTACCTGCCTCATCTTTGCATATAGGGATGCTTGTTCCCATAGGAGTTCTCATGGTGGAGGATGACTCCATACCATATTTCTTAATTAATTTTTTGGTGAACTTAGACTGGGATATGGACAATCCATCATCAGTCTGTCTTACTTGGAGTCCCAAGAAGAACTTAAGTTCTCCCATACTGCTCATCTCAAACTTCCCTTGCATAAGTTTGGCAAACTTTTTACAAAGGTTGTTTTCAGTAGATCCAAAGATTATGTCATCAATATAGATCTGAACTAAGATGATCTTACCTTTGGATTCCCTAAGGAATAGAGTTTTGTCTATCTTTCCTCTTGAGAATTTATTCTCAATGAGGAAGGTAGACAGGGTTTCATACCAAGCCCTTGGAGCTTGTTTTAACCCATACAAAGCTTTCCTAAGCTTATACACAGAATCAGGTTTAAGAGGATCTACAAAACCTGATGGCTGCTCTACATATACTTCTTCTTTAAGATCACCATTCAAAAATGCTGACTTCACATCCATCTGGTATACTTTGAAGTCTTGATAGGCTGCATAGGCAAGGAATATTCTGATAGCCTCCAGCCTTGCTACTGGAGCAAAGGTTTGATCAAAGTCAATCCCTTCTTCCTGCCTGTATCCTTTTGCAACCAATCTTGCTTTATTCTTCACTATTATCCCACTTTCATCTAGCTTGTTCCTATAGATCCACTTAGTGCCAATTATGTTGTGGCCTCTTGGTTTAGGAACAAGCTCCCAGACTTTGCACCTTCTGAATTGATTCAGCTCCTCTTGCATAGCATCAATCCAGTGCTGGTCTTGGATAGCTTCTTCAAACTTCTTAGGTTCCATTTGAGACAAGAAACTTGAATGCAAAACTGTGCTTTGATTTTTGCTTCTAGTTTGCACTCCTTGTCTTGGATCACCAATTATCTGATCAGCAGGATGATCTCTTAGATATCTTATAGCTGGAGGAAGATTCCCTTCAGGTTGAGCATCTCCAGCTTCTTCATTCTGCTGAACCTCTTGGTTTTCATCAGCTTCCATTATCTCTTGTACTCCCCCTGGACAGCAGCCTTCATTTTCCAATGCTCCATCTTCCTTTGAAGCTTCAGCAATGGAGAGCTTGTCCATCCTCTTGCTTATACCTGTTGAGTCATTTGATCTACAAGACAACTCACAATTGATTAATCTTGTTTCATCAAATACAACATGCACAGATTCCTCAACAACTTGAGTAGTTAAGTTGAAGACTCTATAGGCCTTACTATTTGTGCTGTACCCAACAAATATCCCATCCTGGGATTTGGCAGCAAACTTAGTCAAATATGACTTGTCATTGTTAAGTATATAGCACTTGCAACCAAAGATCATAAAATAGGATAGATTTGGTTTTCTGCCTTTCACAATCTCATAGGGAGTCTTTCTGTGGCTTTTGGTGATAGAAGCCCTATTGATGACATGACAAGCAGTGTTAACTGTCTCAGCCCAAAAATATTCTGGGAGAGAGGTGTCACTCAATAGAGTTCTACCAGCTTCAATTAATGTTCTATTCTTTCTTTCAGCAATTCCATTTTGCTGAGGTGTTCTAGGTGAGGAGAATTCTTGGAAAATCCCAAAGTCTTTACACAAGTTTGTTATGCTTTCAGATTGAAACTCAGTACCATGGTCACTTCTGATTTTGACCACTGTACTATTCAGTTCATTCTGAATTTGCTTTACAAAATTAAGTAATACACTTGGGGTTTCAGATTTTTGTCTCAGAAAGAACACCCATGTAAATCTAGAATAGTCATCTACAACCACAAAAGTGTAAACCTTCCTACCTAGACTATGAACTGGCATAGGACCAAAAAGATCCATATGCAAGAGGTATAAGCACCTCACAGAATCCTTGTTTTCAAGGCTTTGAAAGGAGGATTTTGTCTGCTTTCCCTTTTGACAAGCTGAGCATATTCCTTCCTTCATACACTTAATTTGAGGTCCATTCCTCACTAGCTCTTTGCTAAAGAGTTGGCCAATTGTCTTGTAGTTTAGATGAGCCAATCTCTTGTGCCACTTAACACAATGAGAAGCATTGTCATCAGCTACAAGACAGATGGGAGAAGCCTTACTCTCACATTCAAAATTAAGACAATATACATTTCTCTTTCTATACCCAGTCAATATGATCTTTTGATCACTTGACCTCTTGATATGACATCCATCTTTAACAAATGAAATGTCATATCCTAAATCACTTAGCTGGCTTATGCTTATTAGATTATGTTTCAAACCTTTTACATAAGCCACTTAAGTGATAGTAATTAGGTTAGAAGAAATGTTACCAAACCCTTTGATGACTCCTTTTTCAGATCCACCAAAGATCACTTTAGGTCCATCTTTGACAGATGAATACTCCTTCAGCAGCCCCTTTATTCCAGTCATGTGCCTGGAACAACCACTATCCAAGTACCATATAGGGGCATGGTTACTTGGATTCACCTGCAATACAGAATTACTTTCCCTTAGAACCCAAGTAAGTCTTGGGTCCTTGGTTCAGGTTAGCATTAATAAAGCTATCATAACCTCTTCTAACAGGTAGACTCTTATTCTTTATAACACTTGTGTTATACCAGCAGTCTAATGCAAAATGGCCTCTCTTGCCACAGCACCAACATTCAAACTTATTGTATCTAGATCTAGATACATCCTTGTCAGAAGAATTTCTGTTTATTGCTGGTGCTGTTGCAACTTCACCTATTGATTTCTTAAAACCATTGGGTTTATGACCATAGGTAGGCCTGTTTGCATTTACACCCTTGTTCTTCAGAACATTAGTCTTAATATGACCTTGAATGTCTTCATGATCATATCTGTTAGAAGGCACTTTCACCTTACTAAACTTTATGGGGACTGAAAGGTTTAGTGGCTGAACAGGAGCTTTGCCTTTCCTCTTGAATCTGCCAGCCCTGGAGTTACCTTTAAATCCTAATCCAGCCTTACCCTTTTGAGTGACAAATTCATCTATCAAGGGTAAGACAGATTTTGGCTTAGAGTAACTAGCCACTAAATCTCTTTCAATTCTAAGTCTGGCCTCCAAACTCTTCACTTGATCATTAGTATAATTAATTGTGCCCATCTGAATAATAGTTATATTCTTCAGCTTGGCAATTTCATTTAATTTTTGATCAAGGACTTTTTCTAACTCAGTTGTTGCAACCCTTAGTTCAGCAATTTCCTGAGCCTGAGATTTAACCAGGTTCTTGCTTTTCTTAAGGGCCTGCAACAAGTCCCCATACTTATCTATCAATTGATAGACATCTCCTTCAGATTCAGATGCATCTTCATCACTTGATGCAGATGTAGCTGATTCTTCACTTGTACTACAAACAGATGTACTGGAAGGACATTTTACCTCATTAGGACCAGACTGATTCTGGCATATGTCCTCTTCTGATCTTGTCATCAACCCCATGCATTGATGTTCATTGATGGAGTCTAGCAACTGCATAAACTCCTCTTCCTCAAATGCAGCATATAGTCCAATATATGCTTCAGCTTCCCTGATTCTGAAGTTGACTGGTCTAACAGACTCTTATCTTTCTTTACTACAAAGGATTTCTCCTTCTTGCCTTTCTGATAAGTCTTCTTCTTTTCTGAAGATTCCTTTCTCTTGTCAGGACAATCAGCCACTACATGTCCAGGCCTATTGCAACAATAACAGACAATCTTTGAAGTAGTGACTTTGCTGGGTTTTGATCTGCTCTTCTCTTTCCTTGATGACCTTTTCTTCTTATAATAGTCATCAACTTGCTGTGATGGGGAAGGCCTAGACTTCCACTGCTTCTTCTTCAAGAACCTCTGGAATTGTCTTGTGAATGCAGCAAAATCTGCATCTGAATCACAGCTTTCAGATCCCTTGTTTGAACTTTCAGAACTATCTTCTGTAACTTCCTTAGGAGGAGATGGTGATTTCCTCCTATTCTTTCTAGTGGCTTCTGCATTGAATGCCACAGCCTTTTCTCTATGCTCTCCTCTTGAATTCTTTTCCTCCTCCTTCCTCACTATAAGTTGCATTTCATAGGATAGCAACTTTCCAAACAGGGTTGGAGGAGATATCTCTGCCAATTTAGCCACTTCTCTTATGGCACAGATCTTTGTATCCCAATCCTTTGATAAGGATCTTAAGAATTTGTCATTCAGTTCATAGGTACTGAAGACTCTTCCATAGGATATTAGCTCATTCACAACTCTATAGAATTTCTTATAGCACTCAGTTATGCTATCAGATTTTCCTTGTCTAAAGCTTTCATACTCCTGATTTAGCATAGACTTCCTATCCAGCCTTACTTCTTCAGATCCCTCCATGTAGATAATCAATGTGTCCCACATCTCCTTGGAGGTCTTACAGTGAATCAGATTCTGAATGTTGAATCATCTATGGCACTAACAATAATGTTCTGAGCTCTTTTATCCATGGTTGCCAAGATGATTTCATCCTTGGTCATTTCTGAATAACTCTTTGGAGTTTGGATATTTGCATCAAGAACTGATACCTTCATTGGAATGAAGGGGCCTTCCTGTACTGTGATGTAAATTCTTGGGTCAGATGCTTCCATAAACAGTCTGACTCTTTCTTTCCAGATCCCAAAGATTTCCTTCCTGCATATGGGTAATTTCATAGACCCTAGCTCCTTATGATTCTCTCCAGAACCCATCTTCTTGAATCTTGAATCTGCCTTTCAGATCTACCTCAGACTGTTGAGTCCTTTTTTTTGAGGAACCTCCCTCTGATACCACTTGATAGTTTTACTTTCAAGACAACCTAAACACCTAGAGGGGGTGAATAGGTTCTACTTCTTTATAAAAAATTCTAGGCAGAATTCAATTCAATGGCTAACACAATAATCACAGCAATCACAGAAAATAAAACATCACAGATTGCACAATGATTTATAGTGGTTCCCCAAGGTCTGGGTACATCCACTTTCCCCCCTTCACCTATCTAGCAGTATGCTAGATTCGGCCAATACTTCCACTAATCTCAGATCAACAGATCCTACAACTCAGAACCCAACTGGTTCCTACAACTCAGGCACAACAGCCCTACCTCAGCCTTGCCCCAAGGCCTACAACTCAGAGAAGACCCTTCTCCTACACTCAGGCAAACAGCCCTACCACTCAGAGTTCAACACTCCTACACTCAGCCTTTATAACACAGGCTTACAACTCAGATCTGTGTAAAACAGATCCTACAGAAATATAGAAAAGATTATTTAACTGTCTTGCCTAAATTGAGAGAGAAAAGGCCAAGACAATTCTTGATCAGCTGATGAAATCAACTGTATCTGAGCTTTCTTCAAAGCTTCTTGAATATGAACTTAGCTGAGTTGATTTCCAAACAGCTTCTTGAGAATCCACTGGTGGTTTCTTTCTTCTTCTTCAAATTCTGGCTTGATCTCTCTCTATCCAGCACTTTGAATGATTCTTCTGAATTCTGATTAGAACTCTTTTTTGATCTATCCTTAGATAGTCTTCTTAGATCTTCCGGAGAAGATCTTCTTAAGTGCCTAGCACTTTCTTGAAATGAATTGGATTGTAATCCTTCTCAACTTTTTGATTCTTATTAATGTTTTTCCAAAGTTACTTTCTCCTTCTGAATCTGTCTATTTATAGACTTTCTTCATGGTAACCGGTTGATCCGGTTTCTAACTGTTTTCTGACAAGTCTGACAGCTTCAGTTAACCGGTGGCAACCCACAGCTGTCAAGTCTTCAAACAAGTCCTGTGCCTTAGTCTTGAACCACAAGTTGTCGAGACAGTCTGTCAGAAAGTGTCGAGACCATCTGTCTATCTATGTCGACACAATTGATCTTGGTGTCGACACAGTCTTCAGTGATGTCGACTAAGTTGCCTTTGAGTCGACACAGCTTCTTCTGAAAATAACTTGGTCTTGACTCTTCAGTGTGTCGACACAAGTCCTGTGTGTCGACACAGTTGTTGTAGAATCATAACTTAGTAAGTGTCGACTTAGCCTTCAGGTGTCGACACAGTCTTCTTCTAACTCTGCTATAATGTGTCGACTCAATCACAATATGTCGACACATTCTGCTGGTGTAGACAAACTTGAGATCGACTATATTCTTCTGTGTCGACACATTTTGCTGGTGTCGACAAACTTGAGGTCGACTATATTCTTCTGTGTCGACACATTTTCCCAATGTTGAGGTCGACGCTTTTCTTCTGTGTCGACACAAATTCCCAGTGTTGTGTCGACTTACTTCTTCTGTGTCGACACAAATTCCCAGTGTTGTGTCGACTTACTTCTTCTGTGTCGACACAAATTCCCAGTGTTGTTGTAGACTAACTGCTATGTGTCGACACTGCTTCCCAGTGTTGTGTCGACCAATTTCTTCTATGTGTCGACACATCCTTCTCTGTGTCGACACTTGGACTTAGAATTTTTCTGCATACTTTATCAATTTCTTCACCTGCACATGTCAACTCAAAACAACATCAAATACACCTTGATGTATATCATTGAGCTAGGTTGGGCTTCTTCAAATCAGGTACATATTTTCCAATGTACCCAACAGTCCCCACCTCATGAACTCGTGGAGGTAATCGTCCACGCTACTCTCACCTTGAGTCAGCCTTTGTAACTAATTCTCCATAGCAATCTTTTGCGCGGTCGGAATGAACCGTTCTAGAAATAGCCATGAGAATTCCTCCATCGAGATATCAGAAAGTTGCCTCTCAGCTAAATGAAGAAGCTCTAACTCATCCCACCATAGTCTTGTTTTGCCGTCTAGGAGGAAAGTGGTTATTGTAACCTTCTGCCACTCCTCGGTCTCTATTGTAGACATGACTCTTTTAACTCTAGATAGCTAGTCCTCAGCCTGCGTTGGGGTCTCAGTCCCCAAAAATACTGGTGGATTAAAGCTTATCACATGCTTCAACTATTTCTCTGTCGCTCTCCTCTGCACCGCGGGCTTTGCCGCTCCCTGATCCGCAACCATAGGTTCCGCTACACCAGGTATAGGAGGTTGCACTTCCCGTCTCGGTTGTGCAATAATCATAGGGAACGCTGCTTCTGCTACCATCTGAATGGTTTCAGCAGAAGGATGGGTCGCATGCAAGTCGTTAGGTGCACTACTCTCCGCGGAGTTTTGTTGTTGTGGAGGCCCTACAACGCTCCCAATCACCTATAAATGTAAAAACACTCAATCAGGAGATAAACGGATTGCCAAAACGCAATCATAGGAATAGTCAGGTTCCCCAAACATGTGTATTTTCATTCCTAAGTGGATATTCATGGGTTCTTTTTATGTTATAACGGTAACGCACATATGTGTGCTCACCACCCCTTCAAAGAATTCGTCCACGAATTCGAATAAGGAAGACCGACACCAGAGTCTGATACCAAGTTGTAACACCCTTATCCGTCAGGAAGCATATAGCAGTAGGTCCGGCCGGGGCCCGACGCCACATACTACAAACAGACCAAGGAGTTATTAATGGAAACCATCATCCAATTCAATGTATCCTAACACAGAGTACATTCTAGCGGAAGTAATTTAAAAGGTTATAAACAGAACCTATACTAACATGAATGTTTACTAAACATCAAACTAGGAATGAGTACTAAAATACACAAATTAAATTCTTGGCCTTAAGACCTCACAATATTTACTCAGAAGTTAATGTCTTTCATACTTTGGCACGCAGGCCGGCCACACATGAGCTAAAAGTAAACACTAGCTATTCGCTTTGGCCATCAAGGGCCAACATAGCTATCTTGGGCCCCAACCTACTATTTGCCACTTAGCTCCGCTGCACCTGCAAGCAACAACCCACCATAACGGTGGCAAACGAAACCAACGGCCAGCATTAGCTGACCAAATTATAACGACCTCACCCCTCACTCGGGATGACGGTGATCCTTCCTTGCAGGCATTAGTACCAACAATAATATGGCAATAGAAAGTGCAAACTATGTAACATTCTCCACAAGCGTTGGCACTGCCGACTAAACGCCTCGTGCACTTAGGGCACATTATCGGTGCACAAGACCTCAAGGGTCACACCACCGTTCTCTGTGACGGTAATTTACGTTTGAGCTTTTAGTCTCACAAAGGCCTAAGCCAGAGACAACGCCCCAGTGCTACGACAAGTCATATGTTTCCATAATGACCACTCCAAGTCGACCAACATAGGGGAGGGTACAGTTTAGCCGATCCCGTGCTCAAATAGTTCAGCTTGCAGGCCAGACACAGGTCAACATCCCCTTTCCCTTTTTCGTATAATCCATAACTCTGTAAGGATCCTAGGCAAGCACTCATGGCTACCTTGGCTGAGTAAATTAAGCCCACACCAATCACATTGGCCCACAAGTCTTCGAGAGATAGGCCTCACAAGCTGAGCAAATTAAGCCCATGCTTATCCAAAAATATAGCCCACAGGTCTCCCAGAGACAGGCTTCACATCCAAGCGTAACTCACTGGGAGGTATCGTCGGCGGTAACGCTAACTCCGCATAGTAGGGGTAATACTATCGTTTCTAGCCCTTTTTCTTGGGTGTTTTCCTGTATACTTCCTCCAGTACTCTCAATGTAGTCACTAGTATACCCCGCGACTCTGAAATCTACATGATTGATATGGAGTCTTCTCTGACATACAAAGCATTTAACCATCACCAATCCAGACCAACCCGTCCAGATGGGCTTCATACAGTATGCTTATTCCATACTATGATTTCGGATCTAAATGCAAACTAACGGGGATACACGAATCAACCCGTCAGGAGAACGTTTCCCACATGTTCGTGGAGCGTCTACCCAAAATGCCAAAATGAAGGACTTCACATGTCCAAGGAAGAGGATCGTTACCCTTAATATACGCTTTGACTCCATGGGAGAAATCCAGACGGTTGAAAATGACTGCTCTGACCTTACCTCCGCAAATTTGAACTCACCTTGCGAATCTGAGCTCTGAATCCCGAACGGCGGCGAAGTCTCTTAACCAGCGCTGCTTCTCCTCCTCCAAGAAAGCCATGCCAAACTCTCTAAATCTAGAATAATGAAGAGGAAACGGCCGAATCAGGTATATATAAAGCTACCTCCACGCGGTATCTAGTTACCAGCGCACAGTACTGCCTCGTTTCGCGTGCCCAAGCCCTCCAATCACAGGCCGACACGTGGCCACGTCGTTACATATTCACTATCATCGCGCGATAAGATGCTAACGCCGCGTGATAGCCATCGTCAGTTACAACACGACACCCTCTGTTATCGTTGCACGCTATCTTCTATCGCCGCGCGGTAGGATCTCAACTGAACTAGCTATCGCCAACGATATCCCTATTGTCGGGCGCTAGTTTCCTGAGAGCTCTGCTAGAATAATTCCCAAGCTACAGTCGGTGGTAATACTACCGCTGTGCGGTAAGTCCAGCATTGAGTGGAATCAACACTCTTGACGCTCTCAGCACTATCACTGGAGCTACCGCCGTGCGGTATCTAGCTATCGCTGGGCAATAACCTGCATAGAACCATTTCCTGCCTTAGGATAATTGGGGTGTTACAGTCTTCATTGTTGATATACCGGTTTACTCCTAGTCAGAGTAAGAACATGTGATTCACTTACGCATAATTTAGATACCCTGAGGAGGAGTCAGCAATATGTCAAGTTCTCTAAGTGTGAGTTTTGGATAGCATCTATGACATTCTTAGGTCATGTATTTATTGGATAGGGCATTGTAATCAATTCGACAAAGATAGTTGTGATACGAGAGTGACCTATTTAGATAACTATGACGGAAGTCCAGAGTTTCTTAGGACTTGCCGGCTACTATATGCGCTTTGTAGAGAACTTTTTGAGAATAGCTCTACCTCTCACAACTTTAATTAGGAAGGATCAAAAGATCATTTGGTCTCCAACATGCGTGCGGGTTTTTGAAGAGTTGAAGAGTTGTTTGACTCGATGTCAATTTTGTGTTTATCATGTGGTATGGAAGGCTATGAGATATACAGTGACGTGTCAGGGAGTGGCTTAGGTTGTATTCTTCTATAATTCTGAAAGGTTGTCGCTTATGGCTCTCACTAGTTGGAAGTTCATTAGAGGAACTATCTAGTTCATGACTTGGAGTTAGTGTCATGATATTCGCTTTTAAGCTATGGCGACATTATGTATATGGTGTGAAAATCGATATCTTTACGGACCATAAGAACCTGAAGTATCTATTGAATCAAAAATATCTGAACATGCGACATAAGAGGTGGATGGAGTTCTTTAGGGACTACACCTTCAAGATTCATTATACTCTCAGGAAGGGAAATGTTGTCGCTGATGTGTTGAGTCGAAAGGTCGGCTCTAGCATAAGTAAATTGGATTCAGATGCATGATGAGCATCGAATTCGTGACTTGAAGGCCTTTGAGATTTCTTTTGTCGACAGGAGAACAAGCATAAATGCATGTTAAAACTAGACGGAGATGCAATATGACCTTGTAGACAGAATTCGACAGGCGTTGGAGCTTGATGAAAGCATGATGCATTATGTGAGAGAGAGTGGATAGGTCAAATGTTGAGTATTCCTTTGAAAACGGTATTTTGTGGAAGGATAAGCGATTGTGCTTCCCAAATGTTGGCAAATTGCGTGAGAAGTTGAAGTACGGGGCAAATTTACCAAGTACTCCATCAACTCAGAGAACACAAAAATGTTCAAAGACATGAAAAAACAGTTTTAGTGGCCAGAATTGAAGAAATACGTAGCTCTCTATACGACGAAGTGTCATACTTGCATGCTAGTGAAGGCAGACTGTCAAAAACCTATTAGATTTCTGAAATCGTTATCGATTCCGGAGTGAAAGTTTGATGATATTTCTATGGATTTCATATATGGCTAACCGAAATTGCAACATGGGAGCAATGACATTTAGGTGATCGTTGACCGTTTGGCGATAGTGTCTCACATCATTCCGAACAGGAGAGACGATTCAATAGAAAAATTTGCAAAACTTTAAATTGATAGCATAGTACGATTGGACGGTGTGCCCCATAGCATCGTAAGTGACCGAGATGGGCGCTTTATATCAAATGATTGGAGACTAATCCACCAACTATTGGGTAACAAGATAACGTTTAACACGGCCTTTCATCTCCCAAACAGATGGTCAGATCGAAAGGACCAATAGAACAATAGAGGATATGTTCCATATGTGCGTCTTTGATTTCAGAAAGAAATAGGATAATCATCTTTATATGATCGAGTTTGCCTATAACAACAACTACCAAGCAAGTATTAAAATGATATCCTTTGAGTCCATTTATGATAGGAAGTGTCGTACTCTCTTGGCTTGGGCAAAAATGGGCGATGTTAGAGATGCTACTTCAACAATTCAAACGATCTTGGAGCGATTGTTGATTGCTCAAGATAGACGGACAAAATACTATAACACCAAGCACAGAAATGTCGAGTTCATCGTGTGCGACTGGATTTATCTAAAGATCAAATCATTTAAGGGTGTGTTGAGGATATGACGTTAGGAAAAGTTAAATTCGAGATACCTTGGACTGTTTGGATCTTGGAACGTGTTGGTGAAGCTGCTTATCGGCTTGCTCTTTCGATAAAGTTGAGCAGTTTGCAAGATGTGTTTCACATATCAATGTTGTGAAAGGTTGTGCAAGAGGCCACTCAGTTATTGCGGCTGATAAGGCGTCATTCGTTGGTGCGCTAAAGACAAAGTTCAGGCCCATTCGCATCAAAGACACTAGGGTCAAGCAATTGCAGAACAAAGTGATCAGGATGGTTAAATTCCATTAGGATAATTGCGGCCATGAGGAACTTTCATGGGAGCGGGAGCAAACCATGTTGGAGGAGTTCTCCGAGCTGTTCTGCTGAGGTATAATTTAAGTTTTGTACTTGTATGTTATTTTCTTTATTTTTGAATTTCAGGACGAAATTTCTTTAAGGGGAAGAGATTTATAACACTCAAGTTTTCCCAATACAGGAAAGCAACAAGGTTCTAGTTGTTGGAGCTAATGCGGGAATTAGTAATAATGTCAGGTGATAGCATGATGTTGAGTACGTCGAGTGCATGGAGTGCAACACGATGCTGCATCGAATATGTCGAGTATGCCGAGTGAAACTCGATGTTGCGTCGAGTACGTAGAGTGCGTCGAGTGAAACTCGATGTTGCTTCGAGTGCGTCGAGTACGTTGAGTGTGTCGAGTGAAACTCGATGTTGCGTCAAGTTTGTCAAGTACGTTGAGTACGATGAGTGCAACTTGACATTGCATCGAGTGCAACATGATATTGCGGCAAGTACGTCGAGTGAACACGATGAATTTGGCTAGGCGGTTGCAGATAAGGATCACTACTCTGGAAACAGTATGGACAAAAGCTCATTCGTGAAGTACAGATCGCGTTCGTTCGATTCTTTATGAAAAAATGATTAAATACTCCAAATGTCTTCGTCCTTTTATGATAAAAGGGTTGAGAGCAAATGGATAAGTCATTATCTTGACTTTTGATTCTTGGATAGCTTTTGAAAGAAAGAGAGCTTTGAGGAAGAAGAAGCTTGTTTTTGCCATTAACGGGGCTTTGAAGCTCTGATTTGCAAGCTATTTTCAGATCCACGGAATGCAGTCCATTACGGCCATGCCAACTGACTAGATATCTGATTCATGGCAATGAAACGATCGTCATGGGTAACAATCCTTATTCATAGTGTTAGGACCTTCTTGTCCTATTTTATGTAATATTTTGCATATGAAAGTGCCTCCTTCGCTAATTAACAAAAGGATAAACTTCCTCCGGGTCAATTATGTCCATCCCCGACATATAGTGCATATAAAAATCTTCTTGGTTTGCGAATTAGGCATGTTGTATAAAAACCATCGGTGTCAAGTTTGTCTGGATTGGTGATGCTTGATTTATGTACTGGAGAACAATCCATGGACAAACATGTAGTTTTCGGAGTTTTGGGTATTGTATGGCTTGTTGGAGATCATCTCCAAGAAATACCCATGGTTGCAATAGAAAATGATGGCTATGTTGATATTGCCTGACGATAGTAAATATTATTGGTGAAAGCTAACTGGACATAATCCAATTTGGCTCATGATTAATCATGAAGCCTACATCGTGGGGATAAAGTGTGTAGTGTGTTAAGCTAAAAAGCCTGGTGTGCCTAGCTTGTGTGTTATTATGTGCCGACCTTGTGAGATAATGTTGGTTATCGTATTAATGGGTTGATGTAAAGCCGTTCCAGCATCGTGTTTGTGATGATTGAGTCGAGAAAAGCTGATCTGAACCTGTCTCATGCTAGTTGGTGAAGAGGTTGATCCTTGATGCATCGTTTGATCTTGGGGGAAGTATAGGAAGCGTAATAGCATAATGACCGACAGTAAATCTGGGAAGCGCAATAGCTTGATGACTGACATTTGCTCAAATTTACCATCTAAATTTGTGAAACTTCGGATGGAGGTTGGACTTTGGGAGCACACTGAAAGCGTGTCTTAAGAACACAAAATGTGTGGTTATGCATGTCAACGTTTGTGGTGTTCTGTACATATATTGATTGTGCTTGGCTTGTGAGTAGATACACTTTCCTATTTAGATATATGATGTTATACTGCTTGCTTGCTAGGAGTACCACCACCCCGGGAATTGGGTGAGGTCTCGATACACCATTGTGGTTAATTAAAGCTGACCACTGTTACTTTTGCCACGTCATTATGGATTGTATCTGTGTCGGTGTTGGCGAGCCAAATGGAAAATAACGGGCTTAAGCTCATTATTGTTCTAGCCATCAAAGGCCAACTTTTGGTGTTTATAGTTTTCATGTATTGTCGACATGTGTGCTGATGTATGTAAACCGTGCAGATGTGTAAACATTTGGTGTAAACACCTTGTACGACCATAAGGCCAAACATTTAGTTATGTGTTTTCATTCCTAGTATGTATAATGGACATTTTTCTTGTGGGTTATTAATAAAATGCTTCCGCTAATGTTTAACTCTATGACGTATTAGTTGGTTGATGGTTCATTTTATAACTCTTTAGTTTGTTCGTTGAATATGGTGTGGGGTCCCAACCAGACCTGATATTATATTCTTCAGAATGGGCATGATGTTACAATTTGATATCAGCTTCTGGTGTCGATCCCTTATCATCCGAATTCGTGGTCGAATTCTTTTAAGCAATGGTGAGCACGTATGTGCGTCGTTAAAACATCTAAAATAACTCATGAATGTCCACTTAGGAATAAAAAACATTATTTGTGGAACCTGAGAGTTCCTTTATTTGCTGTTTGAAATGATTATAGTCGCTAAATTATGTGTTACATAATTATAGGTGATTAGAAGTGGTGCAGGGCAAATAACCCCAATGCTCTACGGAGAGTAGTGCACCGATTGATGTGTCATTGTAGCCATCACAATTATGCATTGCTTTGAAAATGAGTATTGTGACATCTTACTAAGAATGCATCATTTATTTTTCCATACACCAAAGCTTCATTGAATAGTAGTACGCAGAGATGAGTTCAACAAGATGATCTCCTCGAGCAAAGTCTGACAAGTGATATATTGTTTCTAGAAATGGTTTTAGAAGTACCGTTTCTAATGGATATCCGACATCAACTAGATAGTATTTCTCTATAATTAAATGACTAATTATAACAAAGATATAAATATTAAGTGATAAATAACAAGCATTTATTATAAGTGATAAATTTACCTAGAGGCATATATGAAAATTTACACATTCTATCTCGCACAACTCGATGATAAATGTGACTATCATGAGTTGAACCCTCCCATCCAGGTACAACATATGCAAAACATATATTGAAATCACATACTGCCATTACATTTTATGTTGGTGATCCATGTCGACCAATATATGTGACTTGCTCATGTACCGGAATGCAATCATCTGCATGTACCGGAATGCCAGTTTATTTGGTAAGTTAACATGAGTTCATCGTCATCAATCATAATATCATTATTGTTGTTTGATTCCTCCATAGTGATAACCTAGGCAATATATAAACATGATGTAAACAAAGCAATGATACATGACATTAATAAGAAATGAAAAATAAAAGCAAATACCACATAAACCTATGATCCCAAAATATAAAACCCTAATACAAAACATTTATACATGACATTAATAGGTAATAAAAATAACTATCACATTTGCTCCTAAAAATGACACTACAATACTAATATGATTCCAAGATATGGCAATACAATAATATTAATATGAAGTACATAATCCCAAAATATGACAAAACAATACTATAAAGCGGCCTTTACTTCAGTGATTCCATGTAAAGTTTCTTCAACTACGCAACCTTCCTTTCATTTAGGTGATTCATGAAAATTATTCTATTGCTGAGAGTATTGAAGAACAACATAGCAAATTCATACACGTTCTCATCATTGAATAACTCTGGAAACTTCTCAAGCTCATGTACAACTTCACTCAACATAAATATACTTAGAAGTACAACCAATGTTGCAATTGTAAGTCCCACAAAGTGTGTTACTTCCATTAACCCATCAACTCGTGCCATCATTGCATCTTTTGCGCCAACTTCCTTTTTCTTGCCTTTACAGAATCTTTTTAGACCTAACATCATTTTTGAAGTCAAGACAACATCATTTTTTACGCTTCTACTCGTTCAACCATCACATTATATGTACACATTATCAGCCATATTATTAGTTGGGGTAGCAATACTCTCGACTACATGCTCTTTATCATCAAAAATCAGCTCGGGTTCAGAATGTATAAGGTGCATTTCCCCCATTGATGGGATCCATGATTTTCTCTAGTAACAACGTCCCAGCTAAACATCTTATAAAGTTTATCTTCTAGCTCTGATGATATGCATGCATATTGAAATTTCTTGACAGCTTGTAACATCTACTAGAGGGAAATTGTTAAAAGGATATATATAATTGTAGAGAAGAAAAATCACCAAAATGAAATTCTAAACCTTAATTCGCTCTTCCCACCATTCATCAGAAACATCAATCGTTCTTTTTGTTGGGTTCCAACCCAAACTAGTCTTCCCTCTTTTGAGGTCTCGTCATAGCTTCCACTCACGCTTCAATTAAATGTTGCACATTCTTTGAAATTTTTAATGAAATTTAGCTAATCATATCTTTTGAAATGAGTATTTGGCCTATTGCCTAATTCATTCTCTTGTATACAGATATCACAAAACATCATCATGTGTGCAGACTCACATTGTATCAAAATAACACCATCCTTCGGTTTACCCATCACCCACCTTAAAAAAATTAATAGATGTTTTCTAATTATGCCACCAGTAATAGTAATTCCACTGAAGAGTTAGGAGTCCGCCACTAACCTAAAAAAGTAATCAATGTTTTTTAATTATGCCACCACTAATATTAATTCTAATGAAAAGATTTTCACCTCCTCTATTCTATTGAAAGATAGTTTTGAAAGAATGACATTCTATTTCGTCAGGCTCATGATCTTCTGAATGCATGTTAAAATCCATATTGTAGTTCCTCAAATGCAATCTCCTTGAAAAGAGAACCAAACAATCATCAAGAATTAGGGAGTACATATATGGTGGCAGATGTTTATGATTATTGGCTAAAGAAAAGGAAGAGAAAACATGCTCTTTTGTTGAGTGTTCCAGGTAATAATGATGACTATGATATTTTTGTTCAACTGTATCATAATATGTTTAGTTAGTTGCTTGTGTTCATATTTGCATTTATCTCCTCACAATATATATTTTTCTAGGTGATTTTTTCTACAATTTGCAATTTTTATGAACTTTACCAAGTTATTATACAACCAAAATTATAAAATTATACTCTCCTTTTTATGTTGAATTTAATATCATATTGTTATAGTTCATAGATAGTACAAGAGAGATCAATAACCTCATACAAAAAAATTCAAATAAAAAAAATATTAAAAATATCTTTTGGCCGGAGAAGATAGACATGGGTCAACGACGTCGCTGGAGGAGAGATCTTCATTGTTAGAGGAGTGATCTGCGTCATCAGGGAAGAGTTAGGAGGAGAGATCTGCGTTGTTGGAGGAGAGATCTGTGTCATCGAGGAAGAGTTAGGAGGAGAGATCTGCGACGTCGGCGCTGGAGGATCTGTGTTGGAGAAGAACATGACGTCGAAGAAGTTCCCTGTCGGAGGAGATATCCGTCAGAGTAGATTGAGGAAGTTCGTAGGGAGTCCACACATCGACTAGCTAGGTCAAATCAGGAGCAAAATTTGCTATGCCACTATTAATCGCGAAAGCTGCATCCCACAGCTTGCTAATTATTCACTGTAGTAGTGTTCCGTTGTGCAGTTTACCAAAAAGGCTACAAGTTTGAGCGAAATTCTTGGATCCGGGCTCCGGTTATAGATCACGGTCCGGGATAATGGCGATCTTGACACGTGGTGGAAAATGAATTAAAAATTAGTCTTCTTAAAGCGTCTAAGGCTTGTCCGTCATCATTTTTTGGCTCTTTCGGGACATCTTCGCCAATCTCCTATAAACCGAATGACACCGCTGGATTTCTTCTTCCCTGCTGCTGCTCGTCCTCTCCATTTTTCGGCCACCTTCAAGCTTCTCCGCCATCTAGGTATTTCTTCATTTTCATTAGTTTTCCATCAAGCTTATTCACACCAACATTTTCCAATTTTCATCAATCTCCTCTGAAATATCGCAAACGTGATATGCAATATCTTTGTTGTTATACTGGATATTTAAGATATTATTTATGATAGTTCAGATGTCAAAAGTGACATCTTAGAAATTATTATTGAAATCTAAGATGTTATTTTATTAGTGATATCTCTGTTGTTTTTTTTTTAAAATTTCACAATGTCTAAGGGTACTGTCAAAGTCACTTTCTGTCATCCAGTATTCTATTTCTTCATTTTGTGCAACAATGCAACTAATTATGGATAAATTAAATGAAATGTTGAAGAAAATCCTTCGAATATAAGTGTTTTGCATCTTTTTTATTCTCTGATTTTGTCACAAAACATTCATGTTTTAGCTTTGATATTGAATTTTTAACAGCTACCTATAATGCGCAAGTGAATGACAACAACATATATCAAAACTCAGCAGAAATGAAATCTAAAATGACATAAATAAAACTTGAGATGTCAATAATACAAACTGAGATGCAAGTAATGATAACTGTGATGCCAAATACGACAGCGAGAGAGTGATTATGGGATATTGATGGGTAAAGTATGACAGTGAATTTTTTTAAAAAAAGACTAATATATAATTCATTTTTTTGCCACATGTCAAAATTGCTTTTATATCAGATGGTGATTTATGGCTCTGTTTGGGAGAGCTCTGGCAGCTGGAAATGTTGCTGTCCGGATAGAGCTGTTTTAAAATAGATCTCTGGGGAGCAGTTTTGAAAAGCTGCAGAGTGTTTGTGTGTTCTGTGAAGAAGTGCGCTTTGAAGAGCGATTTTCTATTTTTAGCTGTTTGGAGAAACAACTTTTGGAAGCTGTTTTTTTAAAAACTAAAATATATAAATATATAAAAATAACTGATAACATGAGTCTTTTACATAGTTCTAGAAAATAGAAAAAAGGCCTTCCAACATCCAGCGACTGCTTTTTCCAATCCTTCCGATCACCTGTTCGAAAATAAATTGATATGAATCAAACTTTTGATAATTTAAATCCTTTAAATTTTTAGTAAATGATGGATTGAATTTTTACCTGTGCGCACTGTATATTTCTTCGGCAATGCTATCTCGTACTGTAGACATATGTTCTGCTCCAACAGCATCACACATATCGCTTTCAATATCATCCTCTGCCGGCAGGGTCTTCATCCTCTGAGGGAATGAAAGAAGACTCATCAGCATCACAAGCATTAAACTACGGGTCCCAGCGAGACAGATGTCTTCATCCCCAAACCAATCTCTTTTATGCAGAGCTAACAAAATAACATCACTTCACCTGACTCCCAACTCGCTACGATTCCTCCCTCCTTTGGTTTTACCATTATGCTATAAACTAATAAAATTAAAATAACTATTACTAATCAAAATCCTAGCCCAAAAATTATATACACAAAATTGAACAAAAAAAACCAAACACCAAAAAAAAAACACACACACATAAACAAACTCAAATTCACACACACACACACACACATCCACACATACACATTCCCAAACTCAAATTCACACACATACATAAACACACACACACACACACTCACTCACACACACACACACACATATTCATATACATACCCTACCAAAAAAACAAAAACACACACACATGCAACCATACACACATAAAAAAAATAACAAACATACACACATAAAAAAATAACAAACACACACACACACACATATCCTTACTCATTCACACACTCATTCTCATCCACAAAGTCACATACACACACTCATACTCATCCACAAAAAATCAAACACACACACACACACACATAAACAAACTCAAGTTCACACACACACACACACACACACACACACACATATTTATATACATACCAAACCAAAAAAACAAAAAACACACACATACAACCATACACACATAAAAAAAATAACACACACACACATATCCTTACTCATTCACACACTCATTCTCATCCACAAAGTCATATACACACACTCATACTCATCCACAAAAACAAACAAACACACACACACATAAACAAACTCAAGTTCACACACACACATCCACACTCATACACATTCACAAACTCAAATTCACACATATACATAAACACACACACACACACACACACACACATCCACAAAACACACACACACACACACACATCCACACCAAGAAAAACAAAAAAAATAACACAAACACACACACACAACCATCCATATACACACACAAACATACACAAAAACACACACACACAAACATAAATCCATATACATACACACACATTCATACACAAAAACACAAACACACACACACACACACACACATAAAATTCATATACATGCACACACACACATCCCTACAAAACCAAAAAAAATAAGACATATAAATCCAAGCACACATACAAAATATGAAGGAGAATGGCCTGTAAACCTGGATCAATTTTCAGCTCCGGTGTGTCGCGTTGTTGGGGAGGAGAAGTGCGAGGATGTAGAAGCAGAACGATCGTGAATGACGTTCGTCAAGCCCAGCGAGGCGCTGAAAGACTATCGCGTTTGTCAAGCCCAGAACGATCGTGTTCGTCAAACCCAGGGAGGAGCGGATGAGAATCGCGTTCGTCTAGCGAGGAGCGGAGGAATCGCCTATCGCCTTCGTCGAAGCGAAGAGCGGCGTTCGTGGAGGTCGAGCCCAGGGTTACCTCGCTCGGGATCGAGAGATATCCCTTCGTTGGCGTCGAAAATGGAAGGGGGGAGCGATGTAGGAGGTAGGGGGATGAACGCTGCTAGGGTTCGGGATTTGCGGGCTTGATCGGGAAGAAATAACAGCGATTTCAGGTGCGATTTGTCGACCGTTGAACGCAGGGGGGGGGGGGTGCTTCCGGAAAAGAGCTCTAGGAGCTGCTCTTCGAAATGGGATTTCATTAGAGAGCTGTCCCAAACAATGACAATAACAGCTCTGGCGGCTGGGAAAGAGCTTCTCCAGCCGCCGCCAGAGCTCTCCCAAACAAACCCTATAAATGGAGCAGACCTCGGACAGCAAACTAAGTGGTACAGCGCGGACAGCTAGCTATGGCCAGCTAGCCGAGGCTAAGTGGATATTACAAAAAAAAATCAGCTAACTATAGTTAAGTAACATTTTAAAAAAATATTAAAATAGCTAACTATAGCTAAGTAAAAATTAAATTTTTTTATAAAATAGCTAGCTTTAGTTAGCTTAATTTCATTTTTTTAATTCCATTTTAAATTTAACCAGATTTGCCAATAACATGAGTTAAAAAAATTAACCGTTTGATTTTGTCATCATATATCCTCAGCCGGTTGACTTTCAATGCCTATTTCTCCTAAATATAAATATATAAACAAACTTCTCTCATATTTAAAATGGCTTTCAATAACCATTTTGACCTAAACCCATCCCCAATAAAAGCAAACCCCTTCCTAATTCCAGGCGGCTAAAAATTCATCGAAATCGTTCCCGTTCGGTTCCTGTCCAGCAATCCCGATCTCCCGTGCGCCCTTGCTCGTCGGAGATTTGACCGGCGTTCTTCGACGGAAGCGCCAACGAGATCTCCCTCTCTGTCCTGTTCCGGCGCCGCCACTGGGGAGCTTTCCAAGGGTCGATGTGCATTTCTCCATCCATTTCCGGATAGTTCATCCACTCGTCCACCGCCTGACGATGCTCCAGCCACCACCATCTTCCCCGTCCAGAGTCTGGAGTTGCCGGATTGCTCGTTGTGAAGCTTGTGTTGTAGCTCCCAAACCGTAGGCCGACCTTCTTTCCGCCGGATCGCCTGTGAGAAATTACTTCTCTTCTTTGATTCATTTTATTTTCTTTGAATTTATGGTCATTGCATGAAATTTTCAAATAGTATTAGTGGAGAAACATGAAACGAACATCAGGATAAATTAAACCAATGTGTCAGATTTTATACCTCAATTTGGTTCCGAATCAGTTTCTTGACTTTTAGAGAGCCCTGCAAGTTTGGATTGGAACCAGGAACTTGATAAGGCATAAGATTTTCTTGAGAAAAAAAAGGTCGATCTTGCGTTCCTCCATTTGATTGCCCTGTTTTGGGAAACTAAGATCTCTCGATCGCAAAGAAGGTCCTGAATATTTTTCCGACTTGCCAAATTGGTGGTATGTAAAGAGGGCCGAAATGTCATGCCTTGCTATGACTGTCTCATCATTTCTTGCAAACAAAGCTTCAACTGGAGGGTTGGAGTGTGATTTAGGTGGAATGAACGACGTTTTAGCCCCTAAACGGTCAACTTTGCGCCCAGGTTTAGTAGAGGTTGCTATGTTCAATAAGTTGAACAAACATCTCATACCCACGGATCCGGGTGTTGTTAATGACGTTGGTGGCATATGGGAGACGCTTCTTCCAGATCGACCCCCAATGCCGGGCGAGGGAGACAACAGTGATGACGACGATGATCGCTTTGTGGGATCTGATGCGGATGACGAAGAATCAATTCTTGAATTGGGAGATGACTGTAGCAAGGAAGATGTGTAAACACAATGAATGTGTTATATTGGAGTTAATCAAGTCAACATGAAGTTATTTTTGTCAAAAATGGTGATGTATCTTATCTCTTTATTTTGTTTTCATTAAAACGTGTATGTTCTGGTGAATGTGTTGAACTTCATGCTTTGTTTGAAGTCCTCAATGTGGGATGAGGTTATCTTGTAGAGGATGAGACGATGCGTCTTTCTTCTTATTCATTACATGCGCATGCTTTCCATTTCCGATATAATATGCAATTAAACACTACTCCACTGTTGAGTTAATTTATGAAAGTTCACCGAAATTAATTTTAAGAACTTGATTGATATTATGAGAAATGCATTACATGTTGTCATTTGTTGATTTTACTCCGTTCTAATAATATATATGGAATTAATGCATTTCATTTTTATGTTAACAAATATGACTTCTGTTGCTTTCCAATTTTTTATCTTAGTGGACTGGTTTAAAAAACTTTAGTAGCTAATTGTAGCTAAGTGGAATTGCAAAAGAAAAAAAATTAGCTAATTATAGCTAAGTGGATTTGCAAAAATATTTTAAAGAAGCTAAATAAAGTTAAGTGAATTTACAAAAAAAAAAATAGAATAGCTAATTATAGCTAAGTGATAAAATAATGTGGAAAAAATAAAACTAACTATAGCTAGCTGGCCAGCTATAGAAGGCCTGAAATGGAGTCAGGGACCCAAAAATTTGGCCTTGCCAAAGAACTGAAATTAATAGGTGGGGGCACCAACTCCATGTTCTTTTTCTTCCGTGAAGGCCTGAACAAGTGCTAGAATCTCGCTTCATACCCCGTCCGTCTTCTCTCGCCGGAGCTCTAATGTGGTATTTGCATGGAGCCAAGAAGGAGATGACTACAGGTGAAGGGGGAGCCACCGAAAATTCCCTTAAATGCACTATCTTCCTTCTCCTTTCGTAACCCTAGCCCCAGTTCAATGTCCATAATCGACGAGGCAATGGATAAGGAGATAAAATTGCTCTCTCGAGTCGCTGCTAACCATCTTTTTCTCGGGCAGTTCGAAGCCCTCAGAGCCAATCTCGGCAGCCTTAGGAAGCGCAAGCCTGATCTCGCTTTAGCGATCCTCCGAAAGATCATATTAGAAGGGGGAAGAATCGAGGGCATCCTGTGGTCGAGCACATCTAACTCTCCCTCTCATCTCGCATGGATATCCACCCTCGAGCTCCTCAACTTTGACAAAACTACCTCGACCTGGAACTTCGATGCCGATCTTCTTCGTTTGAAGGTGGAGTACCTTCTTCTTATACAAATCGTCTGTTCCACAGCGTTGGGAGTCTCCAACGTGGAATATGGCTTGAAAGGGGACATTCCTGGAAGTGACAGAGAATCTTTAGATATTATGAATAAATTGGTTCATTTAGGGTTGCAAAGATTGAGGAGCGATGCGGAGTTTGGGTGGCCGCCATCAGATGAAATCACTCAAATCAGAGATGTTGATTTGAACTGCTTGTGGAAAATATTTCTCAACTGTGCTGATATTTTTGATGCTCTTTGCTGGAACATTCAGAAGCAACTTCACTGGTTCGAAACTTATGAGTCAGAGTTGCCAATAACCCCGATAACAGAAGACAAGCAGAGGTCGTCCTCTCAGGAGCTAGATACTCTAACTCGGATACAGAAACAAGTTCAGATGGCACATTTGCATGCCTTACGGGAAAAATCCAGAGAAGGTGATATGCAAGGAGCTTTCGCACATATTCGGTTTCTTCATTTATATTGCTGTGAACAAGAGATTGATTATAAGTAAGTCCCGTTTCATCCATTCTCACTAATTTTATTAGTTTATTCTTCATCTATATTACTGCGCCATCCTACTTTAGCCAACTCTTGCTAATAACTTTTGGCTATTGTGCGTAAAAACTATTCTTCCTTTTTATTTTTCTCACAGCAATTCCATTGTTTCCATAAAATGGTAAGATGTTTGCTTATTTTAATCTATTGTGTTTTTCCTTTTTTGATCAGTTTTATATACCTTAATGATCTACTAAAGGAGCAGGTATTGTTTCATCTTTATGTTAGCTTTTAAGTTTTCCTCCATAGTGATGCATGTCAGATGTAGGGTGAATGTGCAATTGTGCCATAATGAAATTCTGATGGGTGAACATAAGTGTATTGATGTAGGAAAACATAAACTGATGCGATGCACAAGGGTTAATCCAACATTCAGTTATAATAAATTCAAAAATTAATAGAAGAATTCGCAAACATGCACATTAGAGATTATATTTTAAAAACACAAGCAAGTTCCAATTATACTTATGAGAGAACGCTTTGATTAATTATTCGACAAATGAATCTTTAAGTAGAATTAACATTAAACAACTATTACAAATTAAGATCCAAAATCATGTGTATTTTCACTACATAATCAAAACAAAGTAATATTGACATCAAATTATAACTTAAACAAGCAATAGAAGCCTGAGAGAATGTTTGATGGCTAACTTTGTGTCTGGACAGCAAATTAAATGTACTTATGGATTGTTTTCAGGATCTACAAGGACTTTATTATATAATGAAATTTGGGTGGGGCTTGTAGGAGTATTGTTGAAGTAGTGGATGGATTTGTGCTGCAGGCAGATGGCGGTAATTGTTTAGTAAGGCTTTTCAAGGATGTAGACGGGGCTGGCAACATCATCTAACAACAATTCATATCTAGAACTGGGCTCTAGGCTCTCAGTTAATGGGCTAGAAGGTGTCTTCCAGTGCCTGAGAGGTGTATTCTAGTGCCTGGTAGGGTTTCCAGTTTCTGTAATTTACTGGGGGAGGGCTGGACACATGTCTGCAACTCCACATTAGGCTGATTGGGGGAGAAAACTGCCAAATCACTACTTTGAGTCGGTAGTTGCATCAATTAACCTCTTGATGAGTGTGACTGGATGATTGGTGATGGTAAAAGGGACTGTTTTAAATTTTGTCGAAAATGTCATATTTGAGATTAAAATGATATTTTTCTCTAAATATCCTTTTGTTAAATATCAATCAACATATCTGATTTTTGAATATATCATCTATTCTTTTGAATATATCATCTATTCTTTTGAATATATCATCTATTCTTTTGAATATATCATCTATTCTTTTGAATATATCGTCTGAATTTTTGAACATATCGTCTGATTTTATATTTTATATTTTATATTATGTTAGCAGTATATGTTTCACCGATATTATATTATATATGCTTAAATTGATGAATTTTTATTTCTGTAAAATAAGAGAAAACAAGGCTTAAAGAAGTTTATTACTCATTAGTTTTTAATTTTTTATTACTCATTAGTTTTATCGATCATTAGTTTTTGTACACATATTTATAGGATGAATGAGTGGAATCTCAACTCAAACCATGATGTGAGACTAATTTATACAAGAGACAAATCATCTAATGTGCCAAGAAAGATGGCATGCACATGGGCTTTTGCACAATTCTTCTACACCCCCCCCCCACCCACAAACTGGGCCATAAAATTTGTAGGGTTTAGCTTGGAAATGAACTGTTGGTATAGTGGGGTGGTAAGGCCTTGGGGTTGACATCAGAAATTTGCTCGGCAGTAGACACACATCGGAAAAGAAGTTTCCAAAGTTGCATCTTTTCCTCAATGAAACGAAAATCAACTTCAATATGCTTGATACATTCATGAAAAATGGGATTCTCGGCGATATGAATGACAACTTGAATATCAAAGTAGAGAACCACCGGATGTGAAAATCTTATACCGGGATCAGTAAGAAGACTCTCCAACCACATGAGTTCAGAGACAATAGATGCCATCGAACGATACTCAACCTCTGTAGAGGAGCGTGTTACCACCGTGTACTTCTTGCTTAGCCAAATGACCAGGTGTCCTAAAAATATGTGCAATATCTACTCGTAGATCGACAATCATCGAGTGAGCTAACATAGTCGGCATCAGAATAAACAATTAATGATAGATAGGAGGGTTTATGTACACGCCCTTTTCCCGGAGCATTCTTCAGATACCAGTGGCCCATAACTCACACATCCTAGGATCAAACCTCACTATGATACCATGTAAAATAAGAGGAAACAATTCTTAAAGAATTTTATTACTCGTTCATTTTTAATACAAGACTTGTACACTTTTATAGGATGGATGAGTGAAATCTCAACTCCAAAGCAATATGTGAGACTAATCTATATAAGAGGAAAATCATCTAATAGGCCAAGAAAGAGGGCCTTTACCTAGCTTTTATATAATTTTTCTAAAATTGCATTTTCTTTTATATATGTTATTTTTATAATCAATTTTTATTTTTTCTAACAATATTTTTTTTATTTCAATAAGATACCGAAGCTAAAGAGGATGTCAGACCAATGGAGAGAAAGTATCTTGCTACTTTTGTATAAAAATAAAGGAGATATACAAAATTGTGTTAATTAGTAATTACAGAGGAATTAAATTGATGAGTCTTACTATAAAATTATGGGAACGAGTAATAGATAGAAGAGTAAGACGGGTGACTAACATCTCGGAGAATCAATTTGGATTCATGCCAGGGAGGTCGACCATGAAAGCTATACATCTCTTGCGGAGACTCATTGACAACTACTGAGAAAGAAAGCAAGACTTGCATATGCTATTTATTGATCTTGAGAATGCTTATGATAGAGTTCCAAAAGAGATCTTATAGAGAGTCTTACAAAAGAAAGGTGTAAATGTATCATATATTGACATAATCAAAGATATGTATACAAATTCAGTGATAAGGGTGAGGACATTTGGAGGATTAACATAGAAATTCCCTATCACTATTGGCTTACATCAAGGTTCAGTTTTAAGCCCTTATATCTTTACCCTTATCTTAGATGAGCTCACCAGACATATCCAACAAGCAATACCTTGGTGTTTATTGTTTGTGGATGATATCGTTTTGGTCCATGAGGCGCGCGTGGGTGTAAACGCAAAACTTGAATCTTGGCAAGAACTTTAGAAAAGAAGGATTTTAGGTTGAGCAGGGCAAAGATGAAGTATATGAAGCTTAGATTTAGCAATGCAAGAAGGACGAATGACTTCGTTATTAAGTTGGGTGATCAAGATATTTCCCGTAGTGAGTGTTTTAAATATCTTGGATCCATAGTTCAAAAAGACGAAGGTATTAATAAAGATGTGACACAAAATCAAAGCATGTTGGTTGAAGTGGAGAGGCACATTAGGGATCTTATGTGATCGTAAAGTACCATTAAAACTTAAGGACAAGTTTTGCTGTACTGTGATTAGAGTATTAGACCAGCGATGCTCTATGGTTCTGAGTGTTGGGCAGTGAATTGTGTTCATGAGCAAAAATGGGAGTCGCGAAGATGAGAATGCTTAGGTGAATGTGTGGACACACGAGACTGGATAGAATTAAGAATAAATGTATCAACGATAAAATAGAAGTAACACCAATTGCAGAGAAGACTTGGAAAGGAGACCATTAGAGGCACCTGTTAGGCGTTGTGAAAGTCTAGTCACTAGGCATGTTAAATGAGGGAGGAGTAGAACAATAAAGACTTGGAATGAAACTATAAAAAAAATCATGATGTACTTGGGCATTAGTGAGATTATGACAAAAGATAGGGCACAGTGACGACAAAGGATCCATATAGCCGACCCCACTATAGTGGGATACAAGCTTGAGTGTTGTTGTTATCTTTTTGATTTCGTATTACAAAAAATATTAAAACTTTCAACACAAATATTACCCAATTTTTTTTATATTTTTAACATAAATTTGTTAAGCATGATTATAATCAATAAAAAATATTTGGCTTTTAAAACGTTTTTATTTGCTATAAATTTAGAAATATCTAATAAAATTGATTTACAATGTATTTATCTGTACTTGTTAATTGTAGTCATAATGTATCAATAATAATTTATTTTGGATACCCTTTGAATTTATTTTGGGATATTCATGACTTAGTGCTCGTAAACTTATTATACTAATTTTTAATTTAGAATATATAGTTAAACCTAATATACATTAATTTTTTATTTTATTTAGTTATTATGGAAATCCAATATTTTAAGATATCTTTGACATGTCTCTGATATTTGATATCCGACATTTAAAAACACAATCCGACACATCACCATCATCTAATATTTACAACCTTGGTGAATGATGGTGATGATAGCTATGGTGAGTGGGATGATGAGGAAGTAGTTATCTTGGTTTTGAGTTGTGACACCATGGGTCTACGAAATCGACATTGTGAGGAGATTACGAGACCTCGGAAAATCTGTATAAATGTTATGATGTCTAAATATTATTCCTTAGACCCCTATTTATAGACTTAGAACTCAATACAGATGGACAAAATTGTCCGTAATGTATAATCACTTAATTTATATGAAATGCAAATACAAAAATGAAATAAAATACATAAAAACATGCCGTCTTCGTTCTGAACATGACCACTGACTCAGATCATCTGTCCGACAATCCTATCTTCGCCGCCTATGTATGTAGACTCATGCACACTCTGTAGACCGTCTGTCCTCCCTTCATCTACGATCCCCATTAATTTCCCTTGGGTTGAGAGCATTTATCCCCTATGAATGAAGATGATCATACTCTCTACGAAGCCCAGAGAAATTATAGCTTATTTCTCTCCACAAAAACCTGTCTGAACCACTCCATCATAACCCACCCCCTTATCAAGCCTTGACCCTCACTCAACCACACTTTCAATATCATGTCTGTCCACTTAACCACCTCTGCCTCCATCTTCCAAATAGTCGCCAATTGCACTTGATTGAGACTTAACTTCGTGTCGCAGATATCAGGAAAATCTTGGACAAGGTAGTTTCGTGCTCATTCTCTGTTACAATTTTTTATGTAAATGAAAAACAAGTGATCAAAACTAATGCTTGTTTGCAATTCTTCCCATTCCCATCAATGTTATTTTAATACCTTTTATTCTCTTTATTTCACTTGCAGATTATTTTGTGCAAATCCAATAGAGGAAGGGAAACACATTTACTTTTAGTTTTCTTGCTAATTAAATAATTAAATATTAATGAAAGATACGAGTTTTCGTTCAACGTGTGAACATTTGTACGAAAAGTAGTTACCATTATAAATAACTTTGTTTCCTTTAGTCTGTTTCAAAAATCAGGTTCATCAGACGCGGTCTACAGTGGCCCACTTACCCCATCATCATATTGGTCAACACTGGGCCTCAAAGGAAGACATATAGATCGCCAGACCCACGCTTTGAAATCAATGCAAGGAGATTATTCTAGGGAAACATGTGATACGAACAATGCAGATCCGGTCGAAGGAAGGTGTTTTGCGCGCGTATACACTAGGCGCGCGCGGGGGACGGAGGAGGCGTGAACCCGTGGGCACTCGGCGGCCTAGCTTCTTTTTATCTTTCGCTTTTTATTTCTTAGTGTTTTATTCTATGTTGTATAGCCGATCGGCTTGTGTGAGTCTCTCCCTATATAAGGAGAGATGTGAACTTATTTTGTATCTTTTGTTTAATTGGAATTTGGAATCGGAATAGAGGAGGTCCGACCCAGCGGAACTCTCTCTTGTTTGCCCTAGCCGCCATCTTCCCTGTGCCCCGCTCTTCATGATTCGCCCAACACCGCCGTCACGTTCGGCACTCCACCGCCGGCTGCTGTCCTCCACCGCACCTTCGAATCGTTCCTTAACAATTGGTCCAAACTCCTCTTGTGCGCCGCCATCGCCGCGTCGCGCATACTGTCGTGCCGCACGACCGAATCCCTGCTTCCGCCCGCCGCTGTTCGTTCATCCAGATCCGCCGGGCCACCACTCGCTGACTCGCTTTCTTCCCCGACTTTCACTCCGCTGGCCTCTCCCTTCTCCTCTCCGCGGTTCCAGCGCATGCCCCTCACCCGCAGCATGACGCGTGACTCTGATCCGGCCTCCGCCACAGCGGCTCTCTCCGACCGCCTCGATCGGGTCAATACGGCCCTCACAGACTTCCAACTGGCCGTCCGTGACATCCAAGCCCTCCTCGCAGCCCTCCCTCCGACCCCGACACCTCTACCGGCCCAGCAGCAAGCTACCACCACGTCGGACAGCAACCCCGACGATTTTCCGGCTGGCGACCCTCATCTGCTCGACCTCTCCTCGACCACCCTCCTATGCCTCAAACTACCGGTCTTTGACGGGACCGAACCCTTGGGTTGGCTCGCACGGGCCAAGCACTACTTCAACATCCAGGGAACGCCCGCGGCTCAAATGGTTCCCCTCGCCACGATTTACATGGAGGGCTCGACCCTTCATTGGGTTTGTTGGCTCCGCCAATTGTCGTCGGCTTTGTCCTGGCCGCTCCTCAAAGACGAGTTGATCCGCCGCTACGACAACCGTCATGTCGACAACCCTTATGAGCGCTTGAGCAACGTCCGCCAAGCCGACTCTGTGGAAGCTTACATCGACGACTTCATCGAGGTGGCAACCCATGTCCACGACCTCACGCCGGACCACTAATCGGGCACGTTTCTCGCCGGGTTACGACCACACATCCGTAATCGTCTTCGAGTCCACGACCCCACTACCCCGTCTCGCGCAATGGAGCAAGCGCGTTTTGTTGAAGCTTACTTTGCCACTGTCGCCTCCGCCCCCGCCGTCTGGTTCACACCACCTCTTCCGGCCCTTCCCGGCCTGCCGCTTGTCGGCTGCCGCCTCAATTGGGTCGGACAACCCCAGATTCTGTTCCTGCCGCAGGCCGCCCCCCGCCACAGCCGCAATTGCCACCCCAACCTCCCCCCTCCTCATCGGGTCTCTCACCAGGAGTACCTTGACCTTCGGGGCAAAGGCCTCTGTTTCCGCTGCAAGGGTCCGTACTCGCTGACCAACGAGTGCCCCAACAAGGATCTCTGGATGCTCTTAGGGGTCGGGGAAGAAGAGATTGTCATGGACAACTTTGAGGCCCTTGAGCTCGAGGACGACGGGCGTACTATCATCGAGTCGACCCTCACCTTCAAGCGCCTGGAGTTTTCGTGCTACTCGGTGCGCGACATCACCGGCCCATGCACCATGCAGTTGGCGGCCACCCTGCAGCAGACGCCAGTGGTCCTTATGATCGATAGCGGTGTCGGTCACAACTTCATCTCCCAGGACCTTGTAGAGGCGCTCCGCCTCACAGTGACGCCCACACCAGGCTTCCATGTCTCCCTAGGAGGCGACCGCTGGAGCCGCACGACTGGCCGGTGCGTCGGTTTGCCATTCTCCATCGGCATCTACTCGGGCTCAACAGATTTTTACATCTCTCGTGGCGGGTTGGACGCCATACTGGGCATGTCCTGGCTGCACACACTTGGGGATTGTAAGCACAATTGGGGACGCCTTACGATGGACTTCGAGGCAGCGGGCGTGTCCCATCATCTTCATGGCGACCCCTTCCTAGCCTGTTCCCCGGCCGGCCTCCGATCCATTCTTCACACGCTCGACCCGGATCTCAGCGTTCTCCCGTGACATGTGGAGGTAGGTTCTGACCCTACACCATTACCAGTCCATCCAGACATCCAACGACTCCTCAGCGACTATCTAACACTGTTCTCTGCTCCGCATGGACTTCCACCGCCTCGGGCGTCTGACAACAACATCACCCTGCAGCTCTAAGTGGCCGTAGTTTCGGTCCTCCCTTATCGATATGGCCACGACCAGAAGGATGCCATGGAGGCCATGGTGGAAAAGATGCTGAGTGACAACATTATCCAGCCGAGTGCTAGCCCCTTCTCCAGCCCAGTGCTGCTTGTGCGGAAGAAGGATGTCAGTTGGCGGTTTTGCGTCGACTATAGAGGGCTGAACAAGTTCACGGTACCGAACAAGTACCTCATCCCCATCATCCAAGAGCTGTTAGATGAATTGCGGGGTGCTCGTTTTTTTCTAAGTTGGACTTACGGTCGGGCTACCACCAGATCCGCGTGCGAGCGAAGGACGTGCCCAGAACGGCCTTCCAGACACATGACAGGCACTATGAGCTCCTTGTGATGCCGTTTGGCCTGACAAACGCCCCAGCAACCTTCCAGTCCACCATGAACATCTTCCGCCCGTATTTGCGTAAGTTCGTACTGGTTTTCTTTGACGACATTTTGGTTTATAGTTCTTCTTGGCAGCTCCACCTTGCCCACCTGGCCACCGTCCTCCGCCTCTTGGCCTCCCACCAGCTCGTCGTCTATCAAAAGAAGTGTACCTTTGGCCAGCCTCAGGTGGAGTACCTGGGCCACATCATCTCTACCGAAGGGCTCTCCATGGACCCACAAAAGACCGAGTCTGTCCTGCATTGGCCGACACCGTCGAGCCGCCCGGCCGTGCGAGGATTCCTGGGACTCACCGGCTACTACCGCCGCTTCATCCGCGGCTACGGGGCCTTGGCATGGTCACTGACAGATCTTCTGAAGGAGCTTCCCTTCCTGTGGGATGCTACCGCCCAGGAGGCCTTCTACAGCTTGCAGCGCGCTCTTGTGGCGGCGCCGGTTCTGAGTATGCCCGATTTTTCCCAGCCATTTGTTGTGTAGTGTGACGCCTCTGGGAAGGGGGTCGACGCCGTCCTCATGCAGGAAGGCCGCCCCATCGCCTATTATAACAAGGCTTTCACCGAACGACGAAAGGCAGTCTCCGCCTATGACAGTGAGCTACGCGCTCTGGTATTAGCAGTCCAGCATTGGGGGCCGTATTTACTTGGGCGGCCCTTCATCGTCAGAACCGACCACCGCAACTTGATGAAGCACCCATGGAGCCAGAAGGTCTCCACTCCGGCACATTAACTCTGGATAGCCAAGCTCTTGGGCTACCAATTCTCGTTCGAGTACAAGACCGGGCGTACGAACTCGGCCGCCGACGCCTTATCCCGCTGCGAACCGGGCGGCTCCTTGGCGACGATCTCACTTTGCCAGTGGAGGGACGCAGCGGTCCTCCAGGAGGAGATACAAACGAATCCCCGTTACAGCGACATGATCGACGAGTTACAGAGAGCGCCAGATGCCCACCCTCCCTTCCGCCTCGTGGGCGACAGACTCTACTACCGCGATCGCCTGGTCCTAGCATCATCATCCTCGTGGATATCACGACTACGGGAGGAATTCCATTCTATACCGACAGCCGAACACTCAGGAGCCTATCCGACCTATCGCCGATTGGCGACCACCCTCTACTGGCGGGGCATGATGAGGACAGTTCAGCAGTTCATGGCCAACTGTTTGGTCTGTCAAAGGGTCAAGTACCAGATCCTCGCCCCCGCCGGCCTGCTGCAACCTCTGTCGGTACCCGATCGAGTTTGGGAGGACATTGGGTTGGATTTCATTACCCGTCTTTCTCGCTCCTAGGGATACGACTGTTTACTGGTGGTCGACCGCCTCTCCAAGTACGACACTTCATACCCATTAAGCACCCATACACGGTGAGCTCGGTGGCCCAGGTCTTCATTGGAGAGGTCGTCCGCCTATACGGGTTTCCCCGCTCCATTGTTAGCGACCGCGACCCAGTGTTCATGAGTACCTTCTGGCGGGAGCTGTTCCGCTTGCAGGGGATGAAGCTATAATTCATCACGACCTATCACCCACAGTCTGAAGGGCAGACAGAGGTCCTCAACCGTTGCGTGGGCACTTACCTTCGCTGTTTTGCTACTGAGTAGCCTCGCCTGTGGTGGGTGGCGTGGGCAGAACTGTGGTACAACACCTACCAATCGGCAGCAGGCGTCACACCCTTCCAGACGATTTATGGGCGGCCTCCCCCAACTATACCAGTTAGACTCGCTGGCGAATGTCAAGTTCAAGCTTTGGCCGAAGATTTGCAAGATCGGGATGAGGCTCTACGGCAGCTGAAGCATCATCTCCGCCACGACCAGGAAAGATGTCCCAACATGCCAACCGACACCGCCGCGAGGTCCACTTCTCACCAAGCGGGCACATATTCGTCAAGCTGCGACCGCATCGCCAAAGTTCCTTGACCGGTCGCCTCCACCCCAAGCTCTCCGTGCGGTATTTTGGCCCCTTTCTCGTCGTGGAGAAGATAGGCGAGGTGACTTACCGATTGCAGCTTCCGCCCGATAGTCGGATCCACTCGGTATTTCATGTGTCACAGTTGAAGCAGGCATTTGGAAACCACCCCTTCCAAGACGCCCTACCAAAAGATCTGAGCAGCGAAGTCATCCCACGCTACGAGCCCAAAGCTGTGTTAGGCAGCTGCACTGAGCAGGTTGAAGGCCAACCCGTAAGGCAGGTTCTCATCTAGTGGAAGGGAGAAGACAAGGACGAGGCGACATGGATCTTTGCGGAAGAAGTGAAGACCCAGTTTCCGGGTTTCGACCTTGAGGACAAGGTCGTTGAGAACCCCGGGGTAGTTGATACGGACGGTGCGGATCCTGTCGAAGGAAGGCATTTCACGCGCGTATACACTAGGCGCGCGCGGGGGACATGAGGCGTGAACCCATGGGCACTTGGCGGGCCTAGCTTCTTTTTATCTTTCACATTTTATTTCGTAGTATTTTATTCTATGTTGTATGCCTGATCGGCTTGTGTGGATCTCTCCCTATATAAGGAGAGGTGTGAACTTATTTTGTATCTTTGGTTTAATTGGAATTTGGAATCGGAATAGAGGAGGTCCGACCCAGCGGAACTCTCTCTTGTTTGCCCTAGCCGCCATCTTCCCCGTGCCCCGCTCTTTGCGATTCGCCCAACACCGCCAACACGTTCGGCACTCCACCGCCGGCTGCTCTCCTCCATCGCACCATCGACTCGTTCCTTAACAGCATGCCACATCATTAGTCATTGAGTTATTTGTGTGATAAATTATTTAGTAGATTATTAGGTCTTTATTGATTAATTATTTAATGGAATCACGTTACATGCAAATGAGTTTTTATAAGCACGTGTCATTTAAAAGTTGAGATATATTTGAGATCACTAGTTTATTGAGGTTTTCTTCTTTGGGAGAGGATTCTGCAAGGCCGGGCGAGGGTTTCCCTTGAGTTTGTATGTTTATACTTATTTTTGTGCATCTTTGTTTATCTTTTTTTTTTCTTTTTTCTCTATAACTCAAGATTCCGCTTCATGATAGAGTGCCTTCAAAATGTGTGGAAACTGGAAAGATATTCCCTTTTAACTTAGGTTGCATTGTTTTGAAAGAGTTATAATTGTGGTAATGGGCACATTTTTACATGTCTGCTGAATGCTTCATTAGCCATAATTTCACGACTAAAATACTTCACTCAAGCTTTTCTATTGAAGAACCTTTTTATGCAGGAAGAATTGTATCCCTTTATTACTGAATTGTTGTTTTAATTGCATTGCTTAGATTAGTTTTGCAAGATATCATCAAGAGGGTTTGGTTGCTAAACACAAATTATGGAGAAAGTTGGAGGAAATCAAGAGACAAAATGACTTTGCTATATGTTGAAGCTTTATCATCAAATTGCATTGAACTTGTACATTTAATTCAGGTGACTTCATATGAAAGATCATAATATTTATTTGATAGCTTCTGATTTCAAATTTTGTTGCCTTTATAGCCAGATTTCTTTAGTTGTTCTACTTGATGATTCTTCTATAGTGTTATTCAATAATATTTTCTACAATTGTTGATCCATACAATTGTTTATAAGTTTTTTGCTTTTTAAAAAAAAATTGCAATTGATTATATTTATCTGTTTATTCAATACAAAAGTGCGATCTGAGAGCCTTATTTAACATTTTTCTTGATAATTTTAGTTGTATATCCTATCAATTATGATAATCCATTTAGCTTGAAGCTTAGGCTCCGTTTGGGGGGGCTTATTTTTACCGGTCAAGCGGTTACGACCGCATGAACCGGACCTTAATTAAGGTCCGGTTCATGCGGTCGTAACCGCTTGACCGGTAAAAATAAGCTCCCCCAAACGGAGCCGTAGTATTTTTTATTTGATCAAAAATTCAAACATAACCTGTACTTGAAAATAGTTCGACATTACAATATATGTTGGGATTTATGGTCTTATATTATTATGTCGGTCTTTAATAGTAGTTTGGGTTTAGTCACACACCGGCTATCGGTGTTATGTGTCCTGTTGTAACTCCTATATAATGCCCTTAAGGAGATGAATAAAATCAATCAAGTATTTCCTTTCTTCTCACTAATATGGTATCAGAGCCCTCAATCTGAAACCCTAAAATTTAATCCCGTAGCTGCCTCTCGCTTCCGCCGTCTATGTAGCCGTAATCCCGATCCTGCGCTGCTAAAGCCTCTGTCGAGCGGCTCCTTTCCTGCTCCTGTCGACGGAATGGTCGTATGATTCCATCAACGGGAGTAGACTCCCCCCTTGACAAGGAATTCCACTGCTCTTCCAGGACATCGTCGCTTCTCATCGCAGTCCCCGTCTGGGACGTCTTCTTCGATCTCTCTTCCCGATCGATCCCGTCAATGCTTGCTTTTTTCCCTGAGCGGCCTATGTCCCAGTCGAAGACGGAGGTTTCTCAACTATTCCCGTCGCCAAGTCCTATTGCTTTCCTTCGTTCCCGCCGACGACTATGTCTACTCATTACATCCACGTAGTCGTCGCTGCTCTCGTTGTTTTTCGATGAGTATCCCGTTGATTCCGTTCCGATTCCTGTGATCTTCTGCGTTCCCGCAGATCCAACGCGTGCCCTCTTCCTCTGTGTCCGACGACAACATCTGCACTCGTACCGACTGGAGATGGTCTCGCCTATTGCTTCCTACGCTGATCTGATCGGCTGCTTCCATCTGCTGCTTGTTCCTGCAACTATTTATGCCCGGGATTTTACCCACTGCTGTTTTTGTTTCCGGCAACTGCTCGTGTGTCCCTTCACTGGCCCAATGGCTTCCGCTGCTGCTGCACCTGATGCAGCTCTCTTCCGAGCCTGTTCCTGTTGCTGATCTATTGCATATGCTGATGTTTGTGTAGTTTTATTTTTTTGCTGTTTTTATGTGGCGTATGTTGTTTGTCTTGTGTTATATGCCTATATGCACATGCTTTCCACGCGAGGGGGAGTGATTGGGGCGAATGCTGCTCAGATGATTTTTCCTGATCTTTCGCCTACGTTCCATACGGCCCCTAGGCTTATGTCGTCTGTTGTTATGCGTCTCCCCATATTTCTTTCGATTGGTCGTGTGTTTGTCGTGTGTTGGTCGTGTGTTGAGACATGACTGATGTTGGTTGTTTTAATCTCAGCGGGTTGTGTCGCGTGGGACCATGTCGTGTGGGACTATGTCGTGTGTGGGACCGCCCTTTGTGTGGATTATCTCCGACAGATTATCCCCGGTTGCCCGGTTGATGATTTGCTCCACATCTTTCGTTTTCTTTCACATGTGTGTGAAGGTGATGTTGGTTGACCCGATTCCAGTGAGTGTACGTCATGTGTGGGTTCTGCGTCGTGTGTGGTTATGTGCCTGGCTTGATTCGCCGGTTTGGAATTTCCCCCAGTGGCATGTCTGATGTTTTGTCCCGCTTCACCTACCTCCTTTGCCATTTTTTGATGTGTCCAAACTGAAGGGCCCCCTTTCAGCTTGAGGGGGAGTGTTGAGATTTATGATCTTATATTATTATGTCGGTCTTTAATATTAGTTTGAGTTTAGTCCCATACCGCCTCTCAGTGTTATGTGTCTTGATGTAACTCCTATATAATGCGCCTAAGGTGATGAATAAAATAAATCAAGTATTTCCTTTCTTCTCTCTAACAATATAATAAACACTTACGAAGTAGTGGACACCTCCTAGGCGCGGGCATCCCAGAAGATTGCCTTCTCCACCCATAAAAATAAATTATTTGGCAAAGTAAGAGAGCGTGGCTGACACAAAGACTTCAGAACCGACCACTCGTCAATGATAAATAAGCAAAATATTTTCAAGTCAAATTTCATGAAAGAAGCGACATACTCAATACTTTGACGCAACGATCACACCAATTGTGAATTCAGGGTCATATTAGAGGCAAAATGCTAGAAGATTCATCCTGAGCTCTACCCAAATAAATTTAAGAAGGACGATGATGAGGACAAAAAGGTCGCTTTGGCCGCCAACCAAACTAAGATTTTATGAATAGTCATCATCCCTAACTCCAACCTTTCCTTGATGGTGAATGCGGAAAGGAAAAGTGTTAATCATCTCATACTAATTCTTGAGATGGGCTATGCACTTTGAATGTTCAAATGAAACATGAACTAGTCATGACTATCATTGATACTAGCAGACAGGAAAATTTTTAATTTCGTCATGCCTAGTCAAATGACTCGGATAGACAACAATGCAGCCAATGCTCCACCCATTTAGTTAAAATCCATATAAACCAGTAATGCAGATTAAAGTTTGCACTCACTCACAATTGTATTTCATGAAGTCCTATAGGAGAAGTATCCCTCTTTATCTTTCACATTATCGTAGACACGACATATCTGTATGATATCTACTTTCAACTAGCTCAATAATATCCACTCTCTACATATAGTAAATTTTTTTGATTATCAGACAAAAAAAGATAAGGCATTGATTTGATCCCCGCGCAGTAAGTTAGAAGAGTAGTAAATGCATGCCAAAAATATTTACACCTCTTTTTTATGATCTATCAAATTAGAGGGAACAAGGCCAACTAATCTTGAAGAAGAAAGTGAAGAGAGGATATAGTGAATCATTGGCGAGTATTCTTCTCTTTTCTAGGATCCCAATAAGTGAACAAGAAATTCCTTTATCATAGATGCTCATTTACCCTATATGGATATACCAAAACTCAATTGTCAAAATTAAAGAAACTCAAACACAACACATTTGCTATCAAACACAACACATTTGCTATCAAACACAACACATTTGCTATCAAACTTGAGTAGGAGGGTTATGACCCTATCTAAAATACCTAGAGGTTGTCATATGGAAGGTTATGGAAATTTGTCAAGAGTTTTATGATTGGATGTTCATACTGTTTGGTCTTTGCATGTGATGCAGGACAAATGTCACACCTACCTGCCACCCTGAAGTCCCACAAGGGGTCCCACCTTGGAGTCCACCAAGGCGGCTTTCATTAGGGCTGCAATCCATACACTTCAAGGTCCCCAACCGTCTCCGCCATGGAGTCACCACCATGCGATAGGTTGTTGGTGCCCGAGATCGAACACCCGACCTCATAAAAATGAACTTTGGGAGACACTTTGGGATATTAATGGATACAAGACTATACCTCTACATGAGGCTTCGAAGCAAATTGATAGTTAAGCAAATTTAATGGATTTCACCCTAGTACATATATTATGATGATTCTATTCAAGATAACCAACGAATTGAGGCGACAGTTTATCAAACATTTTGTTTTATGTCACAAAGCTGTCCATTGTTACTCTAATTAGATGTCATTTGAAGTATGCTTGAGTTTCCTTCCACAAAGTCCTTTCAACTTGAAGTATGATCTTGACGGGCAAAAATCAGTAGAGCAAATCACCAAGCAAGCGAGAGCCCATGAATTAATAAATAAAATAATATGCATGCATATGAAGTGGAAACTCAACTCGTAACGGGACATGCATATTATAAGACTCTTCATGATCACAATAAAGTTGAAAGAATGTATGAAGGCAATGATCTCGTCTGGATTCATCTATATATGCACATGATACATGCTAGAAGATAAATTGCGCTATAATTTTAAAAGCAGGATACAAACTCACGAAGTGTGCTTGTGCCAAGCTCTTGAGAGCTGGTTCCCTCTAAAAGTTCCTCTTCAAAAGAGAGCGTACACGACTTTACCAAAATCTTTCTAAGGCTCATCAAATTCCTTATACAAGGGGGGGGGGAGAAACTAATATCTCTTAATTTACCAAAATGTCACTAGGTAACATATGCAAACAAGCTATGTTGCACCGACACCGACACGGGACACGCGATACGACACGACACGACACGCGACTCGTCAATTCTCAAAAATACCATATTCCGACACGCTGAGACACGTATATTAAATATTCATTTTTTATAATTATGAAAATCCTAAAATATTTAACAAAAAAATTTAACAATTAACAAATATTTAAATAAATTAAGTTATGTTTAAATATTACTTATCAAAGATTCAAATGCAAAACTTAACAAATGATAAAAAAAATGATAGAACATTAACATATTATCATTATATATTATCAGTAAAAATAATGGATTCACATGCAAACTTTTTTTCTCACTTTCAATCTTCCTTTTTCTAGAGAAAATATCTACGTCACTAGTAGATTCACTTTCACTACTTGGAATGCTAGAAAGGGGTAAAGCCACTTCCAAGACAAATTGTCACCCGCCTCACCATGAGTAGCTAACTTAGGGACACGCGTGTCCGATTGAGCGGGACACGCGTGTCCGATTGAGCGGGACACGCGTGTCCGATTGAGCGGGACACGCGTGTCCGATTGAGCGGGACACGCGTGTCCGATTGAGCGGGACACGCGTGTCCGATTGAGCGGGACACGCGTGTCCGATTGAGCGGGACACGCGTGTCCGATTGAGCGGGACACGCGTGTCCGATTGAGCGGGACACGCGTGTCCGATTGAGCGGGACACGCGTGTCCGATTGAGCGGGACACGCGTGTCCGATTGAGCGGGACACGCGTGTCCGATTGAGCGGGACACGCGCGTCCGATTGAGCGGGACACGCGCGTCCGATTGAGCGGAACACGCGCGTCCGATTGAGCGGGACACGCGCGTCCGATTGAGCGGGACACGCGCGTCCGATTGAGCGGGACACGCGAGTCCGATTGACCGGGACACGCGAGTCCGATTGAGCGGGACACGCGAGTCCGATTGAGCGGGACACGCGAGTCCGATTGAGCGGGACACGCGAGTCCGATTGAGCGGGACACGCGAGTCCCGCGTGAGCCAGCGTGTTGGATTTCCGACTCGAGTATCGGAGAGTCGGACGAGTGTCGGACTCTCCGACACCGACACGCTGGGCATTTTGAAGTGTCGGTGCTTCATAGCAAACGAGTAATACAAGACATTCTCGAGAAACCCGGACTTGGATCTCCTCTTACCGAGAGGCGGATCTTTTAAAAGAGTGTACACGTTCATTGATGGTGTGTATAGAAATCATTGCTCAACCCCTTAAAATCGATCTTGCTCTCAAGATCGAGTTCTGACGGGGCCATCCTCAAGCTTAAGAGCATCAAAGTTAGCAAGGGTGATGTCTTCATCTTTGCCACCAAGTTGCTTGTACACTTCTTCATTTGAACATTTGTATGCAAGGGAGTAAAGTTATTTGTAGCATAAACAGGGACTGATGATGGATGTCAAGATAATTTTGGTATGATGAGCAGTGTGGTGAGCGATTTATCTTGAGTGGGGATGCTGGTCTGGGTGGCGGAAGGGGTACCCTCATAATTCATGGGAGTAGGGCTTCATGTAAATGAATGTGGGGGCCTTGTGCCGTCTTGGTCGGAACATTGTACAACCAAGAGTGGTAGGACTATGTGTTATGGTGACCGGAGGAGACCTTAGTTGTAGCTGTTGGGCTCCAAAAACGTGGGCCTATTGGATGGCTTATGTGAACGTGGTTGGGCTCAGAGTGCGCAAGGCGGTGTGTATATTAGGTTGTAATCTATGATGAAGTGTCCCAAATAGTGGGCCATTGTTTCAGAACATGATGTACCAGCTCCAGAAAAGCGTCCGCATACGCCTTTACTAAGTTGATTTGATGTATTGCACGTTGGCGCTCAAAGGTGTTGTCGAGACGATACGTGTCATGATGCAGTATGAGTTACTCTTTCAGCATTGCCACGTCATGTGGGCGGAATTGGTGGCCGTAGAGGATGGCGCTTTGCTAATAGATAGTTGGCCTTGATGGAGGATTTAAAGGATGCCAGTTAATGCAGATTCTGCTACCTCCTTGCAAGAGGAAAGATTTGCCATTGAACCCTCCATCTCTTTAAGATGACCCACCATGGCCTGCGTCAAGGAATCATTGACACACAATGAGGTCGTCTGTTGAAGGCACCGTCAGAGTTGGAGGGGTCGCTAGTGACCACAAAATAAACTGTCTGATTATTGGTACTTCAGATGGGTGCTGGGTCGTGCGCAAGCATACCAGGGAGGTGTACTTTGACACGAAAGATCGTTTTTGCAATATGGTTCAGTCGTCGGGGTTGGCAGATAACTCATGAAAGGGCATTGGGCTAGGGTGGAGTTTGTTACTCGGAGTTCACGATTGCATGTGAGCTAGAGCGCATGATGTCATATGTGTGAGGGTCGTGATAGCGGCTAGGTGCATCCGACATTTAGTGACTGGAATACGTGCAATGCTGCTTTTTTAAAGGCGCGCCTTAGGCGCGAGGTGTGAGGGGCATCACCCCAGATGGCCAAAAGAGGGTGAGGTATCTTAGGCGATGGTGAGGTGTGCGCCTCCCCTGAACAACAAGGGTAAGGTTCATAGTTCAGCCGATTCATTTGCTATTTTTCTTTCTCCCATTGAGACGCTCCTCTTGACTCCGTCGCCGATACTCTTCGCGGAGCCCCTCTCGACCCTCCCGATGAAGCTCTCTCCCGCTTGAAGCCCCTCTTGCCAAGTACCTCTTGTCTTTCGTGATGACCCTCCGCTTCTAAGGATTTGGTTATTTTGAAAGACAAGTCTGGATTTGGTTATTTTGAAAGACAGGTCTTTGTAATAAATTAATAATGTACAGCTAGCCTCTTTCAAAAATTGCAGGGTAAGGTTTGCCTATATTTCACCCTTGTGGTGAGACCCTTCCCCGGGCTCTCGCTGCGCGGGGATGCTTTGTGCACCCAGCTGTCCCTTTTTTATTTGAGAAGTATGTGAAAGCATTTTTAGATAAGGCTCGGGATTTGCTGTGGTTGATAGTATGACTTATCATGCATTTAACTGAATTTTGTGCTTCTTAAATACTGAATTTAGAAGACATACTGCTTTGATTGGAGCTTAGAGATTTTTTTTTCTTTTTAAATTTTGATTCTTAAAGTAGTTTCATAATTTGATTTATTTGTTGGAGAATGTTGTATAAATGTTGGGTAGTGAAAGTATTTCAGAACAAAATTAAGTAATCTGAAGTATACTCAGCTCCAATGAATATGTAAATTATTCATATGTTAGTAAATGCATTAATTCTAGTGTGTTGATAGGGTGATAGATTTATTTTATATGTTTTTTTTGTATTTAATAACTTATATTGTCTTTATTTTTTCATTTTTGTGCCTCATGTTCCTCAGGCGTGCGCCTGTGCCTATGCTCCATGACCCCTTTCTATTTAATAAACTTAGGCGTGATATGATTGAATTGAAGGAAAAGATTCCACGACCTAGGTTTAGGTTTGGGGAAGCAACAAGTTTGACTAATTAATATGCACTAAAACATAGATTGCACTATAATTGAATAACAAGATACAAACTCGTGAAGTATACTCTCGCCTAGCTCTCGAGGGTTGGTTCCCTCTAAGAGTTCGTAATTCCTATCCAAAAGAGAGCTACAAGACTTTACCAGGATCCTTCTAAGACTCATTACACCTCCTTACATAGGGAAAGAACAACAAATATCTCCTAATTTACCAAAATTCTACGAGGTAGTATATTATGTAAGAAATGAAAAACTAATATGAGGCACTCATGGGAAGCTGGTTTTGGATCTCCTCTTACCAGGAGGCTGGTCTTCCAAAATCATATATATGTCCACCGAGGCTGAATATACATATCAGAGCATATTAAAAAGAGAAGGATAAAAATTTAGACCATTCAACATGGCTCGTCTTGAATTCTAAAACAAATAGGAAACATTGCTTATTAGGGATGTGCATAAATAACCGAAGAACCGAAAACCGAACCAAAACTGAACCGAACCGGGCGGTTCGGGTCGGTTCTCAAGTAGTTCGGTTCGGGTACGGTTCCTAAGAAAGAGAGAACCGACGGTTCGGTTCGGTTATCGGGTCCCGGGGGCGGGTACCCGAGAACCGATCCGAACCGATTTATTAGGGTTTAAATTTATAAATATAATTTTAAAAAATTGCAGCTGTGAGATGAGATTACTCGATCATGGAGTTAAAAGAGTAAAAGTTATGTCGCGTGACCTTTTTTCTCCCGCTCCAAACCCTTGCGCCGTCTGCCCGTCCCCAACACTCCTCGCTCGTGAAAATCTACGAACCTCCCTAGTCCTCGCCGCCGATGGCATCTGCATCTCAAGGTTTCCTCCTAGATCTTCCCGTCGATGACTCCTACGATTACTTTTCGACAACCATAAGGTGAGATCTTGATCTATGGTATCTCTATTTTCCGATTTGCTGTGTGTATCCTCCTTCCTGTCAGCATTTGCCATGGTTAATTGTCCTGATTTCTTGCGATTTATGTAATGTTTTGATTTTTTTTGCTTATGATTGAATGAATAGATTTGTTAGATCTTGATCCTCCTGTGAGTGAAAGTTAATCAGAAACATATAATCCATGTTCCTGTTCGATCTTTAATTTGTCGGTCACATTGCTATTTATAGTTGGATGATCCTGGGAGTGAAGATTCATGAGTAACATATAATCCATGTATTACTATTTTTGCATGCTAATAGCATACCAATTACCAAGTATTATCATTGAATTTAAAGAATCGAGAACCGAACCGGAACCGAACCGGAACCGAACCGATATTTACGGTTCGGTTCCGGTTCTACATTTTAGAACCATGGGTCGGTTCCGGTTCCAAAAAGTTGGAACCGAACATATACGGGTCGGTTCTTGGTTCTCAGTGGAACCGAACCGAACCGATCCGAGTTGCACCCCTATTGCTTATGAATTAGTACCTACATGAAAATTTATTTGATAGTCAATGTTGAGAACTTCAAACATTTTATCACTCTATGCTAGATGAAGAATCACTAGAAATCATACTTCTTTAGACAAATGAAGTTCTGAAGGTTGATATGCCAACTCGAAAAGATGGAGATTATTACTTGCCAATAACTGACTTACTGTATTGGCAAACAGGGATATGAAATGAGTTCTTGTAAGTGGTATGATCTCGATAATGGTTGATTTTTTTCCTCAACTATAAAATGATTCACATGAGTGAATAATTTCCAAAATGGTCGCACTGATCAACTGATCAAAACCTAGTAGGTACTTTAAAATATTCAACGCCATAATACTCTCAACATTTAACAAGTACTCGGTACCTTGTAGACGTCGGCATTCACACTCTAGATGAGTGACTTTCTTGGCTAAAAAAAATAAATTACTTGCCAATGGAGCAGAAGTCGGTGGCTTGAATATTTTTGAATCCACTACTCACCAAGTATAAAGAAATAGAATAGTACCAATCCAAATTCTGCAAATAAAGTACCATATCAAGTGCGAGAATGCACAATCATGAATGCAATTAGGATATGATAATCTTGATAGATGTAAAAGTTGTCTAATCCCCACAGGTACATGGAATTCCCTTACAGGGATCCTAGCTCACATTGATTCATACAAAAGAAAGGGAATTTCATTAGGGAAGGAGATCAACAAAGAACAATAGAAGGAAAGGATTAACTAAAAGGAAAATTATTCCTCTCAATACAAATGTGCTATTAAGATTTTTTGTGTGTGAATCCTAATTACTGTGTTAATTTCTCCACTCAACAATAGCGAGTTGGGTAACGTAAAGCAGGAGCCAAGTGTAAAAGAATGATCGAATTCTATAAACTCCTCCATATGCTGATAATTTCAGTTTAGTTTTGTCTTGTAACTGTTGCTGCTCCTTCCCATTAAGAAGGTTCTTTGAGGATGTATTGCAATTTGAAATGCAAGTTGGTTTTTGTTTCAGCATCCATATGCTATAGTATGCTAATCCTTATATATTTAGTTATGTCTTGAAATGCAGTTCTCATTGATGTTTGGTCCTTTTCCACTTTAATTTATTGTTGATGTCAGCTGATAGGAGTCTGGCTTGATAGGCGTCCACTATTTAATATAGAAATGAACCTGTGTAATTAATAGGACAAATTGGTTTGATGACACAGCTTATAAAGGTACAAAAGGAAATGGGATAGGGCGGCCTTTGCTGATATCCATTTTGCAGAAAAAAATCTTGCCCTTCCCATCTAAATTGTTCTTCATGTGAAATGGAAATCAAGTTTCACCACCATCATCATCTTTATTATCTTTCTCCTAGCTATTTCTAGAAACCTTATTTTTCAATGTCATGCTGAATGCTGTTTGTTGTTCTTTGTAAAATATTTTGAACAACTTCTATCCATGTTACCTTGGGTCTAGCTTTTCTCCTACATTCCCTAAAAATAATTTTATGTGCCAGCCTAATGAGCGCATTATTTAGCATGGTTGCATATGTCTAAACCACCCAAATCTATTTTCAACAATATTATCTTTAGTAGTTGTCACGCCAACTGACGCAGGACGGGCTGTGAAAATAACTGTGTTGACACGCTAATGCAACCCTACAAAAATGTGTGGAATTTACATCAATTCAATATAAATGATGCGTGCTTGTTAATTATTCCGGAAAATAAAAATTTTAGCAAACAAAAATTATATTAGCATAGCAAATTAACACAATGTTATATATAACCACTTTTCAAATGAATAAGCAAGACCACGTTCGTTTTTGCAAGAGTACTTTCAACCACAATTTGCACGATTAAGTGTTATAGAACCAAAAGAAAAAAAAACGACAACACTAGTAATCATAAATACGCAAACAAACATATAATATCTCCCAATATTTAATAAAGAAATAAATGACACAATACAACAATACTCACAAGCACAAGGAATTCTGTGACGACGGCAGGCATGACTCCACGGGATGAATGCGATGGCTGTGATGGGGAAAGGGGTGCTGAACAAGCCCTGATGCTTGCTGTTTGATTCAGATAAGGGGATTTCCGGCACTGTTCGGGTGCAAGAATGTAAATATGTTAGCTGGAACAGGGTAAGGGGAAGGGGCAGTTAGCAGATGGAATTTTAGTGGACGACATGGGTGAGTATTCAGGCCAGGCGGTCGGGATTCACCGTTGTTTTTTATGAGGTGGTGGTTGGTTGCTGAGCACCTGGAGGAAGCGAGCAAAACAATCGGCGAGAGGGAGGTATCGTTTATGGAAGTAGATGGGATAGGTGATAGGAGAGAATGATGATGAATAATGGTCGCAGATTGGCAAAGGGCTGCAGAATCGATGGAGGTTTCAGTTAACTTGTACTGGGAAGGATAAATGCGGCAGGGGTTTCCCGTTCCTCTTCGTCGAGGAAGAAGAAAGCTAACAGGAGAAGGAAGATGCGCAAACGTGTCAATCTGCGACTTAGGTCTTGCGGCTCTGGCAGAGACAACAGGAAATTGCATGCTGCTTTGGCAGAGACAAAAGGGGTCAGGGAAGAGGAAAGGAGTCTTTCAGCTGCTTAGGTCTTGCAGCTGGGGCTTTCGATCCTTCTGCTGAGGAAGAAGGAAGCTAATAGGAGAAGTGCCGAGCGGTTTTTCGCGAGGAAGGGGGCGATGAACAATGCAGTTATGAAAGGGAATCATGGGATATGGTGTTTGTGTTCACGAGAACAATGAGAAAAAATTAAAAATTGATAAATGAACCGAGGCTTCGCACCTCGTGCTTGCGGCGTCGCACCACGAATGATTGCTGGTCTGGAATCTCTCACAAATCAACAATGATTGTTAAATGCAGCTCCCGCTCCTATTTATAACAAGAGGGGCGGTTGGGCACCCGACGTGAACGACCATGATCGTCTGTTATGCCTGGTGTCCTAAAATGCTAAATACAACCCCAAAGAAATAAAATGAAATACACATAAAATGTAAAATGACGCTCCGGACGCACTCGCGGTTTCGGATCGCTGATCCGATTAATGAATCTCAGGCAAATATGTAAAAATGGGCCCCGCCGAGTGGTGACCCAATCTCCTCTATCAAACACAATCATGCAGCCGATCCCCATCACCAACCTTCTTCTGAAGTTTCTCAAGTTATTATTAATTCTGTTTTAGTATTTACTAACTAAAAAAACTACAATTCATATAAGAAATTATTCAATAATCTTTTAAACTCCTAAGGTATATCTTGTCATATATTTACTTGAATTTTTTTCATAATGCTTGATTTATGCTTAATCTGACTTCATTTCTGAGTATCTGTTTAGGAATTAGCCTTCGGGTTCTTGTATTTATTGAACATCATTACGATATAAGTACTGTGAATAGCAATTTTTTATTTTCCTGTATGTGCTATGTTTTTTATGTGCTTGTACCATACATGCACCCGAACTGCGCTATAACTTATTGAAAGGATATAGAAATGTCAATAGCTATTCAATATTTACTGACAGGAAGGACTGGGCATAATAATGCCATTTGCTTATGTTAGAAGAAAGATTTGTAAAGTCCCAATGCATGACCCATCTTGGGCCCTCTTCCTCCTTTTGTAATAGTCCCACATCTTAGGTTGAGATTGTTTCCCTTTTCTCTCTTCTTATATTAATGTACAAATACATGTATGTACACAAGTTTATTGGAGAAATTAATAAAATTCATAGTTTATTTCTCTATTCTGGTATATTTCCACATGGTATCAGAGGCCAACGGTCCTATATTTTCCTGTTACGGGCTTCTATCACGCCAATCTGGGCTGTTAGAAATATTCTAACCGCAAATTCTCTTCGTCAGCTCCCTTGGTCTTCTTTCTCCCGTTCCATGCTCACCTCCCTTGTTTTATAGATTTTTTGGCGGGTCCCGCTTGCTTGCATCCTCTGCGGCCTGACAAGGCTTGCCACAACTTCCCTTTCTTCTCGCTTCCCCTCGTCTCCCAGTCGCTGTTTATTTACCCCGTGATCTTTGCCACAAGATTTTGGTCGAGAACCCTTCTCGCTGTTGAGATCGCAGCTTTCCTGCTTCCAGTGTCTCGCTACCATTCCAGCTTTGCCTCCGATCTCCTTGCCGCAGATTCAACTCACTGCTTCTTGGGCCCTTTCTATTCGCCGTTCTTCGTGCCTCGCTATAATTCTGCTTGCCGTCTCTACATGTCTGGCAACTCTATTTGTTTAGCCGCAACTTTCTTTGCCGAGCCACACTGCTTCTCTTGTCTAGCCGCATCAGGGTGCTGCTAGAGTTGCTGCCAGTTCTCTCTTGATAACATCTGCTTGCCCGACTCTCTGTTTGCCGCACGTTCCCATCCTCCGCCAGTGTGCTCTATCCGCCGGAATTTCACCGCTGCTTCTCTCCTCTTACTAGCCGCAACAAGGTGCCCTCAGTCTGCAGGATCGACGGTGTCTCTGCTCTGTGCACATCTTGCCGCAGCTCCTGCTTTGTCTAGCAGCTGCAGAGTACAGTTTGACTGCTCTTCTCGTTATTTCTCCTGTTCTCCTAGACGCATGAGAAAGCTTCATGGCGTCGACTGATGCTCTGTCCCTTCCTGCTCGTGCTGTGGCACCTCCTCTCGAAGTTCGTGATGAGCTTCAGATCACCACTATTTTTCTTAGTGGGAAGAAAATTTTTGTTAAATGAGTGCACTTAGTCCGTCGTGTTCTTCAAACAAAGGGGCTTTTGCATCATCTAACTAAGGACACCACTTCTGCACCCACTGATGACTGGCTTCAAGATGATGGTCTTGTCAAGACATGGATCTCAACTCCCTGGATTTTGAACCTTATTGTATGACTATGTATCATGATATGACCAAGGCTATGTTGGAGGAACTGCATTTCCTCTATTCCGGCAAGGACAACCTTCAACATCTGTTTGACATCATTACAGACCTTCAATCTCTCGACTCATGAGGCGCTGACGACTTAACCTCCTTTGTTGCGCGGTCCAAAACCTTAGTTGAGGCCTAGATTCAACATCAACCTCATCCTACCGATCTTGCTGCGCTGCATGCTCAAAAAGAGTCTGTTGATATTGCTATGATGATGGCTCATGTTCCGCCTCATCTCTATAGTGTCTGAGCTCAGATATTCTCCACTATTCCCCCTCTCTTCGTTGTTTGCTTAATGTTTTTGATGGTGACACCACCCCCCGATGCACCCGGACCTCCCTCTCCGACACTCCTCCAACACTCATCTGTCTCTTACCCCCCGCCTCCATCTACCCGAGGAGGTTGCTCTGGCTACCGAGGGAGAGGTCGCAACGGTCGGCCTCGATTCAAGTGTACTCACTGTGGCAGTGATGGACATCTTGAGGCAACTTGTTATCATAAACATGGTCTGCCTTCTCCGCCAAATGTCTCCGTTGCTGCTGACACCTCTTCTGCCATTCACGCCAATATTGATTCCATGCCCCTCTAGCTCCAGCATCTCCAAGGGTTACTCAATCGTTCGCCTGACTCCATTGTTTCTTTCTCAATTGAAGGTATCACCTGTCTCTCCCACAATCCACATTGGATTGTGGACTTTGGTGCTACCCACCATATTACTCCGTAGAAACCACCCCTGTATTTGGCATCTCCGCATCCCAAGTTTATCACAGTAGCCATTGGTGACACCGCTCTTGTCTCTGGCTCCGCTAATTTCTCTTAGCCCCTCTATCTCTCTTCTCTCAGTTCTTCATGTCTCAGGCTCTCCTTTCAACCTTATTTCTGTTAGTCGTCTTACTGAAGATCTTGACTGCTTTGTGACTTTCACGTCTTCTTTTTTTGTTGTGCAGGATCAACAGACGCAAAATATCATTAGTAAAAGACGATTATGCAACGGGCTCTACCTTCTGGACGTTTCTCCCACCATTATTTCATCTGTCACTTCTGTGGATTGACATCGACGTCTTGGGCATGCCCCTCTTCCAATTCTCAAGAAGGCTCTTCCTGATCTCTCTTCCTGCTTTTACCTGCGAGTCATGTATCTTTGACAAACAACATTGTTCTTTTTTTCCTCATTGTACTCGAAGCGATGCTTCTTTTGATTTAATACATTATGATGTTTAGGGACCATTTAAAATTGCTAGTATCTCTGGTTATCGTTATTTCATCACTTTTATTGATGATTATTCTCGCATGACGTGGTTATACTTACTCTGTGATCGGTCATATCTAACTAGTATATTTCAGGCATTTGTTCAAGAGACTCGTGCTCAATTTTTTCGAACAATTAAAACTATCAGTGCAGATAATGCTCATGAATATACCAGTCATCTCATTTGTTGTTGATGTTGTCAGGCGATTCATGCTTTATCCACGGATGTCTCACCTCCAAGCTGTCGAACGCAAACTCAGATATCTGAAGACTGCTCCTGGACAAGGGCTAGTATACAAACCTTCTCCCTCTTCTACTCTGTTGTTGGTAGCTTATTCTGATGCCGATTATGCTGACTCCTTGGATGATCGACGTTCCACAAGTGGATTCTGTACCTACTTCAGAGGACACTTTATTATTTGGCGCAGCAAGAAATAATCTGTGGTGGCTCGCTCTTCCACCGAAGCAGAGTATCATTCGACGGTTTCTGTTGTATTTGAGCTTACATGGCTAGAAAGTCTTCTTGATGATTTGAGAGTCAAGCTTTCCTCACCTGCTACTTTATTCTGCGACTGTCAAACAACTATACACATTGCTAAGAATCCTCATTTCTATGAACGGACCAAATACATTGAATTAGACTGGGAGAAGGTTCAATTGAAGAAGCTTGAATTGAAACATGTTCCAGCTACTGATCAAGTTGCTGATATTCTTACTAAGGCCTTACCACGTGTGTTATATTATAAATTCTCGTCCAAGCTCGGTGTCTATGATTTGTATGCTCCAACTTGCGGGGGAGTGTTGGAAGAAAAATTTGTAAAGGTCCAATGCAAGACCCATCTAGGGCCTTCTTCCTCCTTTTGTAATAGTCCCACATCTTAAATTGAGATTGTTTCCCCTTTCTCTCTTTCTATATTAATGTACCAATACATATACGTATACAATTTTTTTTAAAATTCATAGTTTATTTATCTATTGTCGTATATTTCCACAGCTTATTAAGATAATTTATTTTTTCTAGTCATGTTTAAGAGTTATGTCATTATGTCACCATTTCACAAACTGGCTATCACAGTTAATTATTATTATTTCCTTTCAATGTTGTAATTCTTCCTGCAGTTAATTCAAGATGAGTTGTTTCTGAAAGAAATTGAGGAGCACAGAGTATCAAATAATAACTTCATGCCTCTTCCCGTTGAGAAGTATTTGGAAACTGTTAAGACTCTAAATTCTTCTCTCAGTAACAAAAAGACAGACCAAAACATGGCTATCAGATCTTGCAGGACAGACCTGTACCATTATGCCAGGTTATCTGGTGCTCATATTCTTGAATCTATTATGGATACTGCTTTATCTGCTGTTAAGAGAGAACAACTTCAAGTGGCCAGTGATGTATGTGGTGTGTTTCTCATTAAATCTTCTTGAAATAGCCTTTTCATATTGCCATCTATTCTTCACTGATTGCATGCTAGCTGTTGTAGGTTCTTTCCTTATTTCCTCTTCTTCAGCCTCTTGTAGCTGTATTAGGTTGGGATTTGTTGTCTAATAGGACTTCTGCTAGAAGAAAACTAATTCAGCTTTTATGGACTAGTAAATCACAAGTTCTAAGGCTGGAAGAGTTCCCACTATATGGCAAAACAAATGACGAGGTATTACCATATTTTTGGTGTATCTATAGTTTCTGTCCTTTTCATATCAATTCAAGCCTTCAATTTTGTTTATTGAAAAACTGACAACTTTTGTAACTATTTACAGATATCTTGTGTTGAGTATCAGTGTGATCTCTTGTGCTTTCATCTGGATTTTGCATCATTTGTTGCCTGCATAAATTCTGGGCATCCTTGGAACTCAAAGAAGTCATTACGATTCTCTCAAACCGAGCAGGTTATACATGCAGATGAATATGGGGATATGGACACTTTTGTTGAAAACTTCATACTAGAACGACTCTCTATAGAGAGTCCAATGAGGGTGAGTTTTCCTCTTAAAATTAGAATGTACTTGCATTATGTCCCATGAGGTAAGAAGACAACCGTTTGGTCTGGTCTGGTCTATGATGTATTTATACTTCTCTTACATTTTAGGATTAGGAACAAGGAAGTGTGGCCTTACTATATCATAAAATCAAGAACTTGTGTGGGAACTAGAGAATATCTAGGATATTATAAGTAAAATTGCACGTAATACTGCTTAAAATATAGATTAGTGAAAGGCATTTTATTTTTCAATAATGATTCTTTACTTTTTAGTATTCATGATATAAACAAGAATAAAAGGAAGGCCATGTTAATAAGTTCCACATGTGTACAAGTTAAAATACATCTCCAGTTGCTCAATCCATGCGTCTACTTTTTGTATCAAATTGACCCATCATAATTGAAAAAATCTATCTTGGCTCCAATTTTATTCTCATATCCTGAGGTAGCAACCAAATCTTCATCTCCACTCACATTAGCAAACATTTACTAGTGGAAGATTTGTTGTTGTATTTTGGAAAGGAAAGGAAGCGTGCAATTTGGTTGCCTGAACTTGGTGTAATGTTTAAAGATTACGTAGTCACCCACTCCACATTATGACGGTCATCTCTTTCCTCAATCTAGCCACTTGGCTAGATTAGGTGAAGTAATTTGATTATATGATTCTTCGTCTCCATTTTTCAATGCTTCTTGGAAATCTAATGGAAGAAGTAGCGCCCCCACCCCCCGAATTTGTGAGGGTTGTGCTTGGTAGATGACCAACGTAAAATTTAGTCATCATTATGAATATGGATCATTTGAGGAATTGTGCAAAAGCTAGGTTGTTCCCCTTAAGGAATGCGTCGCATGGTCCGAATGCGGCGTCTTGGCAAGGACCGCTGCATCTCCAGAACTTTGGTGCCGTGTTAAATTTGCAAGAGTCCTTGTCGTATGGTCTAAATGAGGCGTCTTGGCAAGAACCGCTGCACCTCCAAGAGGACTTGGGTGTAGTGTTAAATAGGCAAAAATCCTCACATATTAGATGTCCTAGGGAAGTATGTCGTAGAACTTGTGATTAACTTAGGTTTGGATGTTGGAATATAGGTACGCTACCGGGGAAAGTGATGAAAGTAGTGGATACAATGATTAGGAGAAGGATAAATATTTTATGCCTGCAAGAGACTAGATGGGTGAGTGAGAAAGCTAAATTTTTAGATAATTCAGGTTTTAAATTATGGTACACAAAAAAAATAAAACAAATAGTGAAATAAGTATTATTGTGGATACTACTTGGAAGGATGAAGTTGTTGAGGTAAGTAAAAAAGGTGATAGAATCTTAGCTCTTAAATTGATCATATGAAAGAAAATTATTAATGTGATCAGTGCTTATGCGCCATAAGTAGGATTAAGTGAAACTATTAAAGTGCAATTTTGGGAAGACTTAGATGATTTAGTAAGAGAAATCCCACAAAGAGAGAAGATTTTTATAGGAGGAGACTTAAATGGACATATAAAGAAGAAAAATGTAGATTACACAGCCGTTCATGTAGGATATGGACATGGAGAAAGGAATGAAGAAGGACGAACCATTTTAAACTTTGCCGTAACACATGAGCTAATTGTATCAAATACGCTTTTCATAAAAAATGAAGAACATTTAATTACGTTTAAAAACAGACTAAATAAATCACAAATTGATTATTTCATGACTCGCAAAATGGATAAAATGATTTGTAAGGATTGCAAAGTCATACCAGGAGAAAGTTTGACAACACAACAAATGTTAGTGATGTTAGATATACAAATTAAATATAATAAATTTAAGAAAAGAATAAAAATGTTGCAAAAAATTCGGTGCTAGAACTTGAAAATGGAAAAGGAGTTTGGTTTCAAGAAAGCAGTTATTGAACAACTAGTTTATGACCCTTATGTTGATCCTAATATCTCATGAGAAGTTATGTGTTCACATTTAAGGATAAGTAGAAAGAACGTACTTGGAGTATGAAAATGTCGTGGGCCCCAAATAAAGAATCATGGTGGTAGAAAGTGGAAGTGCAAGACAAAGTGAGGGTAAAAAGGGTCAGCTATAAATCACTCTACGCTTGTAGGAATGATGAAAATTAGCCAGATATAAAGTCGCCAAAAAAGAAGCTAAACATGAAGTAAGTAAAGCAAGAAGCCAAGCTTATGGAGAATTTTATAAGCGACTAGATACAAAAGATGAAGAGCGTGACATATATAAAATTGCTCGAGCTAGAGAAAAAAAGACGAGATTTAAATCAAGTAAAATGCATAAAGGATGAGACAGATACAGTTTTGACGGTTGATGTGGATATTAAAGAGCGATGAAAAAGATACTTTTATCAACTCTATAATGAAACAAAGGACAATGAATTGAACTTGGAAGAGTTAAGTAAATCAGAGAAGTATAAGAACATAATGTTTTATCGTAAAATTCAAGTATCAGAGGTAAAAAAATGCTCTAAATAAGATGAAAAATGGAAAGGCGGTTGGGCCAGACGATATAACCATTGAAGTATGAAAATGTCTAGGAAATGAAGGAATTTTGTGGCTTACACGTTTTTTCAATAAGATACTAAAGTCAAAGAGGATACCAGACCAATAGAGAGAAAGTATCTTGGTACGTTTGTATAAGAATAAAATGAATATACAAAATTATGTTAATTATAGAGGAATTATATTGTTGAGTCATACCATAAAACTATGAGAACGTGTAACAGAAAGAAGATTAAGACGAGAGACTAATATCTCGGAGAATCAATTTGGATTCATGCCAGGGAGGTCGACCATGAAAGCTATACATCTCTTGAGGAGACTCATTGACAACTATCGAGAAAGAAAACAAGATTTGCATATGTTGTTTATTGGTATTGAGAAGGCTTATGATAGAGTTCCAAGAGAGATCTTTTGGAGAGTCTTAGAAAAGAAAGATGTAAATATATCATATATTGACATAATCAAAGATATGTATACAAATTCAGTGACAAGTGTGAGGACATCTGGAGGATTAATACAGGAATTCTCGATCACTATTGGATTACATCAAGGTTCAGCTTTAAGCCCTTATCTCTTTACCCTTATCTTAGATGAGCTCACCAGACATATCCAACAAGCAATACCTTGGTGTTTATTGTTTGCGGATGATATCGTTTTGATTGATGAGACATGCGAGGGTGTAAACGCAAAACTTGAATCTTGGCGAGATACTTTAGATAGAAGGGTTTTAGGTTGAGCAGGGCAAAGACGAAGTATATGGAGATTAAATTTAGTAGTACAAGAAGGACAGATGACTTCGTTATTAAGTTGGGTGATCAAGATATTTCCCGTAGTGAGTGTTTTAAATATCTTGGATCGATAGTTCAAAAAGATGGAGGTATTGATAAAGATGTGACACAGAAATCCAAGCGGGTTGGTTGAAGTGGAGAGGCGCGTCAGGGATCTTATGTGATCCTAAAGTACCACTAAAACTTAAGGGCAAGTTTTACTGTACTGCAATTAGACCCGCGATGCACTATGGTTCTGAGTGTTGGGCAGTGAATTGTGTACATGAGCAAAAAATGGGAGTTGCGGAGATGAGAATGCTTAGGTGGATGTGTGGACACACGAGATTGTGTAAAATTAGGAATGAAAGTATCAGGGATAGGACATGGGTAGCACCAATTGCAGAGAAGATGCAAGAAGCTCGTCTAAGATGGTTTGGACACGTACAAAGGAGACCATTAGAGGCACCTGTTAGGCGTTGTGAGAGTCTAGTCACTAGGCATGTTAAATGAGGGAGGGGTAGACCAATAAAGTCTTGGAATGAAACTGCAAGGAAAGACATGATGTACTTAGGCATTAGAGAGATTATGACAAAAGATAGGGCACAATGACGACAAAGGATCCATATAGCCAACCCCACTATAGTGGGATAAAGGCTTTAGTGTTGTGTTGTACATGTACTAATGAACAATGCTCTTTTCTTCATTCTTGCCATGAACCAATGAGCAATACTCTCATATACCTACTTGATCTCGGTGTTGAGATATAATAAGATTATTGATTTTTCTTCAAGGTATTTAGGTGTATGATTAATAATAAATATATACCTTAGGTTTCTTCAAGAATGTCAAGGTTTTTTTATTTTGTGAGTGATTCTTGACAACACGATGGTAGTCTACCTCAATTTTTATGTGTTTTCGGGTTGGATCGACAATGTGACAACGATAGAAGAGCTCGTCTGAGGCTTATTGCAGTGGTACAGGCTGAAACAACTAGAGATTCCAATCTTTTCTAGAATTTATTTAACACTTCCCATTGTAGTCATAAGCTTTTTGACAGAACCAACTTCAGAACAATATTGCCTCCTCCTACATACGAATTTAAACCATGAATTAACTCTTTAGTTGGTAGAACAGTATCATCAGTTTCTCTTCCTGACAAACCACTCTGATAAGGGGAGCTTAATATGGGAAGCATTAAAGCAACACTGTCAAACTAAAATCTTAGTGATGATCTTATTGAATGGCGAGCACATACATTTTGGCCTAAAGTCATTCCTGTTCATGGAGTTTTTATCATTAAGGATCGGATCTGTGGAAATTGCAGTAAAAAAATCTAGACAAATATCACCAAAATACTTCTTGATCTCTTTGACATTAATCATCTTTAATATGTTGTAGTAGGTTTTGTAAAACAAAGTGGTAAAACCATCATTACCCGTTGATGTCTCCCAGTCCATGAAAGATGCTACATGAAATATTCTACTTTCTATAATCTTCTTGCTCGGTTATAGAGCTTTGTGTTATCCTCAAAAACTAAAATTAAATCCTAATTAACATGGGTAAAAAGTTATTACTAAACTAGAATTCCTCTAAAAACTAACTATATAAATATACGACCGCCAACCGGTATTCATCAAGTACGGAGGAAACAATCAAAGATCAACCAAGAATAGGACACTCATTAGGAGAACTGATGTAGGGTAGGCTAGTGGTGCTCGAAGACTACGACCTTAAGTGCTGGTGCAGGGGTGACACTATTACAATTCTAAATGCAATGCAACCGTTGGTGACGACGACGATTAAATTAAGCAATGAAATTAATAGCACCACACAAATAATTGAATTAGGAAACAAACAATTAATTTTAGTAATTTTTATAATGGCTTCCTCCGCTCGGAGGGCCAAGGCAAAACGTGCGGCGATTAATTCCTCCTGCAATTATTAGTATACTCGTACCAATTTTCACACAAGCAATAGTCGCAACACAATACAGTAAATCACCAAATGAAAATGTCAAATCAAAGAATACAATACCACAAAGCTCACAACGTAGAGGGCTGAACCGAGACACTGAAGATTTGGAGGGCCGGATGTGTAGATCGGCAATCGGAGGTGGAGCCGGTGGCGAGACGACGGTGACGGTGGCTGCCCTTGGCGGGAAATGGTGGTAACTGATAGTAAAACGGCGGATCCGGCCACGAATAAGTAGATCCGGGCCGGGATGGGTAGATCCTCTGTTTAGGGGCGGATCCGGGCAAAAATGGAAAGTATGAGATGTGGAAATAACGGATCGGGAGCGAAATTCTCAGATTTGAATGGATCTTGAGAATTAGGGTTGTTTGGAAGTGGTTCCGCGAAGGGGAGAAGAAATGGAGGGTCGGGCGAACAGTAACGACGAGCAGTTTCGGGCGAACAGTAATTTCGGGTGAACAGTAATTTCGGGTGAACAGTAATTTCGGGTGAACAGTGATTTCGGGTGAACAGTGATTTCGGGATTCCTTGACATCGGTATTGGGAGAGTGGTTTGGGTGACTTTCGGTGGCTGGAAGTGGGATTTGAAGGGTGGAAAACGAAGGTGGAGGTAGGGATTACCTCGGGGAGGAGTTTGGCGGCCTAGGAGTCGTCACCTAGGGTTCCACGACGTCGGCACCGGGGAGGGATCGTTGGAATCCGGGAATGCTTCTTCTCCAAATCCAACAATGAATCATTTCAGCCCTCATAGCTCCTATTTATAAGAAAAGAAATGCTAGGGCATCCCATTCGACGACTATGATTGGCCGGCGGGAGATGCCTCAAAATACATGAAATAAAAGTCCAAAAAACATAAAGTAATATAAGATTTTGACTCGCGGAGACGCTCCGGACGCAATCGCGGAGTCCGATCGTCGATCCGGGCACGCCATATATGGGAAGTTGTCAAATCAGCCCTGAACGGGCCCAAAGCGCGTCCTCGTCTCTGCTCCGTATCAAGAACCCAGGTCCAACTCGCCGCTGCTTCGTGAGAGTCTTACTTCTAACTTGCCCGGGACCACCAACAATTCACAAGACCTCGCCGGTGACCTGATAAATTTCGCATAGGGATGGGGCCCACCCTCTGTCAATAGAGTATACTCTCCACCATAGTTACATATAAATATGACCTATAGTTGAGGGAGAGAGGCATTGCTAATAGTTCCCAATGGTATTCGCCCAAAGCTACTTGAACTCGTGTGTTCTTAACTTTGAGCCGGTCAGTCTCCCGATAAACCTAGCACATCATTTAGTTTGGAAGGTGTTTCTATACACTATTGGGTATGCCTTCAGATCTCCTAACTGTAGTACAAGCATATTTACTTATAATTTGAGCAATGTAGGTTTCCAATTTTCTTCATGTTTGCCTTGTGCCTGTGATCGTTTCTTTGGTGAGCTAGTAATCTTCGGCCATACTTTGTCTGAATTTTCTGAGTCAGATTTTCGGTTCCAAAATTTTAAGCGGTGTGCGTTGACTTTGGTCAAAGGAGGAAAAAACTTTGAAGGAGTGTCATGGAACATGATGGTGAGTCGAAAGTGGATCATGACATTCAATGACGTCAGGGGCCTCACGGCGAGTTTGTCATGCACGACGAATTTGATTGTTTTTGCCGGATGGTGGAAGAAACCTTGCGGTGCCCTATGTCGAGGCCATGAAAACCCCTACTCCAGTCAATATCTAAGGAGGCGCGCGCCTACTGAGGCCGATGCCCTTTTGCTGACAGGCCAGGAAGGAGATGTTGGCAAAATCATGATCTATAGGCAAATTCGGAAATTGTGCGAATGGGCGCCCAATGCTGAAATTGCGTTGGGCGCCCAATGGAAATTGCGAATTGGGCGCTTCGCTGATGAGCGAATTGGGCGAAGTTCGGAATTCAATTTCAGCGAATTGCGCCGAATCTGCGAATGGGCGCCGAATTCTCAATCAGCGAATTGGGCGCCGAATTCGCTCAATTTCAGGAAGGGCGCCCAAGATTTTCTTTTTCCCCAATTTTTGCGCCTTTCAGGCGCGCGCCTGCGCCTTGCGCCTTGCGCCTACCCAGGGGCCTTTGCATAACTTGCAATATGGAAACTCCGATGACCCAGAGGAGCCATCTATCAAGGACTTGAGCGTTTTCATGTGCGGCAGGGCTCTGTGACTTCTTGATCAGGAAGAAGATGTTTCTAATCACTTGCAAGGGATGACCCTTTTTGTGAGGAGATCTACAGGTTACAGGTCCCTGAACCCGCCGCCGGTTGTTATTTCATGTAGAATGACCCGATGAATCATCTCCAATGGTTCGAGGACGCAGTGTCTATTCGAAATGTCACAGACACTTTCAAGTGTCAGTTTTCTATCACCTTCAAGGGAAAACACGAGACTGGTTTCATCACCTGCCGACGAGTTCGGTCTATTGCATCAACGATGTACGCCGCTGGCTGATGTTATGGTTCGCGACATGCAAGAAGAGGAAGGGTCTGCAAGCACTGTTCTCGATTAAGCTGGGAGCTCGCGAGACCTTGAGCCACTAAGGCTCTGTTTGGTGGGGCGTTTTTAGATCAACACGCCGCCACTTATTGAATCTCCCCGCCAAACACAAAAATTAGGTGCAACAGTGGGAGCTGTGTCCGCTCCAAATCATGGGTTTTTAGCGTTTTTTGAGTCGTGAAATATTTTCACGATTTCTGCATCGCAGAGAGGCACGATTCGTGCTCGTCCTAGCATTCCTTCGCGGGAGAACCTTGTTTCGCCGCTGCTCGCCATCGACCTTCTCCCAATTTCGCTTGTGAACTGTGAAGCTCTTGAACCTCCTTATCCGCCATTCTATTCTTACCGGAGGATTTAGACCTCCCACGACCACTCTTTGCCATCGATCTCCGGCCATGTAGAGCCTCTGTCGTTCCAGATCTCCCCTCTTCATCACGCCAGTGATCTTACCCTCTGCATCACGCTGGCGATCTCTCCCTCTGGCTCACGCCGGCGATCTCTCCCTCTGCGTCACGCCGGCCATTCCTTGCATGTATACCGATTTTTTCAATCTTTAGATTTGAAATTTTTGGATGAGTAGCTAGAAATTTTTGGTTGATGTGATTTTGCCTCGCTGATTTTTGATCTCAGTTTCTATATTTCATTTTTTTACCTCAATTTGGGATGGGGAGCTAGATTTTTTTTCATTGCTAGTATAACTGCAATGCAGAAATACCAAGCTCTTGTAAAAAATGATGAAATATTAACAAAAACATATCAATAGCACCAACAAAATTTGGGCAGAGATAGGGTGAAGATAACATATAACTGCAATGTGCAACGTCTTGTGCAGCAAGAATAGCAGAAGGATAAAAGAACTACATATAAGTATAACTGCAATGTGCAACATCTTGTGCAACAAGCATAGCAGCATAGGGTGAAGATTCATCCTGTCAGCTGTAAAGGATCATATTTTTAATACAAGTTTAACAAACTAGGAACCGATTAATTACATCACAGTTAACAAAATATCAAGGAATAAGCATATGAACAAACTATTATAGCAATAAATCATCAAAACTTATAGATGAAAGAGCAAATAAGAATCATACAGAATGCCTCAAAGGTTTAGTTCAGTATTTCTCTTCACATTTATATCTAAAATGATGTTTTGGTGCAATAATATTAACTAGTATGCTTTGTGTTATTATTTTTTGTCTCTAAATTTTAAAAAATGGGCTGCACACCGCTAGTTGTTTTGCCAATCAACTTCTCTGTTTGAAACAACACTACAAACGCAGTGCTTCCAAACAATTTCACAAATTCTGCGCCATGGAGATCCGGCCGAGCTGAAGGAGAAATATTGTCCTCAATCCAAACACTTTCTCTCGTGCCATGGAGCAACCCACTTTTGTTGAAGAAGTGTATATGCCCTCCCAAAAACTACCCACCCCGCTACCACCCCCTGATGGCGAGGACCCCCCGCCATTCGTTCGTGCCGACATGGAGTTCTCGTTTGACCGCCGCCGCTACTTGTTCGTGGACGTTGATGGACGTTGCCGCAACCGCCGCCGCCACCGTCGCCGCAACCGTCACCGCCACCGTCGCCGCAACCGCCACGACACCCTCCGCCATGGCCGCGTCAAAATCTCTGCCGCATCAACGCATGAGATTATAATTTTATTGCTTAATTTCTGCATTTTAATTTCAGCATTTTATAACTAATTTCAGCATTTTATTTTTGTTCAATATGGCCTATGTTTAGCCATGGTTAGTGCATTAGTGGCTAGGATTTTAGTTTGATGAGATGAAGGGTGATGGAGAGGTGTACCAAATTATATATATACATGTATGTGGAGTGGGAGAGATGACTGGAAGAAGAAGAAAATTAAACCCCTAAACCTATCGGTTTGCTGTAGCCGCCCCGCTTCCTCGTCTCTCTCGGCCTGGCCGAAAACCCGCACCCGACACCTCCTGGAACCGCCGAACGGCTACTGCTGCCGCCCCTCTTCGGGTGTACTGCTGCTGCTCCGGCGACCTCCTACCTCCTCCGGTGTGACTCCGAAGAAGGCGGTTCGGTTCTCCCCATCCGGTGTGACTCCGATGATCCTTTTGGAAGTGCGACTCTTCCATAGCTATCCTCCTCATCCTCCTCTCCTCCTCTTTAATTTCAGAAGTTGTGGGTAACGATTTTCCTCCCTCTACACTTGTGTGTTTCTTCTAGCTAGATTGTGAGATTGGTGGAGATTGTGATTTCATATTTCATCCTAAATTTTGATTCAAGTGCATGCTTAAAATCTGAAATTTGTTATTGCATTTTTTGTATCCGATTTTCGCGAAGGTTTTGAAGGATAGGTCCCCTTGGGCGTTTTGCAAATCGGGATTGGTTTAGCCCTTTGATTTCGGACGATTCAAGAGGGTTTGGTATATTCTCGTTGATTTGTTTTGAGGGCCGATTACGGACTATTTTTGGATCGTGGCTTGAGTCCGGAACACCCTCCGTATTGATATAGAAATGCTTGGAAATGAATGCTTAGGTGTTGTGTTAGGGTATGCAATATGTATGTGGATGTTCGTGTAGGTTTGTTTGGGAGAAACCCACTTGTGAGATCGCGCCGTTACAAACAAAGCTCCGCCAAAATTTCCAATTCCGCACGCGCACTACGTGTTCGTAGAAATACCTCTTAGGACGTTGTCAAAGCACTTTAGGTGTTCGGGTAAATGCCCCTTAGGTTTCCCCTTTGTTATTTTCAATGCTAGCATCGCGTAGGGGTGGCCTGCATCAATTTGGTATCAGAGCCAGGTTTGTCAATTTCTCAACTTGACAACGATCCGCTCGATCCGAGCTACCCCCACTTGCACTTAGGTACGTTTCGTTCGTTTTTAAAATTTTTATTTTTAGTTATATAAAAAAAAAGGGGTTTTAAGTGCTTTCCTAATTTGAATCTTTTTTTTCCGTTAGCCTGTCATGACACGCGTTGGGAGTCCCCTTCCCCCATGTTCCTCGGTTGGTGCTCTTCGCAAGGAGATGAACCGCCAATGTGATGACATAAGAGATATGTTAGCACAACTTAAGGGTCAGCTTCCGATACCACATCTTGATGCCCCTAGGCAACAGCTTCAGACCAATGTTCCTTCCGGTACGGTTAGTCAAGCGATTACGACACCACCATCGCGCACCTCTAGGCCTGTTAGAATTCCGGCTCCGACTTACGACGGGTTAGGTGAACCGCAAGTTTTCTTACGTTGGGTAAATGATATGGAAGTTTATTTTGAGCAATATCGTCTTGTGGACCCCCACAGGATTCCCGTCGCGAGATTGCAATTAACTGGTCGAGCCCTGACCTTCTGGGTCAATGAGGAGAGATGTTTTGGACCGTCCTTCGTTGGCTCACTTGTAGATTGGCAACTTATGAAGAATTTGTTTACGGATGAGTATTATCCCTCATACTGCCGTTCTCAATCTTCTGGTTATTTGAGTGAGTTGCCGCCTAAAATTTTGCCTATATCGAACAAGCACGTTCCCCCGTACTCTCGTACTAGGACGTCTCATAATTTTATTTCTCCCCGCCAGGACACTAGACCGCTTTCTGATTATAGGAGTGATGATCGGCCTCGCGTTAGATCCTTGCCCCAAAAGGATCCCACCATCTTGAGCACACCTACACCTGCTGTGCGGGAACCAGAGCATCTTAGGTCCCCTGTTCCGCCTTCTATTGTTATCACGACTAGAGATGTTATCCAGTCGAAGGTTAGGCATAGGAAGCCAGTTAAGGTTGCCAAGGAGAAGGCTTTATGTTATGCTTGTGGTGTGACTGGCCACTACGCCGTGACATGCCCCACCAAGCCTAGGGCTTCAGCTATGTTAGTCTCCACTTCGGAGCCACCCCAGACTACTTTTGAGATTGCTGCTGATCCTGATCTGGACGTTGGTGTGGTATCTCCTGATTTTGTTGAGGATGTCCAGTTAGATGAGAGTATCCTGGCATGTTCGATAGTGCCCGATGATTCTGCCGATTTTTCTGACGATGAGGAGACTGGATATCCTAGCGACTTGGATGATGATTTTTGGGATGTTGATGAGGCTTTGACTTGTGAGAGTACCCCTTTAGCCACTACATGTCTTGTTAGTGATATTTCAGTTCACCCTACTATTGAGTACCCTCTCGAGTCTATGATCCCTATGTCGAGTGTGCCTCGATCTGATTTTTCTGAAATTAAATCTGAGCTATCTGTGGAGCCAGAGATTGAGGATTTCTCAATTATTATTTTGGATGAGTTTCCTCCTGAGGGTAGGGTATCCTTGGACTATTATTCTGATGTTTGCCCGGATGTGAGTTTCCCGGATGAGTGTCCCTTGATTGAGTCACCGTTGTGTGAGATTCATTTGGATTTGGTTTTAGTCCCGGGCTCGATTTTACCGACCCTCCCTCCTGCTTGTGTGCCTACACTTGATATCATTTTAGGACGTGGATCCGCTAGCCATAGTCTACGCTTTTATGATATACCTACTTGGATACCCCCTACGCTAGCGTTGGCCCCTCGTTTAGATGCTCACGAGCTGATCCTAATAATCGTTGATCTCGTCTCTGCACCACTTTATCTTGCTCATGCTTCATACGAGACGGGTCACTTCACGAGATATCTCCCGACGGATAGTGTTTTGTTGGTGACTATGCTTGATCTCCCTATGCTTGTGCATTGTGATTTGGTGTCTTTACGATATGGCCACCCATCAAGTCACCTTGCACATTATTTTCATTCGCCCCGACAAGAACTTCAAGTATACAGGGCACCGCCTTATACCTGTGCCTTTGCTTTGCTTCACTCGCACGACTATTCATCCTGGAGAGCGTCTGACTACGGAGTGATTGATCTGAGTTTAGTCTTGTCGGCCCTCGAGTGGATACCTTCGGGTTCTGTAATGAATTTCACACGTTGAAGCGCCGATCCTTACATGATTTTCTCGGATTTCGGATTTAATGCAATTTTTTCGGATTCTTACGATGCAATCGGTTTTACGCCGTGTTTCAATTTTTCGGATTTAATTTTGCATATCTTGTTTCCACCTGAGTGGCTTTCTCTGACGTTCCCCTATTCCACTTCAGATTCTCTTGGGTTGAGAGGTGAGATTTTTTCCGTGTCGCTCTTCCAGTTGGGTTTTCTGGTTCTCGCATTGGATGGTAAGAACTGCACTGTTTTTCTTTATGCTGACACATCTGCGAGATTTTCTGCTGTTCTTGCTCATGACAGGTTCTGTTCTATTGCGGACGCCCCGTGGATGTCGGCTCTCGCTTTGCCACCTGTGGATGTTGCTTTCTCCTGCTATTCTCTCACTGGCCACTCATCGGTGATGAGTGATTTCGAGCGGGGGAGGATTGATGGCGAGGACCCCCCGCCATTGCCGACATGGAGTTCTCGTTTGACCGCCGCCGCTACTTGTTCGTGGACGTTGATGGACGTTGCCGCAACCGCCGCCGCCACCGTCGCCGCAACCGTCACCTCTACCGTCGCCGCAACCGCCACGACACCCTCCGCCATGGCCGCGTCAAAATCTCTGCCGCATCAACGCATGAGATTATAATTTTATTGCTTAATTTCTGCATTTTAATTTCAGCATTTTATAACTAATTTCAGCATTTTATTTTTGTTCAATATGGCCTATGTTTAGCCATGGTTAGTGCATTAGTGGCTAGGATTTTAGTTTGATGAGATGAAGGGTGATGGAGAGGTGTACCAAATTATATATATACATGTATGTGGAGTGGGAGAGATGACTGGAAGAAGAAGAAGAAAATTAAACCCCTAAACCTATCGGTTTGCTGTAGCCGCCCCCTTCCTCGTCTCTCTCGGCCTGGCCGAAAACCAGCACCCGACACCTCCTGGAACCGCCGAACGGCTGCTGCTGCCGCCCCTCTTCGGGTGTACTGCTGCTGCTCCGGCGACCTCCTACCTCCTCCGGTGTGACTCCGAAGAAGGCGGTTCAGTTCTCCCCATCCGGTGTGACTCCGGTGATCCTTTTGGAAGTGCGACTCTTCCATAGCTATCCTCCTCTCCTCTTTAATTTCAGAAGTTGTGGGTAACGATTTTCCTCCCTCTACACTTGTGTGTTTCTTCTAGCTAGATTGTGAGATTGGTGGAGATTGTGATTTCATATTTCATCCTAAATTTTGATTCAAGTGAATGCTTAAAATCTGAAATTTGTTATTGCATTTTTTGTATCCGATTTTCGCGAAGGTTTTGAAGGATAGGTCCCCTTGGGCGTTTTGCAAATCGGGGTTTGTTTAGCCCTTTGATTTCGGACGATTCAAGAGGGTTTGGTATATCCTCGTTGATTTGTTTTGAGGGACGATTACGGATTATTTTTGGATCGTGGCTTGAGTCCGGAACACCCTCCGTATTGATATAGAAATGCTTGGAAATGAATGCTTAGGTGTTGTGTTAGGGTATGCAATATGTATGTGGATGTTCGTGTAGGTTTGTTTGGGAGAAACCCACTTGTGAGATCGCGCCGTTACAAACAAAGCTCCGCCAAAATTTCCAATTCCGCACGCGCACTACGTGTTCGTAGAAATACCTTTTAGGACGTTGTCAAAGCACTTTAGGTGTTCGGGTAAATGCCCCTTAGGTTTCCCCTTTGTTATTTTCAATGCTAGCATCGCGTAGGGGTGGCCTGCATCAATTTGGTATCAGAGCCAGGTTTGTCAATTTCTCAACTTGACAACGATCCGCTCGATCCGAGCTAACCCCCACTTGCACTTAGGTACGTTTCGTTCGTTTTTAAAATTTTTATTTTTAGTTATATAAAAACAACAAAAAAAAGGGGTTTTAAGTGCTTTCCTAATTTGAATCTTTTTTTTCCGTTAGCCTGTCATGACACGCGTTGGGAGTCCCCTTCCCCCATGTTCCTCGGTTGGTGCTCTTCGCAAGGAGATGAACCGCCAATGTGATGACATAAGAGATATGTTAGCACAACTTAAGGGTCAGCTTCCGATACCACATCTTGATGCCCCTAGGCAACAACTTCAGACCAATGTTCCTTCCGGTACGGTTAGTCAAGCGATTACGACACCACCATCGCGCACCTCTAGGCCTGTTAGAATTCCGGCTCCGACTTACGACGGGTTAGGTGAACCGCAAGTTTTCTTACGTTGGGTAAATGATATGGAAGTTTATTTTGAGCAATATCGTCTTGTGGACCCCCACAGGATTCCCGTCGCGAGATTGCAATTAACTGGTCGAGCCCTGACCTTCTGGGTCAATGAGGAGAGATGTTTTGGACCGTCCTTCGTTGGCTCACTTGTAGATTGGCAACTTATGAAGAATTTGTTTACGGATGAGTATTATCCCTCATACTGCCGTTCTCAATCTTCTGGTTATTTGAGTGAGTTGCCGCCTAAAATTTTTCCTATATCGAACAAGCACGTTCCCCCGTACTCTTGTACTAGGACGTCTCATAATTTTATTTCTCCCCGCCAGGACACTAGACCGCTTTCTGATTATAAGAGTGATGATTGGTCTCGCGTTAGATCCTTGCCCCAAAAGGATCCCACCATCTTGAGCACACCTACACCTGCCGTGCGGGAACCAGAGCATCTTAGGTCCCCTGTTCCGCCTTCTATTGTTATCACGACTAGGGATGTTATCCAGTCGAAGGTTAGGCATAGGAAGCCAGTTAAGGTTGCCAAGGAGAAGGCTTTATGTTATGCTTGTGGTGTGACTGGCCACTACGCCGTGACATGCCCCACCAAGCCTAGGGCTTCAGCTATGTTAGTCTCCACTTCGGAGCCACCCCAGACTACTTTTGAGATTGCTGCTGATCCTGATCTGGACGTTGGTGTGGTATCTCCTGATTTTGTTGAGGATGTCCAGTTAGATGAGAGTATCCTGGCATGTTCGATAGTGCCCGATGATTCTGCCGATTTTTCTGACGATGAGGAGACTGGATATCCTAGCGACTTGGATGATGATTTTTGGGATGTTGATGAGGCTTTGACTTGTGAGAGTACCCCTTTAGCCACTACATGTCTTGTTAGTGATATTTCAGTTCACCCTACTATTGAGTACCCTCTCGAGTCTATGATCCCTATGTCGAGTGAGCCTCGATCTGATTTTTCTGAAATTAAATCTGAGCTATCTGTGGAGCCAGAGATTGAGGATTTCTCAATTATTATTTTGGATGAGTTTCCTCCTGAGGGTAGGGTATCCTTGGACGATTATTCTGATGTTTGCCCGGACGTGAGTTTCCCGGATGAGTGTCCCTTGATTGAGTCACCGTTGTGTGAGATTCATTTGGATTTGGTTTTAGTCCCGGGCTCGATTTTACCGACCCTCCCTCCTGCTTGTGTGCCTACACTTGATATCATTTTAGGACGTGGATCCGCTAGCCATAGTCTACGCTTTTATGATATACCTACTTGGATACCCCCTACGCTAGCGTTGGCCCCTCGTTTAGATGCTCACGAGCTGATCCTATTAATCGTTGATCTTGTCACTGCACCACTTTATCTTGCTCATGCTTCATACGAGACGGGTCACTTCACGAGATATCTCCCGACGGATAGTGTTTTGTTGGTGACTATGCTTGATCTCCCTATGCTTGTGCATTGTGATTTGGTGTCTTTACGATATGACCACCCATCAAGTCACCTTGCACATTATTTTCATTCGCCCCGACAAGAACTTCAAGTATACAGGGCACCGCCTTATACCTGTGCCTTTGCTTTGCTTCACTCGCACGACTATTCATGCTGGAGAGCGTCTGACTACGGAGTGATTGATCTGAGTTTAGTCTTGTCGGCCCTCGAGTGGATACCTTCGGGTTCTGTAATGAATTTCACACGTTGGAGCGCCGATCCTTACATGATTTTCTCGGATTTCGGATTTAATGCAATTTTTTCGGATTCTTACGATGCAATCGGTTTTACGCCGTGTTTCAACTTTTCGGATTTAATTTTGCATATCTTGTTTCCACCTGAGTGGCTTTCTCCGACGTTCCCCTCTTCCACTTCAGATTCTCTTGGGTTGAGAGGTGAGATTTTTTCCGTGTCGCTCTTCCAGTTGGGTTTTCTGGTTCTCGCATTGGATGGTAAGAGCTGCACTGTTTTTCTTTATGCTGACACATCTGCGAGATTTTCTGCTGTTCTTGCTCATGACAGGTTCTGTTCTATTGCGGACGCCCCGTGGATGTCCGCTCTCGCTATGCCACCTGTGGATGTTGCTGTCTCCTGCTATTTTCTCACTGGCCACTCATCGGTGATGAGTGATTTCGAGCGGGGGAGGATTGATGGCGAGGACCCCCCGCCATTCGTTCGTGCCGACATGGAGTTCTCGTTTGACCGCCGCCGCTACTTGTTCGTGGACGTTGATGGACGTTGCCGCAACCGCCGCCGCCACCATCGCCGCAACCGTCACCTCTACCGTCGCCGCAACCGCCACGACACCCTCCGCCATGGCCGCGTCAAAATCTCTGCCGCATCAACGCTTGAGATTATAATTTTATTGCTTAATTTCTGCATTTTAATTTCAGCATTTTATAACTAATTTCAGCATTTTATTTTTGTTCAATATGGCCTATGTTTAGCCATGGTTAGTGCATTAGTGGCTAGGATTTTAGTTTGATGAGATGAAGGGTGATGGAGAGGTGTACCAAATTATATATATACATGTATGTGGAGTGGGAGAGATGACTGGAAGAAGAAGAAGAAAATTAAACCCCTAAACCTATCGGTTTGCTGTAGCCGCCCCCTTCCTCGTCTCTCTCGGCTTGGCCGAAAACCCGCACCCGACACCTCCTGGAACCGCCGAACGGCTGCTGCTGCCGCCCCTCTTCGGGTGTACTGCTGCTGCTCCGGCGACCTCCTACCTCCTCCGGTGTGACTCCGAAGAAGGCGGTTCGGTTCTCCCCATCCGGTGTGACTCCGGTGATCCTTTTGGAAGTGCGACTCTTCCATAGCTATCCTCCTCATCCTCCTCTCCTCCTCTTTAATTTCAGAAGTTGTGGGTAACGATTTTCCTCCCTCTACACTTGTGTGTTTCTTCTAGCTAGATTGTGAGATTGGTGGAGATTGTGATTTCATATTTCATCCTAAATTTTGATTCAAGTGCATGCTTAAAATCTGAAATTTGTTATTGCATTTTTTGTATCCGATTTTCGCGAAGGTTTTGAAGGATAGGTCCCCTTGGGCGTTTTGCAAATCGGGGTTTGTTTAGCCCTTTGATTTCGGACGATTCAAGAGGGTTTGGTATATCCTCGTTGATTTGTTTTGAGGGCCGATTACAGACTATTTTTGGATCGTGGCTTCAGTCCGGAACACCCTCCGTATTGATATAGAAATGCTTGGAAATGAATGCTTAGGTGTTGTGTTAGGGTATGCAATATGTATGTGGATGTTCGTGTAGGTTTGTTTGGGAGAAACCCACTTGTGAGATCGCGCCGTTACAAACAAAGCTCCGCCAAAATTTCCAATTCCGCACGCGCACTACGTGTTCGTAGAAATACCTCTTAGGATGTTGTCAAAGCACTTTAGGTGTTCGGGTAAATGCCCCTTAGGTTTCCCCTTTGTTATTTTCAATGCTAGCATCGCGTAGGGGTGGCCTGCATCAACCCCCTAAACCGTCACACCGACATTCACATCATGTCTTCCCGCCCTCTTTTCACACACATCAACCAGAAGCTCCACTTTCCATGGGCTTACACCCCCTCCCCCACCACACGCACACGTCCCCCCACTACCCGAACCCACCATACCAATTGTCACACAAAGATTATCTTGATCTCTAGTGACATGCCTCTGTTTCCGTTGCAAGCATCCCCCACACAAATGTACAAATAAAGAATTGCTCCGGCTACTCGGCGTCGATGATGAAGACATCACTGTTGCAGATTTGGAGGCACTTGTGCTCTAGGATGCTCCGCAACAACTTGCCTTGCCAGGGTAAGGTTGATTTTGAAGATCAAAATATTAATACATTTATGCATGATAGTCAACCCTCTTCGCTACTAGGGAGGACTTGGAGCCGCCTATCCATCTAACAACGATTAATCATATCATTTATTTAGTTTGTCATTTGTATGTAATTTCTCATTTAAGGGGCTTTTTAGTCATTTGGTGACTTAGTGTTCTTCCCCTATATAAGAGTGAGTAGTGAGGTATTAGAGATATCTTAACAAGTGATTTGTAACTTTCAAGTAAAGATGGATCCTTAAGGGAATCATCCCCCAATTGTTTGGTGTGAGTATACCTCCCGAGGTTGTATCTATATTTCAATCAACGTGCAATCTATTATTTCCTTGCGTGCTATTATAGTTCATCATTGATACCTATAGTCTTGTCCAACGTCAACCTATTTATATATTATTTTGCAACTATTATGGAGAATCTAGAAGCATTTGCTAGGTACAATGTTACTCCATTTTACTTTCCAAAATGTATTATTTTGAGTAACATATTGAGAAATTAAATCTTCTGTAGGTTTTGTTTGATGTAGTTCCTGGAATAAGGTTTCAAGATGCAATTGAGCTCATTAGCTTGCAGCCCATAGCTTCTACAACCGATGCTTGGAAGAGGTCTGCACTTTATTGTCATTTATTCTAATGCTGTTTAATTTTTTTAATTTGACTGTTTTATTTGCTTAAAGTTTGGTGAATGATTTCTATTAGGATGCAAGATATTGAGCTCTTGCACATGCGCTATGCTCTGGAATCAGTAGTTCTTGCTTTAGGATCAATGGAAGAGTGTTTGGATAATGGAAAGGCTGACCACTTTTATCTAGCAATATGTTATTTGAAAGACATGCAGAATCACATAGAGGCTATTAGTAATATTCCTCGCAAGGTTATCATTCACTTTCTTTTCTTCCTATTTCATGCTCAATCTATTTCTATTATTTTTTATATTTCTCAGCATATACTTCATTTTTCTTCAAATGTGTTCTTTATTTAGCATTCAAATAAATTCCAAATTACATGCAGTGGAAGGATATTCAACATATCTAGCAAGGAACATAATATTTTCCCATGCTTTTCCTTCCTCCTTTTATTCATCACGATATGCATGAATAAGATCACTATGTTCAGATTCCATTTTTTATCTGTTTGCTAACGTCAATGATATTCAGATTTGATTTCAAATCAATGGACTATTTTTCTTATATTTATATTTTTTTATTCAGAACTTTATTATATTTCCTTATATTCAATGTTTTCGCTATGAGCTATATGTAATTATATATATATATGATAATACTATGTACTGGAAACTATATATATAGGGGATATTTATCGGGACCTCCCCTTGAAAGTTTGTGTAATTACAACGTGCACCCATCTAACTTTCGAAATTACAATTACCCTCTCTCAATGTTTACATTTCATAACCTCCCCCTCCCCCCGCCTCCCCCCCGAAAAATGATTCCAAGGGAGTAGTTTTGTGCATGAATGTTATGAAATGTAGACATTAAGGGGAGGTTTTTGTAATTTCCAGAGTTTGAGGGGCGCAAGCTGTAATTATGCAAACTTCGAGGGCAAGTCTCGGTAAATAACCCTATACATATTTTCTGTTAGCTATGCTATTCAAATTTTTGATAGGGCCAAATAGATATATCTGGTATAACTTGATATTTAAATTTGTGATAAGGGCCAAATATTTGTTTTTATTTTCTGACCTTTGGCCGTGAGATTATTCTTTTTAAAAAGAACAAATACTTGTGTAATATTTTCCTGTAATGGGTGAACCTGATGATCCCCTGCAGGTTGAAAGAATATTACCCAATGGAAGGATTGCTTTTGTAACATATTAATAATTTAATCCCATGTTGTTTGATGCAGATTTTCATTATTAGCATTATCTGTTCATTAATGTGTATGGATGACATATCTGTTAAACCCACACATGTGGTGCCATCATCAAGTTATCCCAACTCTCGTGAACTTGATATCACTAATTTATTGGAAAGTGGGAATAAAGTGGTTTCCTTCACCAGTCTCTTACTGGACGTGCTGCATCACAATCTGCCGAACATGGGCGTTGAAACAGAACACTTGCTAAACAGTGGTATGCCAGCTGCAGGAAGGCAGGCCTTAGAATGGAGGGTCAGTATTGCTCAAAAGATTATTGAAGACTGGGAATGGAGGGTATCAGTTTTGCAAAGACTTAAGCCCTTATCAAAAGACACAGGGATTTGGAAGGAAGCATTGGTCATTTTACGTGCTGCACCTTCCAAATTGCTAAATCTGTAAGCTCTATGAAACGTTTTTGGTCCACGCTCTTTGATAAACCTGATACACAAGTTGATCTATATACATCAGCTAGTCACTCTTGCATTTATCAGGTTTTTAAATTGACTTTTAATCTACTTTGCTTGACATCATCAGAAACGCTAAAATCTGCATGTGGATACTGGGGTACTTGTTAGGAAGCTGCACCAAGGGATCAATATCGTTGCCTGTTGGCCCACACTGGATGATATGTCAACAGATTCTTGTTTCCACAAATGATGTCAGAGCAGTATACTGACTACTAAATGCCATGTAGGAGAAAGTGCTATTCCATGAGATCCATCTAATAAATCACTTGTGGACCAAGCGCTACACAGTCAGAGCGATTTGTTGAATTTGTAGGGGCAACCTCTTTAAAGTTTAGGATTTGGTCTATTACTGTTGTTTCCTTAGTAAAACACATATTTGAAGGTCTTTACAAGCAGTATGCGCATCTTACTATACTAAAAACTATGATGTAGCTATATGACATTCATGACGACACACCTTATTATAAGAAATAATATACAAATAGGAAGAGCGACGGATTCAAGCTGGAGCTGAAATGCTGAAGTTCTAAAAGGGATTAGGAAAAATCTAACATATGCAAGAGTTGTTTTAAAAAATATATATCTGAAATATGTCGAACTCCTAATGCTCTAATTTAAAAAAATTTGTATGACAAAATGGAATGTAATAAATCAGTCTCAACGATATTGGTCAATTATATGTAATTATATATTGAAGTGGATTTTTTTTATGTGTTTGCACAATTATATGTATGTTTAATTAAATGTCGCGTCATGTATTTTATATTTTCACTTATGCTCAATTAAATGTATTGTCATTTATTTTATATGTTAACATGTTGTAGTTGGTCCATATGTAAAGACCTAATCATTGTGTCTTATAATTTGTATCGCGTCAAGTAATCTCTACTTAAAGGATCCCATGGGTACTGAATTAGATATCATAGAAATTATGAAAATATCTATTCCTTTCTCTACTTCTCTTCCTCTCTGCAGTTCTTTTCTCCTCATCCCCATTCTAGGGTTAGTGTTGAGCAAGGGTCCCCTTCTTCCTCATCCTCGCATTCTCTGTAGGTTGAGCTCGGCTCCCTTGTATCTTTGCCTCCACTACCAGCTCTGTTGAAATCTCGACGCTGTTACATGTAATTTACCCGTTTCTCACATGTGCTTTATATCAATAAGTGCATTGGTCACATAAGTAATAAAACTAATAAGAAAGTATCCACAGAAATTCAGTTAGAACAACGATAAAATATTTAGTCTAAATTAAAACAATAGAATAAACAAACTATCGAGTTAACTAAAATATTTAAAACTGTTGAATAATATATGTAAAAGCCCATTAGTAAAGGCCCATTTAGCCTCTTAACTTGGATGTTTAGTCCCACATCTTGTAATAGAGATTTCTCTTTCTCTCTCTCCCTATATATTTGTACTCACATTTGTAATTTGTCATTCAAGAAGTATATACAAGGTTTACTCAATTCTTCTACATGGTATCAGAGCCAAGTTATCCTACAAGAGGATAACCCCTTTTCTGACCGCCGGCCTGTTTTCCTGTCCGCCTCCTACTTTCCGGCTTCCTAACCGCTCACCGTTGGGCGGTCTCTTTTTTCTTTACCACATCCCCTTCTGCGGGCTCGGTGTTCTCCTCCCTCCCTCCCATCTATTCTCTCCTCTCCCATTTATATAGGGATTCGTCTGGGCCCCACCTTCCCCTGACCGCTAGAACTCTTCCTCTTTCTCTCTTATGACTTATGAACTACCGGCCTTCTTCTATTCGCTGCGGCCTGCTTCTTCCCGCTGCGGTCTGTTTCTTTCCACTGCGGACTCTTCTAGTTGCGGACTGTTCTTACCCGCTCGACCTATTCTTGTCACGGATTGATTCTCTTCACCGCAGACTGCTTGCGGTCTCTTGCAACACAGAGTTCTATTGCTCTTTATGCGGGCTCCTCTTCTACCCGCGGTGCTTCTCGTTTACCCGCTGCGGTCTTGCTCCCCACCGCTGCGGTTTTGTTTCTCTTCTCGCTGACTACTCTTGCCAGACTTATCGCGCGATCTACTCGTTTGCTTTCTCGTTGTTGTTCGCTGCGGCCTATCGATTTCTCATCTACTTGCAGTGACCTCCTGCGAACTCGCGCGGTCTTCTTCAGATTTCTTTTCCACCGACGCCCTCTTCTTTCTCTGCTTGTCGCGCAGACTGGCCTTCTGTTTTGGCTTTCTACCCGCTGTTGCGGGCTTATTCCTCTATCCGTTGTAGATCTGGTTCTCTACCCGCTACTTCTGCGGGACTTGCTGCTTTCTGCGGGCTTGCTCCTCTCTCCATTGGCGGCCTCTCCTGCTGTCCGCCAGGGGTAGTCGCTGCGACTTCTTTGGCCGCTGATCTCTGCCCTCCGCGGCTCTTCCTCTAGCAGTAGTTCTTCAGGCCGCCTTCTGCATGCTTGTCTACTCGCTAGTCCGTTGCTTCTGCTTACCTGCGGGCTCTAATTCCCGCTGCGGCCTGGCCCTGCTTGCCGCCCCTGGTTTGCCGCCCGTGGTTTGCTACAGATTGGCCGCTTCTCCTGCAGCTGTTCTCCGCGGTTTGCCCTTGCCGCTGGATGCTATCTGCTTGGCCGCTGGGTCTTCCCGGAGTCTCTTTGCCATCACTAGCCGCTGCGACTTCGCCCTGCCGCATAGATTGCTTCTTGCCGCCGTCTCTTTGCTCATGGCTGCCCATTCTACTTCACAAAGCCTTCCGTATGACATTGCTGACTTGCGACTCCAAATCCAACAACTTCAAGGGATGATCGACCATTCTTCGAGCTCTGTTGTGTCTATTTCTGGTGGTGTGTTTTCCTGTCTTGCCCATAGTTCGTCCTGGATCTTGGATTCAGGGGCCTCCCACCATATTACCTCACGACAACCATCTCGCTACTTGGACTCGGTGCATCCCAAGTTGATTACTGTTGCAAGTGGGGACACCATTCCCGTCTCTGGCTCTGCCGACATTCACATTACTCCCTCCATCACTCATCGCTCTGCTCTTCATGTTCCGGGCTTTCCTTTCAACCTTCTCTCTATTAGTCGTCTCACTAAAGATCTTGATTGCTACATAACATTCTCCTCCACCTTTTATGTTGTGCAGGATCGCAAGACAAAATCTATCATTGGAAAAGGGCATCTGTCGAATGGTTTCTGCTTCCTTGACCCCTCTCCTCCCACGGTTGTCCTCTGTTAGCTCTTTTGTATGGCATCGGCGTCTTGGACACCCTCCTTTTAACATACTCCCTAAAGCTCTTCCCGATGTCTTCATCCGAGAATTCACTTGTGAGTCCTGTATTTATGGAAAATATCATCGGTCTACGTTCTCGCCTTATCCCACTCGGAGTGCTGCTCCCTTTGATCTTGTTCACTCTGGTATCTAGGGACCATACAAAATCACCAGTGTTTTTGGCTATCGTTACTTTGCTACATTTGTAGATGATTACCCTCGAGTGACATGGTTGTATCTCCTTCGTGATCGCTCTGAACTGCCGGGTGTTTTCCGTGCCTTTATCACTAAAACTCGCAACCAGTTCTCCACTACAATGAAAACTCTTCGTTCTGACAATGCCCTTGAATACATTAGTCATGTGTTTACCAACTTATGTGCTGAGTTTAGAATCATCCACCAAACCTCCTGTGCCTATACCCCCACAACAAAATGGCGTTGCTGAATGCAAGAAACGCCACCTCCTTGAGGTTACCCGCTCTCTTATGTTTCAAATGAATGTTCCCAAGCAATATTGGAATTTCGCGCTCTACTGCATGTTCTCTTATTAACCGCATGCCTTCCTCTGTTCTCAACTTTGCAGTTACCTTCAACTTCTCTTTCCCTCTATACCTCCATTTTCAGTCACCCCTCGCGTGTTTGGCTGCGTGTGCTATGTTCATAATCTTGGCCCGTCCACAGACAAGCTCGCTCTTTGTGCCACAAAATATATGTTTGTTGGTTATTCCCGTACTCAGAAGGGTCATGTCTGCTTCTCTCCTAAAATCGCAAGGCTGTTACTTCTGCTGATGTCACCTTTCTTGAAGACAAACCATATCATTCTCAACCAACTGATTCTCTCTTTCCTCCTCTCCTTCCGTGGCTTGATGTCCCTGTTACTTCCACCCTTCCGCCTCTCCTTCCTACACCGCTCCCACCAAACCCACCTCCTCTTACCACACCACTTCCACACAAACCACCTATTACTCGTGTGTATACTCGTCGTCCTCCTTCATCCACTACCCTACGGGAGATGCCCTCCTCTGATGATATTTTGCAGTCTGCGGATCCGACAACTACTTCTGCTCACCCAATGGCAAATTATGTCTCCTTCCACCGTCACTCTCTGGAACTTCGCCAGTTTGCTGTTTCTTTATCCTCTATTACCATCCCTACCTCTGTGCAGGAGGTTCTCCAACATCTGGGATGACGAGCGACTATGGACGAGGAAATGTCTGCTCTTTGGGTAAACCACACTTGGGATCTTGTCCCTCTTCCTTCTGGGCAGACTTACGTGGGTTGTAAGTGGGTGTTTGCCCTCAAACAAGGACCAGATGGGGCGGTTCAACTTTTGAAAGCTCGTTTGGTGGCTCGTGGTTTTACTCAACAACAAGGTCTAATTTATGATGAGACCTTTTCTCCAGTTGCCAAACTGAATACTGTTCGTGTGTTGATCTCCCTCGCTGTTCATCTGCACTGGCAGTTGCACCAACTGGATGCCAAAAATGCTTTTCTTAATGGTGATTTGCAGGAAACCTTCTATATGCAACAACCTCCCGGGTTTGAGACCAATGAGGGAGTCTCTTGTCTGTTGTCTGAAGAAGTCACTTTATGGTCTCAAACAGTCGCCTCGGACATGGTTTGACAAATTTAGTCAGACTGTTAGTGCTGTTGGGTTCACTCGGAGTTCAGCCGACTTCTCATTATTCACTCGGCATCGTCCAACATGCACAGTGATTCTCGTGGTATATGTTGATGATATTCTGATTACGGGAGGCGATCTTTCAGGAATACATATGATCAAACAACATCTGGCGAATGTCTTTCAAACAAAGGACCTGAGAAACTTTCGTTACTTTTTTGGTCTCGAGGTGGCTTGGCAACCTGTTGGACTGGTGTTATCTCAATTAAAGTACTGTCTTGACTTGCTTCATGATGCGGGCTACTCTGGATGCAAGCCTGCCGACACTCCCATGGATATTAATCACAAGCTCTGCGCTCATACCTTAGTATCTGATCTACTCCTTCTAAACTCAGAGTATTATCGTCGTCTTGTGAGAAAACTGATATATCTCACTGTTACAAGACTTGATATATCATTTGTTGTTGGGATTGTCAGTCGATTCATGCATGAGCCACGTTTCTCTCATCTTCAGGCAGTTGAGCGCATTCTTCGATACTTGAAGACTGCTCTTGGACAGGGACTTGTATACAAGCCCTCTTCGTCTCCCTTATCTCCCAGTGCTTATTATGACGTTGATTATGCTGGTTCATTGGATGATCGACGTTCCACAAGTGGATACTGCACTTATTTTGGAGGACATCATTACATGGCGTAGCAAGAAACAATCTTTTGTTGCCCGTTCATCCGCTGAGGCCGAGTATCGTTCAGTGACAGCTGTTGTGTCTGAACTCACTTGGCTTGAGGGTCTCCTTGATGATTTAGGAGTCAAGCTTTTCGCACCGGCCACCCTATTTTGCAACAATCAGGCTGCCATACACATTGCCAAAAATCCTGTTTTCCATGAGCGGACGAAGCACATTGAGGTTGATTTTCATTTCATTCGAGAAAAGGTTAAATTAAAGAAGATAGAGTTAATGCATGTTCCAGCTACCAAGCAAGTTGCTGACATTCTCACCAAAGCCTTACCACGACCTCTGTACTATCAGTTCTTGTCCAAGCTCGGTGCCTACAATTTGTACTCTCCAGCATGTGGGGGAGTGTTGAATGATATATGCAAAGACCCATTAGTTAAGACCCATTTTGCCTCTTAACTAGGATGTTTAGTCCCATATATTATAATAGGGGTTTCTCTCTCTCTCCCTATATATTTGTACTCACACTTGTAATTTGTCATTCAAAAAGTATATACAAGGTTTACTCAATTCTTCTACAAAAACAAACAATTAAATTTACAAAATCAACTATGGGAATTAGAGTTAGGCTGTAGCGATGAGAGAAGCAGTGATGTGAAAATTTGCTATTTTGCTGAGTGGTGAAAAAATCAGTAAAACTGTTTGGAGGAATAACGTTTTCAGTGTTCTACGAAAAATGTGTATAATTTTTTTAAAAATTAATTTAATAAAATAGTTATGTAAAAAATATTAAAAAATAATATAATTTAAATATAAATAATTATTATTTATAAGCTAATTATAAAAACTAGTTATAATAAATATAATAATAATAATATAAAAAATAAACTAAATTTATGTTCAATTTTATATAAAATAAAGTAAATTTATTTGCCGGCTTATAACTTAAAATAAATTATATTCAGTAAGTAGGTATAGTAAATTTTTATAAAGTAAATATATATATATTAATATATTTAAATTTTTTAAAATAAATTTTTTATTTAAAAAGGGCTACAAAGCAACTCTTTTTCAAGAAAATGGGTTGCAAATCTGCGACAGGAAAATGGTTGTATGCTGCCCTTTTGGGCGGTGGCTTCGGCTGCCGCCAACACCGAATTTGATTGTTTAGTGCGGCTTTTGAGGCTGCAGTGACATGAAACTCTCAAAAAGCTGTGCCAAACAGAGCCTTAATCTTGAGGGAAGTGTTCCATTTTTGTATAGTTGGCGGCGAGTTTTCCTAAGCTTGTTGAAATTCCTTGGTCCGGATGAATCAATTATAATTCACTAGCAAGTGGCACATCGTGGATGAAACATACCTAGAATGATAGGAAAAACTTTAATGCGCTATGAGAAATGCTTACTACATTCAATATTTTGAATGAACTTACCTCATTGACCAGTACTACATGATCCGTAGGTATTTAAATCTATGACTATTCACGGGACCCCTAAATCAATTGATTCATGTTTTAATATCAATGATTGCAAGCAAAACTAGAGTAGTGGACAACTAAACTTGTGTATACAATAAGCACATGAATAAAACTCTAATCATAAAAATTCTAATTGAAATAAAATACATTCACTCATAACAATCCCAACTAGGGGTGCAAACGAGTCGAGCTTGAGTTGAGCTTGACAAAATTTCGAAGCTCGAGCTCGTCGAGCTCATTTTGTCCTGGCTCGAGCTCGAGCTCCTGGCTCGAGCTCGAGCTCAATGTCTGCTTATCGAGCTTGAGCTCGAGCTTCGAGCTTGCGAGCTCGAGTCGAGCTCGAGCTGCTCACTAGCTTTTTAGCTCATGAGCCTGATTTTCTTTATATTTTTATTTATGTTTTAAAAAATATAGGAATAAAAAGCTCGAGCCGGCTCACGAGCCGGTTCACGAGCCCATGAACAAAAATATTCGAGCTCGAGCTCACATCATAATCGAGCTCGAGCTCACATCATAATCGAGCTCGAGCTCCACAGACTCTAGCTCGAGTCGAGTTTTTTTCGAGCCGGCTCATCGAGCTTTCGAGCCGGCTCAACTCAACTTGCACCCCTAATCCCAACATTAATTCATATTACCACACAGTTACCCCAACAAGAGAGCAAGTTTCTCACTATCGGGCAAACATTTGAAAATTGAATATGAAGAAAGAAATATACATGATCTCAGATAATATGTTCACAACATAGAGAAAATAAAAGCGAACTCTGCGAGTGTCGCCAATCTTGTAGAAAATCTACAATCCAGACTCCCAATTGGATTTCCAAATGATGTTCCTTCAATCTTGTAACACTGCTGTAACACATTTTGAACTATAAATAACATCACACACATCTAAGGCTCGTGCTACACGAAATCTGGTCTCGCCGCAAGCGGCACCATTCTTCTCTCGCTTAAGTCTCGTGCATCCAGGGTACTCGTGACACCCCTTCCATGTCTCTCCCTAATATTCACAACCTGACTATTCACCCACTCACAGTCCCCATTTTCTTTGTATTTATGTTGTGTGAAGTTTGGACGCTTTTCACCCCAACTGTGTGCACACATAAATTTTTCAATATATGAGTAAGTATTCAATACAAAAATCTTAAAACTTTGTATCCTTAGAATATTTCCATATAATTGGAAGGGTGTGTTCATGTTTTGTGTGCATGTATCATGGGAATAGCTCTACACGCTCACTGCCTTTGATCCTTGCTTCTATATTATTCCTCCACTTTCAACCGTACAACCAAATACACAGAGATGTGTTTGCGAGAGAGAGGCAGTGAGAAAACAAATGCATAATCTTGTGTAATTATAGATGAGAGAATTTTCTCATTTTATAAGTCACCTAGCCCCGACTTTGCTCCAAAATTTTCCCTCCAAAGTTTTCCCTCGTGAAATTTCCGGCTAATGATTGAATGGTTTTAGATTCTCTTGCCCTATGATCCTTCTAAAACCATCTACATTATATATTTATAATATTCATGAAATATTTGTACCTTCTAAAGTATTCTAATTCCTTCTAGATGGTCCATCTCTCTTCCAATCCCAATATGTCTAAGGATGGTCATGAGTGAGCCATGATTTTACCATCATGACATTCCGCCCACCTAATATTGCAAGAGTCTTAGACACCCAAACCTTTTATATGCTTCTCCTAAGTGTTGGTCAAACCTTCCATACCCCAGGTTCTTCTCATTTTACTTGTTTATATCGGCAAACAATGGTCTTCCATGCAAACCATCTTAGGTGCATTCCATCTCTCTCTATTGGACTCATCTACTCAGACCATTGAGATGAAGATTCACATTGAACCAACTCACTTCACCTCGTGCTCCTTTTCCTTATGCTTTATGATCATCATTTCCCTTATTGGACAATTGCGGGCCCTTTGCAGTCCATCGCACATGAAGAATCATAAGTGGTGGCTATATCCCCAGTCTTCCCTATGATGCATTCCCACCTTACCTTTGTTACTTAGGATTGGTATTTTCGTGCCACTCTAGACTTCATACTCACAGTAATCTCCCTACTTTGCTCCTTTGGTCACCTGCACAACAGATATTGACTTGTGGTTCGCCTTACTGGAACCTTGCATTTGCATCTAACATCGAGGATGCACATGCGTCGAACATGGTGCTATCAAAATCCTTGATCTTGTCAAGGAGGTCCATCCATATTAAGAAGTTTAGTCCGTCAAGGGGATTCCTTACTTCTCCACAATTCAATTTTAATCTCCACATCCAAACCCACACCTATTATTGGGAGACATCTGTTATGGGTTTGTGACATACCTTCTCTCATATCTTCTCTTCTCCCAATATGCAAAGATCTAGCTTCTTCTTAGCTTTTCCAGAGATGAAGATATATGATGCACCAGTGTCTATCAACACATTTAATTCATGCCAACAAACTTAATGTCTGCAAAACTTTAAACCCTTGGGCTTCTTCTCCCCCATCGGTTTCAATTGCTTGAGGATTTGCAATGATCCCAACCACGTATCCTTTAGCTTCTCTTCAACATACTTAATTAGGGATGCTAGTTTCTCTTGAATTCAATTGTGTGCCATGTCCGACCTGTCACACAAGATGCATTAAGGTTGGTGCCCGTTTTTTTGAGTGTGGGCTGCTGTCATCTCACCATCCTGATTGTTGGGCTCATTACATTCTACCCACCATTATCTTTTACTCGGGCTTGGGACTTGGTCTTACACTTTGAACTTGATCATCGAGTGAAAAAATTGCACACTGATGTGCTGCATGTAACGACCCCCTACTCATTGGAAATCGCCACAATTTAAACTTTTTATTTTCATTTCATTGTAAGTATCATCAGTAATCAAAACATTTAGCATGCATTAAATAAATATCATGTCATGATAGAGTATTAAAAGAAATGTGTTGGACAAAAGAGATCATTTTATTTCATTAACATTCTTTGTACATGATACATAACAAGCCCTACATATAATAAACAAGTAAGGAAATACAAGTACAATACACTATCCAACATCATGTATATGTACCCCACACATAGATGCGACTAATCTACATAAAATAAAACTCAAATCTCTCATGTGGGCAGTCCGGATCCTTGTAGTTCTCCCGATGCGTATCTAATATCCCGAGCCCAGCTACATTCACCTCCACCCAAAGATGATGCTTCTTATCTATTTGTAGTTTCTTCCTTTCATTGATGTCGGGGACCACGCCGTCCTTCGCCTATATTAATTTAATTATCTAAAGAAATAGTCACATGAGTATGCAAATTCTTACCTTTCGTATACAAGTGTTAGTAGTTGTTTATAATAAGGAAAAAATACATCATTTTTTTTAATTTTTTTTTCTTGTATCATTATTTATTTTCATCATTCATTATATGCATTCCTATATGCATTCTATCATTATTGGATCATCATTTATTATGTGCATTTCATCATCATTGTCTTTTTCAACTTTCTTCATTTGGGCAATGTTAAGAATAAATTTCATCATTCATTCATTCATTACATGCCTTTTGTTTAACACACTCGCATTCTTTCATATTCAGAGCACTATCATCTAGCCTGATGTCCAATTTGAACACCTGAATCTAATGACATTCATAATTGGAGAAGATTCACACCCTACTGGGAGAACTCCCTATATGATTTAATGTAACAAAGATAAGTTGCTGTATAAGTAAGCTAAGTGCTAGAGATCTAAAGATCCTCAAAATGTTACGTACGGACTTGTGGAAACACCAACTTAGGAATCCTTGAAGACTGAAAGAGCTAAGAAGAAATTCTCTCTCAAAGAAGGCATCTCTGTCTATGTTGATGGATCGACAAACATTGACAGATGGCCATATGGATCAACATTTATAGTTCGCAATGATAACTCAACATTCCACAATTATTGACTTACGACCTCCAACATCACTCATCGATCCTGGACCGGTGAACCTAGTTCAGCTGAAGGTAGATCAAAGTTCATTGACCGCCTACTACCCCTTTGAAGAGCTTCCCTCAATGAACGTTAACCGATCCAATCGGCGATCGTTGACCATACTTAGAGTATTCTGATAAATTCAAATAGAGTCAGTCTTATCTGTGCCCATGCCGCTACTTTTCCATTGGTTATTTTGACATAAAAGGAAAGCAGATGAGATATAAAAGCTCCTTTGTTTAGTGGATGCCCTAGATGCTTTGGCAAAGCTTCTCTGTCGCTCCAGAACTTGCAACATCAAGTATGTTGAAAAGCTCTCAGATCCTACTCCATTCTTCCACCTCTCTGTATTCTGAATCTCCTGTTTGGAGATTCAAATAGTCTCTTCTCTTTAGAGACACTCCTACTAAGAGCTCTAACACTCACTCTCCTAAACAAACTACTGTAAAGGGTTATCAGACTCTCTCTTCAAAAGAGTTGCTATGGGTCAAATCTTCAATGAAAAAGATTCATTTGGGTTAGATCCTCCAGAGAAAAAAGGCTCCTCCTCTTGATCGAGAGATTGTGGAAACCCACTTGTTGTGGAAGAGAGGACATACAAACTTATTGAGGAACCTCTATTAATCTCTGTGTCTTCTGGCTATGTTCTTATATTCTGCTTACTTCATACTTGCTATAATCTTGCTAGATAATCTTTTGCTTTAATTACTTAATAACCTAATCAAAACCACAAAGTGAGAAATCTGAAAAGAAGGTTTTAAATACCACATAAGTGGTCATCTTCTCTATTCACCCCCTCTAGAGAGGTATTCAAGTATTTCATTCTGCACTTTCAATTGGTATCAAAGATATGTTCACCTCTAAGAGTTAAAACATTGGTGAATCAAGATCCTGACCTTTAATACTATAATATTTTTCTTATTTCTAAAATTTACTACCTCAAGACCTCCTATGTGCAACTTAGAAAGGTTGCTATATGGAAGTCTAGGATTATTGTTATATATGGATTCAATTGATGAAGACATATATGAATGCATTCTTTAAGGTCCATTCATCCCTATGAAGGTAACTCCCACAAGTGATGGAAAAGTTCTGAAGCCAAGGGAACATTGATCTGATGAAGATAAAAAGATGAGGTCTTACAACAAGATCATAAATATTCTTGTAAGCACAGTATCTGATGATCTCTACCAATCAATCATCAACCGTGCCTCTGCAAATCAGCTGGGATGACCTCACTATAATGGCTGAAGGAAGTGAGGATGTAATAAAAGGCAAGAATTCTGACCTAATTAGCCAATAGGAAAACTTCAAAATGAAGTTTGAAGAATCAGTACTGGAATGGTATAAGAGGTATAACACAATTATAAATGCCTGAAGACATATGGAAGGGAGATCTCTACTGAGGAGCAAAGCGACAAGCTCCGTAAGAGTCTTACCAAAGAATATCTTCCCCACTTCCGGGCTATCAAAGAAATCAGAAAGCTGAGGGAAACTGAAGCTCTATATGGAAGGCTTCAATTCTTTGAGTTAGCTAACTCTATGACCAAGATTGAACCTGAGCCAACCCCTCTCCTCAAGCCAACCCCAAAGAAGACAGTGGGCCTTGCTAACACTGAATCAAGAAAGTGTCTCCTCTCCTTCTCTGCTGAAGAGCTTAGATTCTTAGCAAGGAAGCTCTTCAACTGGAAGAAGGGAAACATTCCTTCCATGCATACAGAACAAAGAAAGGAGAGAAGCTCCAAGAACATCAGGTATGAGGCTAGGTCATCTAATTAAATTCGTGTGCTATTATTGTAGGAAATGTGGACATATTTCCACTGACCATTACAAGAAGCTGAAAGATCTGCAAAGATCCAAAGGAAAGGAAGAAGAGATAAGAAGAAGTCCCCTCAAGGAAGAGATAAGAAGTCCCCTCAAGGAAGAGAAGGGGATGATTTCTCAAAGCTGAAGTTCAGACCCAGAGAGTGAAGATGAGTTTGGAGTGAAGTGCCTGATGGCACATGAAATGGAAGAGGCCTCTACTTCTGAAGAGGTACTCAACTCAAGTTCTCAAGATTTTAGTTCACCTGATTTCAAAATTATTTTTGATAAACTAAGTAGATAAAATTTAATGTATTAAAGGGAAATAGAATCCATAAATGTACAAAATGGTGAACTCACCCAGTGTAGTAATGCATTACATGAGAAGCTTGAACTGCACGCTTCAACATAAGTTACTATTATTGATTCCTGGGTAGAGGAGAAGAAAGCTCTTGAGGAAGAGCTAAGGAAGTCTTTTAAAGAGAATAGGAGATTAAATTCTGAACTCACTCAAGCTCACTGTGAGGTAAATAATTTGAATTGTAGGAGTAATAAACTCTAAGATTTCATCAAGAACCTTCAAGTAAGGTTCAATAAATGGGGCATTGGAGTTGATCCCACTAAACTATTGAGTATGCCATTGCATTTTCCAGCAAGGCACCTCCAACTTTCGTCTTTGAAGGAATTGAATGCTCTGAGAAGGAGGGTTGTGGGAGCTGTCTCACATATTAGAAAGAATACTTTCAGATCTGTCAGAAAGTTTGGACCCCAATCCACTCTTAGAAAAATGCAATCTAAGGGTGTTTATGATGCTAACCCCTCCTATTTCTATAACAAAAGCAAAAGCTAAGCTTCTGCATAATAAAAAAAATGGAAAAATATGCATCAGAATACTGCTTGCCTGAGGAATGAATCAACGGACGCTGATCGCTCGATCAACAGCTGTTGACCACCAAGTTCCTTAATCGTGGACCCCTCAGTCCACGAACACAGATTGTTGCCCAATTTCTTGTTGATGGTCGATCCCAGATTGTTGATTGTCAACCACCCGTGCACTCAACGATTTCTAATTGTCGATTTCCCCTCAATCAACAATCAGCGACTGGATGTCTCTGCATTGACTAAGGACCGCTGACTGTTAACCTCTTCAGTGATCCGCAACCGCCTCTCCTAGACAACAATTTGTCTATTATCCAGAACTCTCTTTTGTCTCTCTCATCTCTGTATAACTCCTAAAAGGCAAAGTTGGTAAAATAAATAAACATGCTTTTGTTGTGCTAAAACGAGCCACTTTATGTTTGACTGCTGGCACAACATCACAAACACCTTCCCCAAGAGCTATCCTTTAAGAGGAAGGGTTTGCGCTTCCCATCTAACTTCTTTTAAGGGTCCTAGTCTCCTAGATCTATATTAGGACCTTATCCTTATTTATTGCAGATTATAGTTAGTCCAAGCCCAACCAAGATGCACACTTGGTACTTGGACAATGGTTGCATTAGACACATGACAGGAGATAGATGCTTTCTGACAAGCTATCGAGCATGGAAAGGGCCTAAAGTCATTTATGGAGATTCAAGCCATAGCTTCACCTGAGATTATGATAACTTTTCTTTAGAGAAGATAACCTTTACAGATGTGGATTATATGGAAGTATTGCAACACAATCTGATAAGTATAAGCCAATTATGTGATAATGATTATTCAGTGTGTTTTCTTAATATTTAATGTGTTATAAAGGAAAGTAGGACATACACCTTGATTTTCACTAGAACTAGAGTGAACAAAATTTATCTTGTTAACTTCATTCAAAGTGAAACCCTTGTGTATCTGGTAGCCTAGTCTCCAAATGTAAGTCTTATATGGTATAAGAGGTTAGCTCACCTAAACTTTAAAACGTTAGGTAAATTGTATATGCCAAACCTAGTTAGAGGATTACCTAATTCCAAATATGTTAAGGATAAACCTTGTGGTGCTTGCCAACTTGGAAAACAAACCAAAGTTTTTCTTAAGGGCAAATCAATCCATGATACCCATAAGTGTCTACCTTTTTCATATGGATTTGTTTGATCCAATTTCCACTTCTAGTTTAGCTGAAAAAAGATATTCCATTGTAATTGTTAATGATTTTTCTAAGTTCACTGGAGTGTTCTTTATTAGAAGCAAACCTGAAAATTATGGAATTCTCACTAGCTTTCTTATGCAAATCCAAAATGAGATAGCTACTTCAGTTGTTATGATCAGAAGTGATCATGAGATTGAATTTGAGTCTCATGAGATGAGAGAATTATGTGAATTCATAAGTATCAAACAATACTTCTCTTATCCTAGAACTCCACAATTAAATGAAGTTGCTGGGAGAAAGAATAGAACACTTATTGAGGTAGACATGACATTACTTGCAGAAGCTAAAGTACCTATATGCTTTTGGGCTGAAGCAGTAAATATTGTATGCTATGTTTTGAACAGATCTCTTATCAACAAATTGCATGAGAAGTCTCCTTATGAACTATTAAAGGGAAGGACACCAAACATTGCACATTTTAGAGTATTTTGTTGTATTTGTTATATTTTGAATAATGAAAAATCACCTCTGGCTAAGTTTGAAGACAAAGCCAGTGAAGGAATATTTCTTGGTTATTTTTCCACCAACAAGACATGTAGGTGTTATACTAGGAGAATTCTGTGTAGAAGTGTTTATTTATGTAACATTTGTTGAGTCTAACATTCTCTGTGAGGAGACATATCCTTATGATTTAATTTTGCAGATGAAGAAAATCTCCCTAAGTGAGCAAGTTGAAGGCAAAGCTATTGATGAATGGTGTCCAACTATAGAAGGTAGTGATGAAGAAGAAACAACAATCCAAGTAGGCAAGGTAGTTGAAGCAACCCAAGAAGTTTCTATAGAAGACACATCATGTAACATCCCAACCTAGTTTAACAGGAAATCAGCAGTCCGACCAGACCCTCGATAAAAAGTAAACTAAGTAACAATATATAAAATGGTATAAAACAAGTAAAATAAAAAGGTGCTAAAAGAAAACATACAGCGGATGCAGTGTAATAAAAATCTATGGGTAAAAGAGTACTTTGCAATGCTGAATTCACAAAGCCAACTAAAACTAAATAAAACACCATGAGACTGAATTACTAACAATCTGTACTAAACTGGTACATCAAAATAACTGGAGTACAATAACAAATAATGTCTGGAAGTAAAAAAAAGGTACAATAATAGAATAACACAACTGAGATGACTGACAACAGCGATGACTGCACAACCTATCCTAAGCGGATCCCCTGACCTGAGCCCCCTATAAAAACAAGTTTCAAATGGGTCAGACCCACTGTAGAGTAAGAAAAACTACTCTCTCCATCAACACTTTAAAAAAAATATTATAAGTGAATATTACATGAATTTAAAGCTATGCATAATTTTTCTAACATTAATCGTGACACTTGAGATCATGGTCTGGCATAAAATCGCCCTATCGTGCGATCCGACACATTCTTTTCTTAATTTTATAAATTTTGATTTATGAAGACTTGGAATTATGACTCTTGTAAGTGTTAAGCAGTTTCATTAACATCTTATTAACATTTGTCACTAAGGACGACTGTGCACAAAATAGTAACTGCAGTCTGAGGGACATACCTAATGGTGCCCTGAACTGGATGTCCCTCAAGTGAACAGACTCCTATCTGAGTTGTTCCATATCTGTAACAAGGGTCGTCGATCCTGAGCTGAAACTCAAGTGGTGGCCTACTGGCCTTGAAAACACGGTGGTGTGCCTCCACTGGAATCACGAGGGTAAAACCCTTCTCGCCACTTTTCTGAATTAACTTATACTGGTGTTCAGTGAGTCAAACACGGAGTAGCGCTCTAGGTAAAAGTACTAGGCTTAGGGTTTTCATGACACTGAATATGCTAACTTAGCCTAAGCGTATATCTACCCCGTTGACTTGGTTCTGACTATAAGAACTTAAAATTTCTAGGTGAGTAAACCAACATAGTTAATGCATGAATTAAAAGAATCTGAACTGTTAGACTAAAAGGAGTCGAGTTTCTTACCGCGGTGCTTCGACGCTTGTACAGGCGACGAGGCGACATTGATCCCTTTCGAATAAATGACCCCCACAAATTCCTTAACTCCAACGTCCACCAAAAAATCTAAAATCCACGATAACCCTAATTTAAGCATTTCCCCCCTTAGGGTTTTTCGGTGGAAATACTCATGATGACAAATAATTATTTATGGAGGAAAAATAACATAAACGGAAACGTTACCTCGATTCAACAATGGTTTGATCCAAAATAAACGACTGATTTCTGATTGGGGAGGTTCAAGTTCTTCGATTCCTGAAGTCGAGAGCGAGAGGAACTTAGGTTAAACGAATTTAACATCTAATGCTGATGATCTCCCCAAGTGGAACGAAAGGACAGATGAACAACACTCACCAGAATCAAAAATAACACTTCAGACACTCTTCCCGTCGGTTAGGGTTGAGGTCGAAACTCCAATGTCATTCGGAGAGAAGAAGAAGAGGCTGCCGAGGAATATGAAGGAGGGAGGAATGATCGGCTAGGGCTCCAACTGCAGTTTTTGCGAGCGATTCCAGAAGAAGGCGGGTGGAATGTGAGACATCGCCAGCGGGAGTGCGGGAGAACTAACCGCTCAAATTCGGAAAATTAGAGCGTGGGAGAAGGTTTGCAGGAATTTAATTGGGCGATGTGAGTGAGTGTGCGGTTACTATTACCAAACCGACGAGTTTTTTTTTTTGATTATAGTATCACTAATTTGCCTAATACTATGGAAGCTAGTATTTTGTCTACACAAACTCGCGTGTAAAATTAAATCATCGCGACCACCTCAGATTACTAATCATTTCATGCCGACACTTCAATATTTATTTGTCATGTATAATAAAGTAATTACAATAAATTATTACCTCCACAAGTCGACGACTCGATCAATTTTGTTCGCGATCGGGCCCTGAAATTAAAATTACACGTGACGTTATTATTTAGGCCATTACAAATCTTCCCTCCTTATAAAATTTTTGCCCTAAAAAACTACAAACATACCTGACTTAAAGAGGAACGCATAATCTTCATTGCTCCGAAGTTCATCTTCTCTTTCCCAAGTATACTCTGGTCGAGCACAATTCATCCAAAGGACCTTAACCATACAATCTGCTCTTCAACTCCTCAAAAGCAGACTCGCACTCAAAGGTCCAACTAAATGCTCTTCCCTTCCTGGTAAGCGAAGTCAACGAAAGAGTTATCCTCAAAAAATCCTTAATAAATATCCTGTAGTAGTCTGCCAAACCCAGAAAACTACGGACCTTTGCGACTGACTTCGGCCTTGGACAATCTCTGATCGCCTCAATTTTCTTTGGGTCAACGACAAATACATCTCTACTAACTATGCGATCCAAGAATGCCACCTCTGAAATCTAGAACTCGCACTTAGAAAACTTAGCATATAACTGATTCTGCCTAAGGGTGCTCAAAACTGTCCTGAGGTGTGCGACATGCTCCTCCGTGTTCCTGGAATACACTAGGATATCATCAATAAAAATAATCACGAATCCGTGCAAGAACTCTTTGAACACCCTGTTCATCAGATCCATAAATGGAGATGGTGCATTGGTCAAACCAAACGACATGACCGCAGATTCGAAGTTTCAGTATCTAGTACTAAACGCTGTCTTCTGGATGTGCTCATCTTGAATCCTCAACTGATGATATCCCGACCTCAGATCTAACTTAGAGTATGCACAAGACCCGTCGAGTTGATCAAATAAATCATCTATCCTGGGGAGATGATACTTATTCTTGATAATAAGTTTATTCAACTCTCGGTAGTCAATACATAACCTCAAAAAGGACTGGAGCTCTCCACGACGACGTACTAGGTCCGATGAATCCCAAATCAAGCAACTCCTGCAACTGGATCTTTAACTCAGTCATCTCTCTGGGAGCCATGCGATAAGGAGCCTTGGCCACTGGTGTAGATCTAGGAATAAGGTCAATGTGAAAATCAATCTCTCTGGAGGGAGGAACACTAGATAGCTTCTCGGGAAAAACATCGGGAAACTCACATACCACTGGTACCTCCTGCAAACTGGCTTTGGCTTCCGCATGCAACAGTACTAAGAAGGAGAGACACCCTTTTCTAACATGCCTCATAGCTTTTACTGACGAGATGATCGACTTGGAAACCCCTTTCAAACCTCGAAAGGTAATGAGAGACTTATCAGGTCCTTCTAGCTGAATCTCTTTACTTCTGTAATCTATCTTGACATTCACGTCAGTCAGTCAATCCATGTCCAAAATCAGATCAAACTCCGCAATCGGTAAAAGGTACGCTTCTATCACGATTTCTGCTTCTCCAAATAATACTTGCGCCCTACACTTGTAGCTGGTCTGCATCATTGAACCGTTAGACATCATGACATCTAACGAAGTCGAGTCGATGATGACTCTTAGGACAAGCTTACGAGCAAAAGATTCCGATATGAACGAGTGTGATGCACACGTATCAAAGAGGACCTTTGACGGTATGCCATGAACTATGAGGATACCTAATATGCAACTTATGTTATTTAATTTAAGTGTTGTTGGGAGAAGGAGAAATAACATTTTCAATACTAAAGTCCCAAACCTGTCACCACATCCTCCTGCTGTCCAAGACCATAAGCTCGAGGTTGAACCAGACCACGTCCTGGAGCTGTCTTCGGGTCAGCAACCACCACTGCCTTCCCTTTATCGATCCCAATTGAACCACCATGCTCAAATTTCGACTAAAAGTCATGATACAGTACACATGTTAAACTTACAAGGAAAGAACCTGGATAAAAGAAAAGCACCAAACATAAGGTCAAATTACCTGATTACCCGCAGACTCTGGGCAATTTCACGCAATGTGTCGAACTCTCTAACACTTGTAACAGACACATGATGCTGCCAAACATTCTCCATAATGATGACGATTACATTTAGGGCAAAGGGGGTAATCTCTGGGCTTGCCCCCAGACTGATTGCCCTACTTAAAATCGGTCTTCCGCTTCTTACTCCAGCGGTCCCTTGACTGATTCTTGTCCTGCTGAAACGATGACCCACCCTAAGGCCGCTTGGGGGCGGAAACTATCGCGCCTTTGAACTCATTGCTGGTCGGCCTCTAATCTCCTTACCGTATCCACTAGACTCCTATAATCGGCGTTGACCATAGTCATCAATGACTTTCTCAAAGAGTCTCACAGACCATCAACAAAATGGTTGCACTTCTCAGCTTCATCACCCTGCATTGAGCCCGCATAGCGAGATAAGTGAGTAAGTTTTCGCTTGTACTCAGTAACAATCTTATTCTCTTGGAAGTGCCTGTGATATTTCTCTTGGAGGCCTCGACGAGCGGAAGGGGGCACGAACCAGTTTTCTAGAGCCCTAAAAAATCGCCCAAGTATAAATATTTGTTGTACGACCTGATAAAGATAGAGGTTAAGGTCACATTACGCCACACTAAATAAATAATAATTTCTAATAAAAAGGATAATTTACTAGATGTCTTAACGGCAGGATCATCTGCTAGATACTTAGTCCACCAAATTTTCGCCTCACCCCAAAGGAGGAAGGTTGTCAGTGGAACCTTTTTGTTTTCTGAACACTCCATAACATTCAGCAAATCTCTGGTGTTTGCAATCCAATTGTCTGTATCCATCGAGGTTCCATCTCAACTGTAATTGGAAGAGTGGAGGTCTCTGAAATCCCTTAAGTATCGATCCATACCGACCTCCACGGCTACCGGTGCAGGGACTGGTGTGGGAACTAGAGCTGGGATCCCTACAGGCTGACCTCTCTGAAATTCCAATATTGCGACAGCTACTGCCTTGACAATCTGGGTTGTCAAATCAGTCGATTTTGATGCTACTAGTGTGGGTGACGCAGGTGGCACATTAGCATCACTCATGACAGTATCAGGAATAGTGTTCTGTCGTAAGGGTTCCCCCGCTTTCTTGGCTCGAGGCGCCTAAAGGACATACAAAAAGGAATTATTATTACGAATAATATATCTGAAAAATTCGCTACTGAAAGCATTTTCATACACCCGCGAAAAGCTAAGAGTTGGACCAACTCGATGAATCTACTGACGAGAGTGTGACTCAGACACAACCCTATGACTCTGTGAATTTTCTTGGTCCTGGGGTCCTAAACCTTGCTCTAATACCAATTTGTAACACCCCAACCTAATTTAGCAGGAAATCAGCAGTCCGACCGGGCCCGCGATAAAAAGTAAACTAAGTAACAATATATAAACTGGTATAAAACAGGTAAAATAAAAAGGTGCTAAAAGGAAACATACAACAAATGCAGTGTAATAAAAATCTATGGGTAAAAGAGTACTTTGCAATGCTGAATTCACAGAACCAAGTAAAACTGAATAAAACACTCTGAGAATGAATTACTGACAATTTGTAATAAACTGGTACATCAAAATAACAGGAGTACAATAACACATAATGTCTGGAAGTAAAAAAGGTACAATAACAAAATAGTACAACTGAGATGACTGACAACAGCGATGACTGCACCGCTTATCCTAAGCGGATCCCCTGACCTGAGCCCCCTATAAAAACAAGTTTCAAATGGGTCAGGTCCACTGGAGAGTAAGAAAAACTACTCTCTCCAGCAACACTTAAAGAAAAATATTTTATAAGTGAATACTACATGAATTTAAAGCTATGCATAATTTTTCTAACATTAATCGTGACACTTGAGATCATGGTCTGACATAGAATCGTCCTATCGTGCGATCTGACACATTCTTTTCTTAATTTTATAAATTGTTGATTTCTGTATATTTGGAATTATGACTGTTGTAATTGTTAAGCAGTTTCATTAACATCTTCTTAACACTTTTCACTAAAGATGACTGTGCACAAACTAGTAACTGCAGTCTGAGTGGCAAACCTAATGGTGCCCTGAACTGGATGTTCCTCAAGTGGACACAGTCTACTATCTGAGGAGTTCCATATCTGTAACAAGGGTCGTCGATCCTGAGTTGAAACTCAAGTGGTGTCCTACTGGCCCTGAAAACACGGTGGTGTGCCTCCACTTGAATCACGAGGGTAAAACCCTTCTCGGCACTTTTCTGAATTAACTTGGACTAGTGTTCAGTGAGTCAAACACGGAGTAGCGCTCTAGGCAAAATTATTGGGCTTAGGGTTTTCATGACACTGAATCTGCTAACTTAGCCTAAGCGTATACCTACCCCGTTGACTTGGTTCTGACTATAGGAACTTGTAATTTCTAAGTGAGTAAACCAACATAGTTAATGCATGAATTTTAAAAAAATCTGAAATGTTAAACTAAAAGGAGTCGAGTTTCTTACCGCGGCACTTCGACGCTCGTACATGCGACGAAGTGACATGATCCCCTTTGAATAAATATGTCCCCCACAACTTCCTTAACTCCAACGTCCACAAAAAAATCTGAAATCCAGCGTAACCCTAATTTAAGCATTTCCCCCCTTAGGGTTTTTCGGTGGAAATACTCATGATGACAATAATTATTTATGGAGGAAAAATAACATAAACGGAAACGTTATCTCGATTCAACAATGGTTAGATTCAAAATAGACGACTGATTTCTGATTGGGGAGGTCCAAGTTCTTCGATTCCTGAAGTCGAGAGCGAGAGGAACTTAGGGTAAACGAATTTGACATCTAATGCTGATGATCTCCCCAAGAGGAACGAAAGGACAGATGAACAACACTCACCGTAATCGAAAATATTGCTTTAGACACTCTTCCCGTCGGTTATGGTTGATGTTGAAACTCGAACGACACTCAGAGAGAAGAAGAAGAGGCTGTCGAGGACTACAGAGGAGGGAGGAATGATCAACTAGGGCTCCGACTGCAATTTTGCATGCGATTCCAGAAGAAGGCGACGACGCCAACGTGAGTGCAGGAGAACTAAACCGCTCGACTCCAGAAAATTTAGAGCGTGGGGGAAGGTTTGCGGGAATTTAATCGGGTGATGCGGGTGAGGGTGCGGTTACTATCACCAAACCGACGAGTTTTTTTTTCTTTTTGATTATAATATCACTAATTTGCCTAATACTATGAAAGCTAATATTTTTGCTACACAAACTCGCGCGTAAAATTAAATCGTCGCGACCACCTCGGATTAATAACCATTTCATGCCGGCACTTCAATATTTATTTTTCATGCATAATAAAATAATTACAATAAATTATTACCTCCACAAGTCGACGGCTTGATCAATTTTGTTCGCGATCGGACTCTGAAATTAAAATTACACGCGATGTTAATATTTAGGGCGTTACACATTAGAACATGTAGCGGATGAAGCCTTAGATGGTGATGATACTATAGCTGCTGAAAATGATGGCTATAGAAAGATCCTTCCATCACATCTCCATATTGCATATAGATACAACAAGGACCACCCTCTGCATCAGGTGATTTAGAACCTGCATGATCCAGTGAAGACAAGGGCAGGTCTAATGAAATGTTTTTCTTTAGTTTTATTTCCCAGATGAAACCCAAAACCTTTGAGGAAGCAAACCGTGATCCACAATGGATCATTGCTATGCATGAAAAATTGGAGTAATTTGAAAGACAAGTATGAATAGCTAGTAGAGAAGCCAAGATCCCATCCTATAATTGGTACCGAGTCTATAGGAACAAGCTAGACCCTAATAGTGTGGTTATAAGAAACAAGCTAGACCCTAATTGGTTGTAGGGGATAGTTTCCCTATTCCCTCTAGTCATAAATCAACCAAAATAATCATGCACCAAACAAACTCAAACCTTCCTCATGATCAAATGTGTACCACTTAACAAAACAAACAAAAAAATTTGTAACAAGAAACAAGAAAAAATGGCTTAATTATGCCATAACGCTTCTATCGAAGTACCTCTAAATATATTTCGCGCTCCCCGACAACGATGACAAAAATACGATGCACGACAAGAGTACCGATCATAAATAATTGTTAGTTTTCACTCGAGGGGTTATCGTATCTATAGAGAAAGGTCCAAACCTTGTATATACTTCTTGAATGCAAAAAAACAAGTATGAGTACAAATATATAGGAGAGAGGAGAGGAAGATCTAGCTATACAAACAATGTGGGACTAAACCCAAAACCTACATAGGCCAAGTTAATATGCCAATACAATATTTTTCCTAGTATTCTCTAACACTTTCCCGCAAGCTGGAGCGTACAAGTCATAGGCACCAAGCTTGGACAAGAACTGATAGTAGAGATGTCATGGTAAGGCCTTGGTGAGGATTTCAGCAACTTGTTGAGCAGCAAGAACATGTGTTAACTCTATCTTCTTCAACTGAACCTTCTCCCGAATGAAATGACAGTCAACTTCAATATGTTTTGTCCGTTCATGGAAGATCCCGAATTCTTAGCAATGTGTATAGCAGCTTGACTGTCGCAAAATAAAGTGGCAGGTGAGGAGAGCTTGACTCCTAGATCATCAAGGAGACCCTCAAGCCATGTGAGCTCAGATACAACTGCTGCCATCGATCGATACTCGGGCTCAGCAGATGAGCGAGCAACCACAGACTGTTTCTTGCTGTGCCATGTAATAAGATGTCCTCCAAAATAAGTGCAGTATCCACTTGTGGAACGACGGTCATCCAACGAGCCAGCATAATCAACATCAGAGTATGCAATCAGTGATAAGGGAGACGAAGATAGCTTGTAAACAAGTCCCAGGAGCAGTCTTCAAGCATCGAAGACTACACTCGACTGCCTGAAGATGAGAGATACGTGGCTCATGCATGAATCGACTGACAACTCCAACATTAAATGATATATCAGGTCTCGTAACAGTGAGATATATCAGCTTTTCCACAAGACGACGATAATACTCTGGATTCAGAAGGAGCAAATTAGAGTCCGAGGCATGGGCACAAAGCTTGTGATTGATATCCATGAGTGTCAGCAGGTTTGCATCCAGAATAGCCCGCATCATGAAATAAGTCAAGACAATGCTTTCTCTGAGATAACACAAGCCCATCAGGTCTCCGAGCAACTTCGAGACCAAGGAAATATCGAAGGCTTCCCAGGTTCTTTGTTTGAAACACAGTCGACAGATGCTGTTTGATCATCCTTATTCTTGGAAGATCGTCTCCTGTAATCAAAATATCATCCACATATACTAACAGAATCACTGTGCCTGTTGGACGATGACGAGTGAACAGAGAGAAGTCGGCCAAACTCCGAGTGAACCCAACAACACTAACGGCCTTACTAAATTTATCAAGCCATGCTCGAGGAGATTGTTTGAGACCATAAAGAGATTTCTTCAGACAACAGACAAGAGACTCCCTCGTGGTCTCAAACCCGGGAGGTTGCTGTATATAAACGATCTCCTGTAAATCGCCATTAAGAAAAACATTTATGACATCCAGTTGGTGCAATGCCCAGTGACGGTGAACCGCGAGTGAGATCAACACACGAACAGTATTGAGTTTAGCGACTGGTGAAAAAGTCTCATCATAATCCAGACTTTGTTGTTGAGTGAAACCGCAAGCTACGAGACAAGCTTTCAAACGGTGAACTGTCCTATCCGGACCCTATTTGACGGCAAACACCCACTTACATCCCACACAAGATTGTCCAGGAGGAAGCAGGATCAGATCCCATGTGTGGTTTGTCCAAAGAGCAGACATTTCCTCGTCCATAGCTGCCCGCCACCCGGGATGTTGGAGAGCCTCCTGTACAGAAATAGGGGCGGAGATAGAGAATAAAGAAAGAGCATTTTTTCGGAGTTCCGGAGAGGGGCGGTGAAAAGAGACATAGTTGGCCAGCGGGTGGGCAGTGGAACCTGTTTCCGGATCCGCAGGCTGCAAAACATCATTAGAGCAGAGCAGATCCCGTAGGGCAGTAGACGAAGAAGGACGTCGAGTGTACACACCAATGATAGGTTGTGTAGGTGGTTTAGGTGGGATTGGTGTGGGAAGAAGTGGTGGAAGGTTTGAATGAACAGAGGGATGGTAGGCTGCGGTAGAGGTGACAAAAGAGGAGAATCAGCTGGTTGAGAGTAATGTGGCTGATTTCGAGGAAGGTGACATCAACAGAAGTAACAACCTTGCGATCCTTCAGAGAAAAACAAACGTTGCCCTTCTGAGTCTGAGAATAACCCACAAACATATATTTAGTGGCATGAGGAACAAGTTTGTCAGTGGACGGGCCAAGATGATGAACAAAGCACACACAGCCAAACACGCGAGGGGTGATGGAGAAAGGAGGTTTGGAGGGAAAAAGATGGAAGGGAACCGCAAAATTGAGAATAGAGGAAGACATGCAGTTAATAAGAGTGCAAGCGGTAGAAACCACAAAATTCCAATACTGTTTGGGAACATTCATTTGAATCATAAGAGAGCGGGTGACCTCAAGCAGGTGTTGATTCTTGCGTTTAGCGACGCCATTTTGCTGGGGGGTATAGTCACATGAGGTTTGATGGATGATCCCAAACTTAGCACAGAGGTGTGCAAAGGCATGACTAGTGTATTCACGGGCATTATCAGTGCGGAGGGTTTTAATTATAGTGGAAAACTGGTTGCGAGTTTCAATGAAAAAGGTACGAAATACACCGGGTAATTCAGAGCGGTCACGAAGGAGATACAACCAGGTCACCCGAGAGTAGTCATTTACAAATGTGACAAAGTAATGATATCCAAAAACACTCGTAATTTTGTAGGGTCCCCAAATATCAGAGTGTACTAGATCAAAGGGAGCAGGACTCCAAGTAGGATGTGGTGAGAACGTAGACCGATGATGTTTCCCATAGATACAAGACTCACACGTGAACTCTTGGAGGGACACGTCGGGGAGAGATTTTATGAGTATGTTTAGAGGAGCGTGACCAAGACGGTGATGTCAATCAACATAGCTAATAGAGGACAACACTGTTGAGGTAGAGGGGTCAAGGACAAAAAGACCATTCGACAGATGCCCTTTTCCGATGATAGTCTGCGTCTTGCGATCCTACACAACACACAAGTTGGAAGAAAAAATTACATCACAATCGAGGTCAGTAGTGAGTCGACCAACAGAGAGAAGGTTGAAAGAAGAGCACAGAACATGAAGGGCAGAGTGAAGAGTAATGGAGGGAGTGAGGTGAATATCTGCCGCGCCAGAAACGGGAATTGCGTCCCCACTAGCAACAGTAATGAACTTGGGATGCACAGAGTTCAAATATTATGGTGGTTTTCGTGAGGTAATGTGGTGAGAGGCTCCGGAATCCAAAATCCAGGATGAGCTATGAGCAAGGCAGGAGGTACCATCATCGGAAATAGACACCACAGTGCCCGAAGGATAGCTGATCATCTTGCAAGGAATAGTCCGCAACGGTCACGGTGACAACGCACCAGCGACAAGAAAAGGCCACGACCAGCACGGTAAGAAAAGAGCCCGCAGCTAGGGGTGCAAGCGGTTCGGTTTGGGTCGTTGGACCAAAACCGAAACCGAACCGATGTTTATCGGTTCGGTTCGGTTTTTTTGTCGGTTTACTCGGTTCGGTTTTTGGTTTTTGAGTTATACTATTTAAAATAATTGTGTACTTAAATATCTCAAGAAAATTTTAAAAAGGGTATGACAATTAAAAAAATTAATAACATCAAGCTTTATTTATATATAATATATTATAGCTAATAACTCATATTACATAAAAAAATGATTGAATATTTTTATTATGAAATCGAGTAATAAATATAAAAAAGATATAAAAAATCAGTTAAACAAAATGTTTAATTCTTCTTGATGCATAAAATATGCATTACAAAAATTTATTTTTGTTCAAATGATATTAAAATTATTAAGTTAATATAATTTATATACATTATTTAGTTAATAAAAATAGTTAAAAGATCATTATTGGTAATATTTTTACATGCATTATTAGTCGTTGCGGTTCGGTTTTTCAAAGAGGAAAACCAAAACCAAACCGAGTCGTTCGGTTCGGTTTGGGCGGTTCGGGACGGTTTGGTCGGTTTTCGGTTTTTCATGCACACCCCTACCCGCAGCGGATAGAAACAAGCCGCGACGGTAAGAATCCTGAGCTGGCAGTGCGGTTAGGAGAAGACCGCAACAAGAATAGCGGCGTAAACAAGAAGCCGCAGACGGACCGCGCGGACAGCCAAGTCGAGACAGTAAGACACCCGGGCGGGCAGCGACCAAAAAAAACAAAGGCCGACGAACTGGCACTCGACCAGGCGGTTAGAGGCAGACCGTAACAGGAGCAAAAGCCGGCGAACAGGTACTAGACGCAGACCACACCAAGATAAAAAAAACAAGGTCTAGCCGCAGGAAGAGCCTAGGCGCAGCGGGAAGACAGAGGCCGCAGTGGGAAGTAGCCGGAAGGAGAGAAGTCCTAGTCCGCAGCGGTTAGAAGGCAGAAGAGGCCAGGAGAACAGGAACTTGACCGGGCGGATAGAGACAGACCGCAACCTACAACTCGGAGCGGTCAGAGAAGAGAGGCCACCTTGAGAGAGAATAGGAGAAGCCGCACGGTCGCGGTGTCAACACACCAGCAGCAAGAGGCCGCGACCAAGATACGGAGCGACAAGGGAAACTGCAGCGGGTAAGGAAACCGCAACGACAAAACAACGAAGACCGCACGGTCACGGTGAGCACAACAACGACAAGAAAAGATGTCGCGACCAAGATGTGGTACAAGCAGCGGATGGGAAAGCCGCAACGAATAAGAGAAGTCGCAGCGACTAAGAGAGGAAGCCACGCGAGAAGAGAGGGGAGAGGCGAGAAGACGGGTAGAGAAACTGACCGCGGCGAGTAGAGGGAGAGGGACCCACGTGTCCGAGAGATTTATAAAAGGGAGCGCGGGGGGGGGGGGGGGAGGGGGAAGAGGAGGTGGAAGCCACGAGAGAGAGAGAGAGAGGAGCGGCTAGAAAACTTAGCCTTGGTTAAAAAAGGAGGAGGCCGCAAGACAGAGCGGTTAAGAGGAGAACAAGCTGCCCGGTTAACCGGAGGAGCGGGCGGTTAAAAAAAAAACAGACCAGACCGTATGCCTCTGATACCATGTAGAGAAAGATCCAAACCTTATATGTACTTCTTGAATGCAGAAAAACAAGTATGAGTACAAATATATAGGAGAGAGGAGAGGAAGATCTAGCTATACAAACAATGTGGGACTAAACACAAAACCTACATGGGCCAAGTTAATGGGCCAATACAATATTTTTCCTAGTATTCTCTAACAGTATCCACAAGGAGCTCGGAAAGTATCCATCGATGTTGACATCATTAGCAAATTAAGCCAATTCAATTAAGGGAGATGATTTATACTTCAACCATGCAATTAACAAATTAGACTAAAGTCTCAACATTACCGAACTTATCAATCACAAATCTTTAACACAAACAAGTTTTCATTGACATCATTATGAGTGTCAAAGCCTTCATAAACAGATACACAAATCAATTAAACTCCAAGTTCAAGAAAGGACATTACAAGAACAAGAATGTTTAAGCAATTGTACCGCAAAATAGAGGAAGAAACAAGAGATTTCTCCTTGGTAGTAAAAAGAGAATCACGGATTGGTCCTCCGTCTTCTAAAACACCGTCGCAACTATGTCCCGATGTCTTGGAGGAGTTGTTGCCAACCTCCTAATTTTCGTCTTCTTTTGAAAAGGTTTCCAAACTTCTCTTTCGTCGATAATCTCTAAGAAACATCTTGAAAGCTTGATCAACACCTTCCTTGATTTCTAGAATCACCTTGCAATTGGAGGAAGCTTGATAATGGAAGAAAATGGCTTGAGGGAGTGAGAGGAGATGGAAGGAGGTGAATCCTGCTTCTTGGAGGGAGGCGGCAGAAGTTCTGGGCGAGCCCCAGGGTCCAGATCTCGTGAAGAAGCCCCAACATCAGAAAAAATAGTGTCAGAAAAATATGCACGCACGTGCGTGGACATAAAAATCACACACGCGTGCATGATGGAAAACAGGATGGAACTAAGAATAACAACAACGGTCACACATAGGCTGAATAGTGCCCACACTCGCTTGTGAGAAGAAAATGCACGTGCACTCACAGATCTCTATATTTTAGGCCATTTTTAGGCACTGAACACGCACACGACCAATACATTGAGTGCACGCTTATGCGTGAAGAAATATGCACGCACACCAAAACTGCTATAGGAAATCGCTCAGGAAATCGCTCAATCAGAAAAGTGCATGCACACATTTGGGCATAAGAACGCACGAGCATGCGTTAAGGAATTTGTATATTACTTTTACTAAAACTTGAAAAATGACCACACATGCACTAAAACACAAATAACGCCCGGATTCTATGCAACAATCCTAATGATGAATCCTATATCAAACACACATAAAATACGGTAAAAGCAATGAAAACCATGCATAATGTGAGGTAAAATCAAGCTTTTAAAAATCGGACCGGACTGGCCGGTCGAACCGCGAACCAGGGGTACAGTCGGTCCGGTACAGGTAAGAAAACCGGACCCTCCATGAACCGCTCAAGAACCGCGGAACCGGGCGGGTGGACCGTTGGGCCGGGAACCGGGCGCGGTTTCACAAAACCGGGCGGGCCAAAGCCCGCTTTTAAATTGCAGAAAAAATGTTGGTGGGGGGTTTCGAACCCCCACCAAGACCAGAGTAGACTAAGGGCTGACCATCTGACCATCTGATTTTTATTGTTTTACTTTATAATATATTATATACATATAAATACTTACGTATATATAAAATAAACATATATAATTAATATACATATCTATATAAATATTACATATTTTTTAGATATATTAATATATTAACATATTAAATTAGTTTTTTAAAATTAAAGATTGACACGGCGATGGCGGTCATCAACGTGGTGATTATGAACCGTCGCTTTTGAACTTCCGACCTTATATAAGAAACTTCGTACACTTATATGTATATGTATATATATATATATATGTACGTATATACACAGATATATGTATATATGTATATATATATATATATGTATATATATATATATGTATACATATATATATATGTATATATCTATGTAACGGTTCGACCCCGGTTGAACCGGTTGGACCGGTTCAACCTTGAACCTTTCCCTCCGTCGGTTCGATGTCCGGTCCGGTTTTCAAAACCTTGGGTAAAATTGCTATATAAAATATGTGCATCACTTATGTCTTTTTATCCTTAACAAATTAATGTCAAAAATATATAGATAATCAACTAATAAATATGTTGGAAGTTTAATATTTTTGTAATACAATATAAGAAAGTATAGTTTAGAAAAATAAATAAATAAATTTGATTATAAGTAACAATTATTAAGGAGAATGAAATAATAAATTCATTTGATTTATGCATATATATAATATAATACATATAAGTGATTTAAACATATAGTGCTAACATAATATAAAATAAAATAAAATAGTGGACGATATGTTCAAAGGTATTGTTGGCTGATACATTGGAAAAAATTGAATATGTTGGGCTATATTTTACAAAAGGTTATATAATCAATATTTTATGAAAAAAATGTCGTTTTGCCATCAAAAATGGCATGTCGGTAGACATTTAAAGTAACGATTTTTATGCCTTGAATGTTTTGTAGTTTATGTTGAGATGTTACTTTGTTATTCAGAGATAATCATGGGACAGCGGTGCTGTTCTGGCTTAAGTATCTTAAATTAAATTTCATGCTTACCTAGTTTTATTCTTTGGATCCTTTTATCTCAAATCATATCTAATACTGTGTTTGCTTGATTTTGGTTAAGTTTGCTGATGTGTATGTTTATTTTTTCTCCGTACGCATAATTTCTTCCATAATTGCAATAAATTTTTTTTCTTTTAAAAATAATGTTTTGTAATCTGTCACAATTTTTGCACAGATGTTTGCAAAGGGCAAAGTATGATCTTGGTGAAGAAGCTGTGCATCGCTTTTCCTTACCAGCAGAGGATAAGGCAGCACTGGATCTTGCTGAATGGGTAGCTGGCACTTTTAAGAGAGTGTCGGTATGTTGAACGGAGATTCAAATGTTTCTTGTACCACATGATCCTTCTTAATTATGTCTAATCATGAAATTTTATTGGCGAAGCTTCATTTTCTTCTTGTAAGGGTATTAAATTGGAAATTCCTAAACTATTGTTTATAGGGGCATTTACTGGGACCTCCCCTCTAACTTTTGAAAAACTACAGATTGCACCCCTCTTATTATTGAAATGTAAAAAACCTCTCATGAATGTTACAAAACATAACATTTACCTCCCCTGAAGTTCACATTTCATAACATCCATGCACAAAAATACCCCCCTTGGAGTACATTTTCATTGAGGGGGGGGGGGGGTATTTTGTACATGGATGTTATGAAATGTGAACTTCAAGCGAGGTAATGTTATGTTTTGTAACATTTATGAGAGATTTTTGTAATTTCAATAATAAGAGGTGTGCAATCTGTAATTATGCTAACTTCCAGGAGAAGTTTTGGTAATTATTCCTTGTTTATACCCAAGTGAAATGGATAATGAAATCTCTTTTCCTCATTGAATTTACTTCATTGAAATACGTTGGTTGTAACTTTTGTGTGCTTTTTAAAAATGGGTTTCATTTCAATGCTTGATTTTGATGTTAATATAAAGAATAAATAAGTAATCTCCATATGACTTTATTGATCAAAAGCAGCATGCATATGACTAGAATTTTAAAATTTATTTGATACACATTGATGGAGAAGTGATGTGTTGCTAAAAGGTATCTTGATGTTATTAAGATATATATATATATATATATAATAACTAATTGATTTTTATATTTGAGGAGTGACTAATGAATATTATGTGATTAGAGAATATTTTAAAGACTTATAAGGTAAACTTTGTTAAATAATAATTTGATCATCTGTATTGTATGGATTTGTGTGTTGAGTCATAAAAGGGTCAATGTTTTAAAACATTTGATGTGCAGAAGATATGTGAATATTAAGATGAATGTGTGACAAAAAAAACTGATAAATTGTGAAATAATATAGTCAAAAATCGACTTGGGTGTTTTTTACATGTACAATGAATGTTTAGATGATCACAACTAAGATGAGTGATTTATTAATGATCGCCATCTGCGATTCAATATCCTTATTCCAATGTCGGCTTAAATTCTTTTCATTTCTTTTTGTTTCATTTGTTTTGACATGAGTTATATGATTACCTTCCAACATAGCATCTCTTAAAGCCTAATTTAATATGCCTATCATGATGGCCCACTGTTGTCATTATTTTCTTTTTTAGTCCCATTAATTTTATTTAAGATTGTTGTAATCCCTCTACTCTATATATAGAGGGGATTATCACTATACTAAATATGATATGAGAACTACCAACTCCACTCCTGCCACTATTGTGCCTGCACATGCAACCTTTCCCAGTTTTTCCAGAATTTTTTGTATGCATCCAAGCTAACTGGACCTGACTATGTTTTTTGGAGTGTTTCCTTGTGCTTTTTCAATGGAAGCGGCACCACCTCATTGATCCTCTGCTCGACCTTTCACACTCCCGCTTGTGAGGATTAGGATCTGAGTGATGCCTAAGTTCACACTTGCCTAGCTAACAACTTAACAAATGAATGTTTGTCTATCATTCGACATGATGAGACCATCACATATGTTTGGGGCCACTTGGAGATCCTTTACTCTAAAGGAGCGAAGATGTCTCACATCCACACTCTTCACTCACTCTTATTTGATTGTACCACGCTCTCCCCTGATGTTTCACATCAAGAAATGCAATTGTTGAGTTATGAACTTCTGCAACATCTTTTATTTTCTTTTCACGCTGAAACACAAGAAAGATACTTTGGGGAGCTTCTTATAGTTTGCTATCTTCAATGACTATCTGAGTCCAATTAAGCCTCCATCAACAAATTTTGGGAGAACTAGCTGTCCCAATATTGACTGCCACAGCCGCTCGAGTTTCCGGTATCACTCATCTTCTCACTTAGCCTTCATCCATCACTACCCCTGCTTTGGAGAGCTTTTCTCATGCTTCAGGGACGAAGAAGGGGTTGTAGCCGGGGAAGGCGTACTAGAGGGTGCTCAAAGCATCAACTCATTTGTTCTAATTGTGGAAAAATTGATCATCCTATTGACTAATGGTTCAATAAATATTCCCACCTTCGTCGCCAAACTCATGTTTTTGCTACCGACTTGGATAGCTTCACACTAGCATTGGATGATGGTTTTGAATCTCTTATTGCTTCGTCAAGGAACTCAGCCATTGTTGTCTTTAAGCCTTCACAGATCCTATGACCATGACTCTGAACTCAGCTTCTGCACTTGATCTTTCCACAATGTATTGTTTTTTACTTCTCCAGGTGACATCATTTCCCCACGACAAGAGAACAATATCATGAAGTAGATATTCAATGTTCAGTAGACCCAACCTAGTCTGTATTTGTGTAAACTTCAATCTTTAGTCCAATAGTGAGCGAATAAGAAGCCGCTTCTTGATTAGGACTTGAGATACCATAGAATTCTATGAGTAATCTCAAAATGGAAGGTCTTTGGCGAGTGCATAAGCTGACTAATTACTCCCACTAAATAAGGGATGTCGGTGTGTATGAGATAAATAGACCAATCTTCCCACCGATCTCTGAAATTCAGTGATATCATCAATTGCTCCTCAGTATCTTTCCCTAATTTGTGGTTTGCTTCAATCAAAGGTGTTTACAAATCTATACCCACTCATCCCTGTTTTCTCAAGCAGATCCATAGTGCATGTTCTTTGAGAAATAATGATACCATGCTTTGACTTTACATCCTTATTGCCCAAGAAGTATCTGAGCTTTTTTCCAGACTTTCACTTCAAACCGATTCACCATTTTCTTGCTTCAGGATCTGGAGCTCTTCTGCATCAATCTCTATTATAACAATGTCATCAATATAGAAAATTGGGGCAAGTTTACCAGCATTGTGCTTGATGAACAATGTATGATCTGCATTGCTCTGGTTGTATCCAAAGGACTTCATAGCCTTGTGGAATCTTCCTTAAACAAACTCTAGGAGACTGTTTCAACCCATACAAGACTTTCTTCAACTTGCAAACATTCCCTCATACCCTTTAGGGGAAAACTCAAATAGTGGAAACTATGTAGATCTCATCTTCCAAGCTCTCATGGAGAAACACATTCTTCAAATCAAAATGACAGAGGTTCCAACCCTTGCAAGCACCACAAGGTTCTTTTCCAGAGCTATCCGTCTCCTCAAGCACAAGTTTTTACGTGAAACAGTGAAAGAGTTAAAAGAAAGGTCTTATGTGAAACAGTTAAAGAGTTATACAAAACAAAATGAGATAGGAGATGCTAGGTACATGATTTAATACCTTTACCTGAGAGTAGTGGATAAAACAGTAAGCTTGACGTAGGATCCAATGGTTGTTCTAGTATCATGGAACGACCCCGTGTGTTTGTCCCCTTTTTCTTCCCGGAATAATCTACATGGTAGGAGTAGTAGAGGTTACCAGAATAGTAGGAGAAATACCATGAACCAGGGGACTATAAAGTGGAGGAACAAGTAGTGGAATAGTATGTGAGTTCACTTCCAAAGGTATAAACCTTCTTTTGAAGTGAGGGCCCATAGTAAACCTCAGATTCACGAAAAGTGACATTCATTAGTTAAAAAGAACTCTTTGGTAGGTGGGTGGAAATATTATACCCTTTTTGTGTGGGTGAGTATCATATAAAGACAAACTTTAGAGCGCGTGTGCGAGTTTAGTAAGATGAGGGTGATGAACATGGACAAAGTAGACACATCCAAACATCGATGAGAAGTTGTGGAGACACATGATGAGTACCAAGAGGGGTGTAGTTCTCGAGAACACGAGAAGACTTACAATTAATAAGATATGCAACAATGGGAATAACATCACCCTAGCAATCTTTTGGAAGGTGTGCAGTCGACAATAGACATCTAGCAACATCTAATAGATGACCATTTTTTTGTCAGCAACTCAATTTTGAGCAGGAGAGTAGATACAAGAAGTTTGTGAATAATGCCAAGATCCCTAAGGTATTCTCAAACAGAAAATCAATATACTCATGACCATTGTTACTGCGCAACATCTTAAATTTGATATTGAATTAAGTGGAGATCATTTTATGTAATTTGAAAAGTAGAGAACTTTATTTTTTATTAAATATAATCAAGTAGTATGCGAAAAAATCAATGAAGGTAACAAACCAAGCTCGATTAGAAATAGATGGATATGAGACAAGGTCCCATACATCAGTGTGGATAATATTAAAAAGAGTAGTACTAGGTATAAACCATGATTAAAAACTGCACTTTGGTGTTTGTTAAGTTCACATGCATCACACACAAATGAGTCACAAAGAGTTGCAGATATAACAGGAAATTCCATTTTCATATTAGGGAAAGATATAGGTTGATGCGGAGCAGAGACGAGGACGAGCTTTGTGCCAATTCGGGGCTGATTTGGAGACTTACCATATATGACGTACCCGGATCGACGATCCGACTCTGTGGATGCATCTGGATTCGCGTTGCGAATCAATTTCATATATATCTTCATACTTTTTGGATTTTATTTCATGTAGTTTTGACCCCGAGACCAACGACCAATCATATCCGTTGATTCCGAGGTGACCTAATTTTTATTTCTTATAAATAGGAGGTTTAGGGCTGCCGTCATTCTCATTGCTGAATGTTTTGGAGAAGAGAGTGTCTTCCTTCATTCCGGTGATCTCCGCGGTGCCGACTCCGTGGAACCCCTTTAGTGACGACTCCTTGGGTAAGGTCATGTATCTTTTTATTTTTTTCCTCCTCCCCCCCACCTTTCCTATTTTGTTGTCTAGCCGCCACCCTCCCTGCAGGAATTTCTCCCTGCTGCCCAGCCCGGCATGCCCACCGCACCACTCTCTCTTCCCCCCTGATCAGCCTCCGACCTCCCCGTATTGTCCCTCCAACCACCCTATCATAACCGCCTCCCTGTTTCCCTGCACAGCCACCGTTCCCCTCCTTTTTCCCATCAGATCCAGCCCGCTACCCCCTCACAAACTCCCACTCCTTGCTGTCCAGCCCTGCCGCCACCCACCTTACAGCTTCCTGGCTGTGTGCAGCCCTAAAACAACCCAAATCTGGATTTTTCCAGCCATAACCAGCCGCCAAGTCTTTCCTTATTCGCTGCCATTACTCCCCATCATGCGGATCCACCTCCCAACAACCGGTCATCACCAAATCTGTCCAGATCTGGGCATTTCAGCCTAGATCCAGCCACTTACCTCTCCGATTCAGCCTTCCTAATCCCCCAACCAGCCTTCCCCTTATCCGATCCGGTCCACCAACCACCGGAACCCCTCTTTGAGCTCTCCAATATTAAGATTTGTTTTATTTACAGCAGTCTTATTATTCGTATTGTGTTTTTGTATCGGTATTTAGTTGTAAAACATTGTTCAAGTAGTTTATTACATGGTTGCTTGGGTGTTCAGTTTATTATAGTTATTTGTGCATGAATTAATCTCTAACTGCAGGAAGGATGCATTCGCCGCGCGCTCTTGCTTTAGCCCTTCCCGCGGAGGAAAGCCTAAGCTTGTTTCGCCCTAAATAAATTATCTTTGTCTTGCTGTGAATTAACTGTGTGGGATGGTTTTAATTTATTATTTAATTTGTGATCTAGCCATCGGATTTGCATAACATGTTGGGTTAGGTCACAGATTTTCCGCCGCCTATAGATTCGTCCTGCGTTATAGGTTTTATGTGAAAGTGCAGGGAGTACAAAATATGGTGTGGGTTAGAATGAAAGACTTGCGGAGATTGCATTGGGCTGGATTCGAGTACATAGAAACCATTGACCTTACTATTGGAGTCAAATCACCTTTCTCGTCTCCAGGTCCTAGGATACGAGAAGAGAAATAAAATTACAGAGCAGTTCATATAATTTGTCAAGTAGATAATAAAAAGTAAATTATGAGTGAAGTTTGGAACTTGCAGAATCGAGGATAAGGTGAGAGAAGAGGGATGGAGCCGTTTCCTGCAATGTATGCTTATCTCTGCCAAATAAATGTATCTATGATACAAAACCGGAGGCGTAGCTGGTTACATGATCAGTTGCTTCTTTGTCAGTGATCCACTAGGTGGAGGAATGGGATGTGGCAAAATGCGCGCCTGTAGTTTTTGAGTGAGCATAAGAGGATGATGAAAAGGCAATAGACTCAATTGAGATACCATGCTTCATGCGGCAAAGTGCCTGCATTTCTTCAATAGAGAACACAACATAGAGGACTATCCCTGAGATCCCCCATATCCATAACCACCTCGTGGTGCAGTACTTCCTTCTCTCTGGGGTGGAAAGCCGTAAAGTATAATGTAGGTATCCTTGGTGCGATATCCCTTCACAAACCAAATGGTCTTTATCAGATATCTTCACCTTAGAGTCTCGTTTCATCCATCCACTAGAAACAATGGTTGTGGCACTAAGAGAAGATCCTTTAGAAGCTGAGTTTGGAAGCAAGTCCTGTCGGTGATCAAACTCTTATTGCACAATACTATATACATCTGGTCGAGATGGTAACTGGGTCCACTCAAGTATCTGAATGCTGTTTTGATTAAAGACTTGGTGGAGTCCATGAAGGAACTCAAAAATCCTGTTGTGTTTTTCATATGCTCGAAACAATGTCATCCTCATGACAAACTAGAGTGTGGGGGTCAAAATGGTCGTATTCCTGGTGCAATTGTGTAAATATCGAGTAATAAACTACGGGGGAATGATCACCTTGGCGAAGCAAAATTATCTTCCATCTTAACTGAATATCTTATTGGCATTTCCTCTGCGAGTGTCGGTAGACTCCGCTCTCTTCCAAATATTAGTAGCGGTGTACAAGAACAAATAGTTCCGATTAATGTATTTTTGCGTGAAATTCTTGAGCCTGGACATGCCTAAGGTGTTTTCAGAGTACCATTGCATCCAATCCGACGAGTCCTTCGTAGGCGCCCTGTTGGTGCCATTGATATAACCAAATAGTTGATGACTCTTTAACGTGAACGAGATGAAGCGAGACTACCAGAGGTTGTTGGAGTCATCAAAACGAATGATAGTAATCTAAGGAGTACTATGATCATGACTCGCCTTGATAGAGCCCATGGGAGTAACTGCTGAGGCGGTGACATTTCCCGACATGGTGACTCAAGAGTAGAAATCTGAAGAGCTCCTCACATACACAAATTATAATCTAGGGATTTTTCAGAATCAAGAGGGAAACCCTAGGTCATCGATACAAAAAGAGAAACCCTTGATCTGACAAACGGTCACAATCCAACCAACAAATCCAAAAAGAAAACAAGATATATGATGGATTAAAGGAAGAATAACCATCTCCTCAAATATGGTGGAGATCGGGCACCAAAATACTGGTTAAGCAACTATCCAATGAATGAGGCCTCTGGTTGCGTTGATTGACAAGGAGCCGCGCAAGAGGTACTATAGAAGGCTTAAGATGGAGGTAGGGATTCAACGAGAGGAGTGCTAGGTAGACAATCAACATCAGAATTAGGTCAAGCGGCTCGCAGAGGAGGCAAGGTGAAAGTTGTGATGCATGCGCAAACGAGGGACATGTAACAAGTTTGGTTCTTGCTCTGATACGACGTTGAGGGAAAAGAAATGGCTTTCTTACATGACAAATAATCACCGCTCCTTTAGATAGAGGAGGTGAGCATACAATAGAGGGGACATGCAACAATACAAGAAAATACAACATAAATCCTAACAAAAATTAGTATACCTTCTGATTTCTCGATGATGTCGAGTTCTTTCATCCCCCGTAGGATTGATCCACCCTGCTAAATATTTAATTAAAATGGATTCATGTTTTTTTTTGCATTTTTTATTTACACATTATAAATTTTTCATTGTATTTTTATTTTGCAAATTTATGTTTACGCAATGATTGCCTTGTTTTACACTTTGGTAAAACTTTTTGGTTTGACCAACCATTAAGATTTTGAATGAATTGATTCGTCAATGCAGGTGTGAGGGACAAGCAAAGCAAGCAAGCTTATTAAAATTTTACCCCAAAAAAACAAAGAAATGTTTTCATATATGCTAATTTATAATTTTGAAATTAAATTAGTAATTTCAGAATTATTAAATGAAAAAAATACGAAGTGTAAAAAAACTCTTTTCAATCCCCCTTGGAGACCATTAATTACCTTAGTCATTAAACCATATATTAAACCTATTCCCTTATTTAAAGCCTTCCTCTCTGCTGAATACAACATGCTGGAAATAATTTCTAAATAGAGATTTTATTTCTGTTTCTGGATATCCTGTAATGCCATCCACGACTCATTCCTTATGGATGAGCCTTCCTGGTGGTTACTCTGGCCTTGTCTCCACTATCTGTGGGCCAGATGAAGTTTGATGCCCCAATCCTGACAGTCCTGTTGTCGTCGTCGACTTCTTCTGTAATTACTGCCATGATCCCGTCACCTGCTCACACTGTTTGCTCATTCCTGACTCATTGCCAACTACCGGTACGCCCTGAAACATCTATTGATAGCCTATGTATCACCTCCTTCACCCATATACGACCCCTATACTTTCCCTCAGAACCAAGTTTTTTGACTTCCCAGCAACTTGCACTCACACTAAGCTTCTTCCACCTCACAGATAACAACCTGAACCGTCTTTCTTTCTCCGGAACCTCTACCCGAAGCTTAATCTCCCTTTCAAAAGTCCCACCAAAGCCTAATTCGCCTCTAAGAAATCCTACTTGAGCCTAATCTCCCTTCAAGAAATCCCACCTCCTTCTAGTGAAACCCTCCTGATTGCCTAAACCTACATGTTTCCAACCCTTATCAAAACCAGATTCTTTATCTAAATCTCCCAGCCACCTTACACCGCAATCAACAGTTGATCGGGATGCTCCTTTATTTTAGTGGTCAGCCGTGGAATTCTCAAAGCTTGGCATTTCCTTTATCCTCATTGTTGTTAATTTTCAATATGCCGAAACTCGAAATTAAATATTTAAGCTTACAACTCCGTCCGGGCTGATTTACATGACCTGAATAAAAAGTTTGGAAAACTCAATTGACTATTGATTTTTCGATCTGAGTTACATCACTGAACTTGTTAGAGAGGTACAATATACTCTCATGTCTATTGATCAATTGGAATGGCACTTTCTCATAGTCGGGTAAGAGGCTTATAATATTTTTGGCAGGAATAATGTCAGCTTTGCTAAATATAATGACTTAGTCTGCATGAGGCTATATGAAATTTTCGCATAGTAGGAGCTTGTGGGGAACTATTTACCTCTTTGGACACAAATATATTAGTCAAACTCTTTTGGGTTGCTAACGGTTCAGTTTGAGTCGGCTTGGACTACATATAAACCAAACTTAAGTTTCAGTTTTTCCGTGACAAAACCAAACTGATCGGGTTAGTTTCATTTCTGTTCTCTTCCAGGTGGAAGATGCAGTTGCTCGTGTTGCAGAGGGTGCTTCCAGTGCTGTCCATGATTTGAATTTTTCTTCACTGCGGGCTCAGATAGGTCCTTTAGCTGCTGTAAGCCCATGGACCACATTTTAATATTTATGAAGTTATTGTCTGAGTTTGTCATCACATATACTTCTTTTCAGATTCTCCTTTGTATGGATGTTGCGGTTGCTTCTGCCAAATCTGTAGATATGTGCAAAGTGCTTTTGGAAAAGGTATTTGTAGGTAACAGCTATTTATACGTGCTAACAGTTGAAAACGGTAATCCTAAAAAGAAACTTTATATAACTAACTCTCTACTCTTTTTCCCTTGTAAAACAATAGTGCTAAGACTTTGTAGACAAGGATACAATTTGCCATCTTTTATTAATTGTGACATTGGCCTTCAAGAAATCCTGGCATACATGCGTAGATTTCACAAATCCATTTCTTATTATTAGAGTTTTTGTTATTAAAGTTTGTATTAGTACATCACTATAGTTTCCCTGTGGAGAAGATAGAATCTAATTGAATTACACACATAGCTCCTACCCATATGTATACTTGGTTTAGGAGAAAAATGGTAATTACAATATTGCCATTATGCTATCTATCTCATTACACTATGACACAAATATTACTACTAGTAGTTTGTGACTTGATGTTTACTTCAACTCTCCCCATCAAATAACACAAAAACTTTCTATCATTTTGAACTTCAGTATATTGTCAGTAAACATATCACAACCTATATCTTTGATTAAGATGTTTGCCATCTGGTTTTTTGAATGAACTTAATAACATTTCCTTTGTCAAGATGATCTTTGATAAAATGTCAATCAACATCAACATACTTGTTTCTATCCAGTTGAACTGGGTCCTGAGCTATGCTAATGGAAACCATGTTATCACAATACGATGAGAAAGTTTCGGGTTCAAGAATCTCTAGGTCATGTAGAATATATATCAACCGCAGTTCTTCACAGAGGTCTTGTGACATGACCCGATATTCTGCCGCTACACTAGATCTGGCTACCATCTTTTGCTTCTTGCTCCTCTAGGTCCCCAAGTTACCTCCAACGAAGGTATAATGGCCAACTGTGGACTTTCTATCATCCATGCTTTTTCCCAATCATCATCTATAAAAACTTCAACCCTTTATTGATTGTTTATAGACAATAGTAGTGCTTTGCTAGAGGACTTCTTAAAGATATCTAAGAACATGATGGGCTTAGTGACAAACTCTTGGATCATGAACATGTTTGCTTCAAATTCCCACAATGTAAGTAATATTAGGGTGTGTGTGGGAGGTATCTTAGTCTTCAAACAAATCTCTGATAGCTTGACATATAAGCCATATCCCCATCTCTATCTTCAGTTCATCACTAATCTTGTGGCTATTCTCAATGGGAGTTTCTACTGAAGCCCAACTAAGCATCCCTGTTTCCTTTAGAAGTTTCAGAGCATATTTCCTTTGAGAGATGATTGTAATTTTATTGGATCTTGCAACTTCAATCCCATGAAAATACACAAGTTTTCCTAGATTTTTGATCTTGATGCATCTGTTGACGCATCTAGATGATTATGCTCGTCACTTGTTTCTTTTCTTCAATTTTAATTTTTGTCATGTCGCACTATGTTGTTGATCATTTCATTTTAGCGTGTTGGCCCGGCTGACCAACACGAACTTAAATAATAAGTCCGATAATATGTGATGGTAGGATGCCAAGGCGACATTTCCGAAAATGCACAACATTTTAATTCTGATGACATTGTGTAATAATTCAAAATTATTTTCTTTGTGATGCAACCCATGCTGACATCTTTATTTTATTTTATTTTTGTAATTTTTGTAGCGCACTGTTTCACGCATTTTATGTTCTATTTTCATGCATGTTGTATCGCGCTTGTTATTCGCGCACTGTTGTTGGACTTAATTGAGTTACCGACCAATAAGATCATGAATGGATAGGTCCGTCAAATTGGGGGTAGTGTTAACTTAAGCAAGCAAATAAATTAATTACGAAATATATCCTGAAATTAATATTTTGGAGGGAGAAACCTAGTATTTTACTTTATGATTTTCCACCACCCTTTGAAATTCCAAAACATTTAAATCTTTGAAACCCCCAATTTAATCATATCACTTATCACTTTAAATGGTACAACTGGCCTCTATTGTAACCCCCCTCGAACTTTATATCCTTTAATAATGAGAATTAAAAAGAAAAATTCTTTATAAACCAAGTCCCTCCACCTGATTTAGGGAGCCTGGAAAAAAGAAAACGACAAGACACTGTCCATTCTTCGTCATTTTCCACTTCCATAGCCAACTCCCGTCACCTACCTCAGCCCCAACGCCATTTCCGACACGTTTTCCCTCGACACCATCAGCCGCGGCTTCCGGCAGATCCAGCGGCCCCCGACGAGTCCTTTTCAGCCCTAACCAGACAGGGTCGGTCCTCTTCCCCGTACAGTGGCACCAACTCATCGGCACCTCCGACCTTCCAGCCTGGGGCCAGTCGACCGTCGGCAACATCATTCCTGGCCCTCCTCCGACGTCTTGAGGAAGGACGACCTTTTGTTCCGCTAATCCCGACCCGTGTTCCCGTTTCTCCTCCACCGAGCTTGCAACCACTTCTCCTCCAAACCAGCCTCTGTCTTCCTCGTGTTGCCTGCGCATCGGCTAGGTATAACCCTCACACAAGCTCTTACCTCCCTTAATATTGGTATAATCCTTATGCACAATACTAATTGGCTAGTAAAATCAGATCTGCTTGCTTTAGTTAACCTTGCTCTTGTTTGCCGTAATTTCCTAACTTGTGCTCGTTATTTTTCCTTGCTAAAATCTGTGGAACATTTAATCAAATCATTGAATGCGAGCGAATGGTGGACATTTTTTTGCGCGACTGTGAAAGTTTGGACCGGCATCGATTGCTAACACTCGTAAAACTTCTGCTAGCGTCACGTAATTTAACTTTGTTCTCAGAATTTACTTAAAAAAAATCAAATTTTAGATTTAGGAATGCATCAGTTTGGTATCAGAGGTCAGTTCGATTCACTCCTATTGTGAATCGAACGATCCTGTTTTCATTTTTTGTTTTCCAAAAAAAAATAGAAGAAAATTAAGTTTTATTTTTCTTAAAAAAAAATGGAGAGCCTCATAGATCACATCGATGCCAGTATTGGTGACCTAGCTAACCGAATGTGTGAGCTGATAAAGACGGTAAAAGCACTCACCGCCAACGTGAGAGACACGAACCACATAGTAAACAACTTGAGAACCACCGTTAATAACCTTGAAGCTGAACGTCATCTGGGACAGAATCTGCGTCCTCACCAAAATCCTAGGCAAGAGGAACAAAATCCTAGGCCCGCGGATCCTGCACAGCCTGACCTTGGACTCCGTCGCCAACCCGTTTGGACGAAGGAGTTAAGCTTGATGTAGGTGATTTTTAGGGTCACATAGAGCCCAAAAAATGCCTCGATTGGTGTGAGTGCGTGGAAAGGTTCATGGCGTGGATACAAATTCCTGTGAATCAGCAAGTCGAGTATGCTGTCCTTAGGCTTAAAGGACCCGTACTAGTTTGGTGGGTTCAACTAGAGCGCACCCGATACACCTTAGGCCTAGCACCTATCACCACGTGGGTAGATTTAAGTTGCAACTGCGGAAACGATATGCCCCCCCGGACTATATGTAAACTCTTTATCGAAGGTTCCATAACCTTCGACAGGACAAACTTTTCGTGGATGAGTACACCCACGAGTTTTTTGTGTTGCAGTCTAGATTAGACTTGCACGAGGAGGACGATGTGACGGTGTCCCGTTATCTGAATGGACTCCGCTATGCTATTAGGGATGAGTTAGAGTTGCACGACTTTAGGGATTTGAGTGAAGTGTCTAGTCGAGCTCGTAGAGTGGAAGCCTCGCTTCAGAAGAGGACATCTGGGCATAGGTCTACTGATAGGCCTTCCTCGAGCACCACCACCAGTGCACCCACCCCAAAGAATTCTGATTCCCCTCCTCATGTCACTACTGGGACCCCAGCTCCTCCCACTGGCCTCACCCGAGATAAGGAGCTCATGGGACCCAAGCCCAACACTGGAGTATTCCGATGCTTCAAATGTATGGAGCCTGTGCACAAATCTTCTGAGTATCCGCGACGCCACTTCGTCGCAATTACTGATTCCTCTGATGGGCGTGAGCCAGAATATGGAGTCTTCCTTAATGACTCCAAACCTGAGCCCAAGCCCGAGTCTGATAACGTTATTGAGGTCGAGGCAGAACAAGCTGAACACTTAGTTTGTGTCCTTCGATATATCTTGGTTTCCCCTAGTGAGTCAACTGAGCGTGATTTTCAGAGACACGAGATTTTTCGCACTACTGCGCGTATTCAGGGACATTTTTGTTCCATCATCATTGACAGCGGTAGTATGAAAATTTTTGTTTGCCAACGTATGGTTGAGAAGCTAGGACTCGAGAAGCACCCCTTGGAGCGACCCTACCACTTATCTGGGATTAATAGTCACATGACTATGCCCGTTACTCACCGTTGTCTCGTAGAGTTCTCTATCGGGGATGTATACGAGGATTCTGTCCTATGTGATGTCGCCCCCATCGATGTTTGTCATATCCTGTTAGGAAGGACATGACAATACAATAGACGCGTCGTACACGATGGTATGAGGAACTCCCATTTCTTTGATCACCGTGGGCGCAAGATTGTTCTGCTTCCCCAGAAGAATAGTCTTGTTCCTAAGGCTCCTGGGAGGACCTCGACACCATCGCCCTCATCTTCCTTAGTTACCACCACACTATTATTTAGTGCCTCACTTCTCCACGGACCCTTACTCTAGGAAGACACACTTGTCTTCGGTGAGTCATCCATTTTAGCTGATCTGCCAGCACCACCACACGTTGATTTTATATTTGACGAACACGTGCTCAGTTCGCACCACTATCCCGTAAGTGTAAGTGAGCATTTAGGGCTTCATCAAATGAGCTTTGTATTTTTTCGGGTTAGCCTTAGTAGGGAAATTGAAATATTTAAAAGAATTTCACTCCTATTAGGGACGCACGATTTTAGGGATTCCTCTGGTTGTTTATAAATGGTAAATTTGATAATGGTTTTAAAATTTGTCGTGCTAGTTGGATTCTCGCGAGTGTTGTCCCTTAGGTGATTTGTCTTAATTTCACGGATGCACGAAGGTGTCTAGTAAGAGCGCGTATGTCGTATGATTTAATGATTCCACATGCTAATATTGCTTACTCTCTGTTTTGTTTCTCACTTCGTTCATTCGTTCCACCCTCTTCCCCACTTTATGTTGCTCCTCTATTTGTTGCTCTATTTTTTACCGGTCATCTACGTATTTTGCATAAAATTATGACTGATGGTTTGAGAGTAACTTTGGAAAACTATAACTCCATGGTTGACTTTAACACCAGGAGTTATCTTTTTTCCAATGAAGTTTGGTTTCCTGCGTCTTTCAGGAAATAGGGTGACCTTCCAGATCATGCGCAGTAACGACGGGTCCTCCCTGTGTTCCCCCATCATCTATCACAGCAGGGCAGTGACTCAACAATTCCTCGGATCAGCTTTTGTTCTTTCAGTGGCAGGTTTCGTCATATTCTCGACGGGGTCGAGTCCTTTCAACCCCGGGAGAGTTGATGCAACCCATGTTGACATCTTTATTTTAGTTTATTTTTGTAATTTTTGTAGCACACTGTTTCACACATTTTATGTTTTATTTTTATGCATGTTGTATTGCGCACTGTTTTTGGATTTATTAGAGTGACCGACCAATAAGATCATGAATGATAGTTCCGTCAAATTGGGGGTAGTGTTAACTTAAGCAAACAAATAAATTAATTACAAAATATATCCTGAAATTAATATTTTGGAGGGAGAAACCTAGTATTTTACCTTATGATTTTCCACCACCCTTTGAAATTCCAAAACATTTAAACCTTTGAAATTCCAAAACATTTAAACCTTTGAAACCCCCAATTTAATCATATCAGTTATCACTTTAAATGGTACAGTCAGCCTCTATTGTAACCCCCTCCAACTTTATATCCTTTAATAATGAGAATTAAAAAGAAAAATTCTTTATAAAACAAGTCCCTCCTCCTGATTCAGGGAGCCTGGAAGAAAGAATACAACGAGACACTGTCCAGTCTTCGTTGTTTTCCACTTCCGGAGCTAACTCCCGTCGCCTACCTCAGCCCCAACGCCATTTCCGGCACGTTTTCCCTCGACACCACCAGCCGCGGCTTCCGGCAGATCCAGTGGCCCCCGACGAGTTTTTTTCAGCCCTAACCTGACGGGGCCGGGCGTCCTCTGCCCCGTACAATGGCACCAACTCATCGGCGCCTCCGAACTTCCATCCTGGGGCCAGTCGACCGTCAACAACATCATTTCTGGCCATCCTCTGGCGTCTTGAGGCAGGCCGACCTTCTGTTCCGCTAATCCCGACCCGTGTTCCCGTTTCTCCTCCACCGAGCCTGCAACCACTTCTCCTCCAAACCAGCCCATGTCTTCCTCGTGTTGCCTGCGCATCGTCTTGGTATAACCCTCACACAAGCTCTCACCTCCCTTAATATTGGTATAATCCTTATGCGCAATACTAATTGGCCAGTAAAATCAGATCTGCTTGCTTTAGTTAACCTTGCTCTTGTTTGCCGTAATTTCAAAACTTGTGCTTGTTATTTTTCTTTGCTAAAATCCGTGTAGCATTTAATCAAATCATTGAATGCGAGCGAATGTTGGACATTTTTTTGTGCGACTGTGAAAGCTTGGACGGATATCGATTGCTAACACTCGGAAAACTTCTGCTAGCGTCACGTAATTTAATCTTGTTCTCGGAATTTACTTTTAAAAATCAAATTTCAGATTTAGGAATGCATCACTTTGGGAGGTCAACTACCTCTTGGAGTTCCCCATGTGGCTTTTGACCGCCCCATTTAAATCATTAAAAATACACTTCAATTACTCCCCACAATAATTTTAGCAAAGACTTTGCCATGTGAAGTGAAAGACTTTTAGTTCCCTCATTTAATTTCAGTTTGAAAGCCTACCGCCCATTTCCCCTATCTAACCACTCCGATAGCCAAGATAAGAAATAGGATGGAAAAGGAAATCGACTTTGCCATGTGAAGTGAAAGACTTTGCCATGTTATTTGTTCTTTATTGTGCAACTTCTAAATGTGACCCACTTGTAACATTGTTAAATTTTTGCTTAGTTTCCCGTTAATTATTTGATCAATTCGTGTTGAGTGTAGAGTTTACTATCGAGGTTCCCACTCTCTCGGGGAAGAGTGCAACTAGTTACTAGAACGGTTAAAAAATTATTCCCTTAACCGTGTTTCCAAAGTCTCTTTAAAAATCTAGACATCAGACTGCATCAAATCTCCAATTCCGTGTATAACTTAGCTTTGATAGCAACAATCTCCTCAGTGTCATCTCCTGTAATCACAATGTCATTTACGCAGATAATTATGACTGTAGAAGATAAAGTCAAACCTTGTATATACTTCTTCTATATCTCAATACAAGTATGAGTACAAATATATAGGAGAAAAGAGAGAGAAAGACAACTATACAAAAGATGTGTGACTAAACTTGAATCCTAAATGGGCCATATAAATGGGCCTTTACATCAACTTTTCAAAATATTCTTTGACACTCCACCGCAAGATGGAGCGTACAAGTTGTAGGCACCGATCTTGGATAAGAACTGATGGTACATTTGTCGCGGTAATGCCTTGGTGAGAATGTCGACAACTTGCTCAGATGCAGGAACATACTCCAGCTCTAACTTCTTCCAGTGAACCTTTTCACGGACGAAGTGACAGTCAACTTCAATGTGCTTGGTCCGCTCATGAAACACATGATTCTTCGCAATATGGATTGCAGCTTGACTATCGCAAAACAAAGTTGCTGGTGAGGATAGAGTGACCCCCCAAATCACCAAGAAGACCCTCAAGCCAGGTGAGTTTAGATACAACGACCGCCATTGCACGATACTCAACTTCAGCAGAAAAGCGAGCAACGATAGACTGCTTATTGCTATGCCAAGTGATAAGATTCCCTCCAAAGTAGGTACATAAACCCGTAATGGAACGTCGATCATCCAGGGAGCCCGCATAGTGTGCATCTGAATATGCAGTAAGAGATAAAGAGGAGGATGACTTATATACCAATTCTTGTCCAGGAGCTGACTTCAAATATCTGAGGATGCGTTCTATTGACTGGAGATGAGAGATTCGAGGAGCAGGCATAAATCGGCTGACCACTCCAACAACAAAAGAAATATCACGTCTTATAACTGTCAGACATATCAGTTTTCCCACAAAACGCCGATAATACCCAGGGTTCGTAAGCAGAGAATCAGAGTCGGTCCCATGAACACATAACTTGTGATTTGCATCCATCGGGGTTTCCATGGGTTTGCACCCGGAGTAGCCATCATCTTGGAGGTGATCAAGACAGTACTTTCATTGTGAAAGGACAATACCATCAGACCATCTTGTAATCTCAAGTCCATGAAAGTATCAGAGAGTCCCCAGATCTTTTGTTTGGAAGACGGAGTTTAGGTGTTGCTTGATTTTTTGTATCCTTGTGCAGTCATCACCAGTAATCAAAATATCATCCACATAAACCAAGAGAATGACAGTTCCAGTTGATTGATGACGAGTGAAGAGAGAGAAATCAACCGAGCTTCTCTTGAATCCAACTTCGCAAACGACCTTACTAAATTTATCAAACCAAGCTCTGAGAGATTGTTTGAGACCATAAATAGATTTCCGAAGATGACATACACGAGACTCCCCCGCGGTCTCAAACCCGAGAGGTTGGTTAATATAGATCGGTTCTTGAAGATCGCCATTTTAAAAGGCATTTTTTATATCCAGCCGATGGAGAGGCCAGTGACGATGAACAACTATAGAGATCTGCACCCGAACAGAGTTCAACTTGACGACGAGAGAGAATGTTTCATCATAATCAAATCCCTGTTGTTGAGTGAACCCCGAGCCACAAGTCGGGCTTTAAGTCGTTCAACTGTACCATCTGGAGCATGTTTGATAGCAAACACCTACTTGCGACTGACACAAGATTACCCATGAGGAAGGGGAACCAGATCCCAAGTTTGGTTAGACCAAAGAGCGGTCATTTCCTCATCCATAGCCGCACGCCACCCTGGATGAAGAAGGGCCTCCTGCACAAAGTTAGGAATAGATACCGAGGAGAGAGAGAGCAAACTTGCGTAGAGGTGGAGACAGGCGATGCAGAGATACATAATTTGCCATGGGGTGAGCAGTATATGCTGATGCTGGATCGTCAGTTCGCGGGATAACACAGGTGGAGGGGGGCTGTTGTAGAGCTCTAGAGACCGGGGTACGACGAGTGTATACACGAAGAAGAGACAGTTTAGGTGGAACAGGTGCCGAAAGTGGAGTGGGAAGAAGAGGTGGTAGAGAAGATGTGACAAGAACGGTTGGACGAGGTATGGAAGAGGAGAGTGAAGGAGCAAAAACAGAAGGTGGGTCATGGAATTGTTGATCCTCACGAAAGGTGACATCGGCAGAGATAATCACTTTGTCAGTAGTTGGAGAATAACACATATAGCCTTTTTGAGTCCGAGAGTACCTGAGAAACATACATTTGCTGGCACGAGGAACAAACTTATCTGTGGGTGGACCAAGATTGTGAACATAACAAGTATAATCAAACACACAAGGTATAAGAGTAAACAAGGTTTGCGACGGGAATAGGAGACTAAATGGAGTGGCAAAGTTGAGCACAGAGGATGACATGCGATTGATAAGATGACATGCGATTGATAAGATGACATATAGTGGATACAACAAAGTTCCAAAACAAAGTGGGAACCTGCATTTTAATCATGAGTGACTGAGCAACATCAAGAAGGTGACGATTCTTTCGCTTTGCCACACCATTCTGTTGAAGCGTATACGCACACGAGGTTTGATGTATAATGCCAAACTCGGTGCAAAGGTTCGAGAATGTCCGAATAGTTTATTCCCGAGCATTATCAATGCAAATGATTTCTAAAGGAGAGCTGAACTGAGTACGAGTTTCCATAAGAAATATACGAAATGTAGAGGTCAGTTCAGCACGATCTCGGGGTAAGTATAGACAGGTTAAGCGAGAGTACTCATCAATAAAAGTGACAAAATAACGATAACCAAACATACTAGGGGTTTTATAAGGACCCCAAATATCAGAGTGCACTAATGATAGAGGAGTATCACTCTGAGTACAAGTAGGATGAAATGAAATACGATGCTGTTTGTCAAATATACAAGATTCACAAGAAAACTGATGCAGGGAGACATCCAGAAGAGTTTTCTTGAGAATCTGGAGGGGAGGATACCCAAGACGACGATGTCAATCAGTGGTGGAGACGACAGAGAGAGCATACAGAGGAATATCGAGGAGGTAGAGCCCATTCGACAGCCGACCCTTATCAATGATATTCTGCGTTTGCTGATCCTGCACAACAAAGGTAGATGGTGAGAAGGTAACACAACAATTAAGATCTTGAGTAAGACGGCTAACAAAAAGCAAGTTAAATGGTGAGCCTAGAACATGAAGAGCAGAAGAGAGAGAGAGTGGGTGTGAGAGGTATATCAGTAGGGCCGGATACGGGGGTGGTATCACCATTAGCCACAGTATTGAACTTGGGGTGGGCAGCCATTGAATATTGTGGAGGTCGCTGCGAAGTAATATGGTGGGTGGCTCCCGAATCCACAATCCAGTGGGAGACCTGTGAGAGACAAGATATACCTTCATTTCAAATGGATGCAACAGATCTAGAGGAGCGAGAGATCACCCCTTGTAGTTGTTGGAGCTGAGTGCGTAGGGCATTAATGTCTTCCCGAGCAGAGACTGCAAAATCCGTGGCAGGAGAAGTGGGGGGATCAGCCATAACAGGAGCAGCAAGGTGTGGAAAAAGGCCATATTTGCGATAGCAGGTGGCCTCAAGATGACCATCCCGACCACAATACATGCACTTAAACGGAGATCTACCAGACCGGCCACGTCCCCGAGACATGTTGCGTCCCCCACGGGCCTAAGAGCCTCGAGATGGCGGAGAAGGTGTGGGTAGCTGTAGAAGCGCTGGAGAGAGAGTCACAGTAGCATCTTGGGGCGGTGTATCTTTCAGAAGCATTAAACACACATTTGACAGAGATGGAGTGGTAGTAGAAGAGAGAATCTTGGCCCGAACACTATGCAGGTGAGAAGGAACCCGTGACATCATCGTCGCAATCATGACCGCTTCTTTCTGGGCCCGTTGAGTAGTCAGATCTGTAATAGGAGGCTGATGTTGGATCTAGGCCTCAACCAGGGTCTTGGCTTTAACAACAAAGGAGATCATATCACCAGGAGCCTCGGGATCAAGGTTTTGAAGATCTGAGAGGATGTCAAACAAGTGTTGAAGACTATTCTGCACAGAGTAAAAGGAGTGGAGCTACTCCCACATGGCTCTCGCCGTGTCATGATACATATCCATTCTATAGGTCTCGGTGTCTATGAAGTTGGGCATCCATGACTGAACTTGGACATCATCTCGAAGCCACTCATCAGTGGGGGCGGTAGTAGTGACCCAAGTCAAGTGATGAAGAAGTCCTTTTGTCTGCAATACTCGACGAACCGAGTGCACCCATTCCACGAAGTTCCGCTTCCCACTGAGGGAGATAGTAGTAATCCGGAGTTCATCGCGAAGCTCAGGAACCGGAGCCGCAACACGAGCAGGCAGAGCGGAGGTGACATTAGAACCCTCGAAAGCCATGAGCCCGCAGCGATAAAAGCGGACTGTCGCGACTAAGAGAAAGAGCTTGCACTGGTCACGATGGCAATACACCAGTGGCAAGAAGGGCCACAACCAGAAATAGAGCCCGCAACGGTCACGGTGGCAACACACCAGCGGCAAGAAGGGACACAAGCAAAAACGGAGCCCGCAATGGTCACGTTGGCAACACACCAACGGCAAGAAGGGACACGACCATAAACCGAGCCCGCATCGGTCACGGTGGCAACACACCAGCGATAAGAAGGGCCACGATCAGAAACGGAGCCCGCAACGGTTAGAGTAGGTCGCAGCGGTTAGTGGCACACGCACGACTTATTAGACACGTCACAAAGAGGCATCACAAACATGTACTCAACGACTAGGTAGGAATACCCCTGACCGTAAGTATAGAACCCGCAGCGGCAAGCAAAGTCCGGACGAACAGACGTAGCGGCCAGAAGCAGCGGACAAAAGCATTACCCACGACGACTAGAGGCAACGTACAAACGCAGTACCCGGCACAACATAGGCCAAAAAACAGTCTGCAACGGTCTAAGACCAGATCGCGCTATCAAGGGAGAAGGCCGAAGCAATGAGGAGACCTCACGGTTAGGTTGAGACGACTGCAACGACAAGAGAGACCAGTCCGCACGGTTAGGGAGAGGAGGCCGGACGCCGGACGAACAGTCCGCGCGGTTAGGGAGAGAAGACAAACCCAACGGTAAGATAACAATCCGCAGCAGTAAGGAGAAGCAGGGTGTGCCGTCAACCAGAAAGTCAAACCCAGCGATAAGAGAGCAATCCGCAGCGGCAAGGAGAAGCAACCCGCGGTCAGATCGAGCGGCGAGGGGAGAAGACCGCGCGACAAGAGGAAAAGATCGCGCAGCAAGGTGGTCCACAGAGCAGATTTGAGAAGCAACTCGCGGTCAGATCGCGCGACAAGGGGAGAAAACCGCGCGGCGAGAGGAGAAGATCGTACGGCAAGGTGGCCCACGAACCATACTTGAGAGGGTATAAAATGGGGAGAGGGGGAGGGAAGAGGGGGAAGTGGAGCCACGGGAGAGAGGGAAAGAGGCGGGTAGGAAAGAAGAGACCGCAACAAGGTGCAGTTAAGGGAGGCAGAGAACGCCGTGCAGAACGGTAAGGTAGTGGGCGGTTAGAAAAAACAGGCCAGATCTTTCGCTCTGATACCATGTAGAAGATAAAGTCAAACCTTGTATATACTTCTTTTATATCTCAATACAAGTATGAGTACAAATATATAGGAGAGAAGAGAGAGAAAGACAACTATACAAAAGATGAGAGACTAAACTAGAATCCTAAATGGGCCTTTACATCAACTTTTCCTAATATTCTCTGACAAGGACAAACATTTTCTGACCTTGCCTTTTTATAAACATTGTATGATCTGATTGTTCCTGCTTATAACCAAATTGGATCATAGCTTTGTGGAATCTTCCAAACCATATCCTAGACAAGGTTGTAGATATCGGATATCGAGGACACGTCGGTTTAGGTTTTTCATGTTGATTTTACTATGTCGGGGGATATATCGGGGATATTTCATATATCGGATTTTAATATTTAATTATTTATGTGTAATTATTTATAAATTTAATCATTTTTTTCTTATATATATATTAATATATTAATAATTTGATATTTATTGAACTTCTAAATTTATTAAACTTATATAAGTATTTTGTGGTATACAAGTAATAATGCTATAATGCATGAAATAAAACAAGAGAAAGTAGAATGTCAGGAAGTTATCCATAACAATGGAAGATAAGAAATTTTTAGTTCATAATTCAAAGACCATACATAATTGACGTCGATGATGCACTTGGGCAAGGAAGAAAGCCAAAGGGAAAAAACAACCTAAACAATGAAATAATTTTGGACACTAATTAAAATAAGTTGAAAAAAAACCAATCGATAAAATATTGGGATATATCGGCTGATATATCGGCAAATATATCGGTCAATAATAGACATATCGGAGGATATATTTTAAAAGGATATTTTGCAAAATAATATCGGAAACGTGTCGTTTTGTCCATAAAACCTTTATATCGGCCAACATGTCGGTCATGTCGGAGGATATCCACAACACTGATCCTAGAAGATTGCTTCAGGCCTTTTTGCGATTTTCTCAAATGGCAAACCATCCCTTGTTGTCCCTTTCTTGTGAACCCATGATGGAATTTTATATACATTTCTTCCTCCAACTCACAATGGTGGAAGACGTTCTTCACGTCGGGTTGGTGAAGTTCCCAATCTAGATAAGCTGCATAGGATAATAGAAATTGGATGGAGTCCATCTTTGTTGCAAGTGAAAATATCTCTTGATAGTCAACCCCTTGGATATGAGTGTATCCCTGAGCCACCAACCTTGTTTTGTAACATTCTACCGTACTATTTTGATACTGTTTCACTAAAAATACCCACTTAGATCCAACAAATTTTTTTGTTGGAGAAACTTGATAAATGTTCTACGTAGGGTTCTTATCATGTGCGAACATTTCCTCCTGCATAGTTTTCTTCCATTCTGTGATACTTAATGCGTTGGGGAAATTCTTTGGAATAATGATCTTGAATAAATATGTATGAAAATTAGATGTTCATGGGTAAGATTGGTAAAAACATAGTTTGAAATAGGATGTTTTATACAAGGCTCTTTATCTTTCAGAAGTGCAATATGAAAATGAAGATCTCAAAGGTTTGAGTCTGAGTCAGACATTTGTAGTAGTGAAACCATAGGAACTATGTTTTTTGTGCACCTATGTGCTTGATTGCCTGCGATAATAGACTATTGAAAGAGAATATATTGACCATAGAAGAGTAACCTGGGTTTGTGCCATGTCTTGGATGGGAGATATAATGAGAGTAAAGGGAATAATAGAAAGAGGAATGTCAGCCACATGAATGTCTTCTTGCACCTCCCCAACATCACTTGTCTCTCCATGACGAATGGATGAACTAGATATGGAAATTAGGACCCTCATGGAAAGTAACATCCATGATATTAAAAACAAAACACATGGGGTGATAATACCAATATCTCTTCATGGTTGAGGAGAAACCAACATAGACAACCAGATTCTGAGAATCAAGCTTTTCCTGATGAGGTGGATGGATGTGGACAAAACATACACACCCAATAACACGTGGAGGAAGATATGATGTCTGAAGCAGGCCATGGTTGGAGATGAACTATCATTGTTGCATAACCAAGAACTCTGGACGGGAGGTGATTGGTAAGATGCACAACAATCAACACATCTTCTGATAAGAACTCGAGGGAAATCCGGCAAGGGGGAGGGCCGGCGTTGAGAGGGAGAGAGGAAGAGAACTAGAAGAGGGGAAGTGGAATTAGGGTTAGAGAGAAGAGGGAAATCACAACATTCATCCACGATAATCTCACAAGTCCAAACCAGTCCCTCTTATAGAAGAGGTGTGCCAACAACAAAAATTATAAAATACATAACATAAAATGAAACATAAACTGAATATTAATTATCCTCCGTGCCGACTCCGCCTGGATCGTACTCGTCGGTCTAAGCCTCTCCCGACGCGTCCAATTCATCTTCCTCGGTCCGCGCCACGCCCGCCGCGGATATTCGTAACAATGCCGCTGTTTGAGAAATATGCCTTGTCCCCAAGGCAGTAGTCTGAGTGGTGGCGAAAGCAGTGATCCTGAAACAACCTCGTGGCTTCGAGCTCCAGACGGTAAGACCCAGCAACCGGGAGCTCCTACGGGCCAGAGTCCTCCTGAAAGTGGTAGCAGCAACCAAGTAGCTTGGCTGGGTTGATCGGCGCCAGCTGTCGTCTTTCTTCCAGATCAGATACAGATGAGCTGGTGGCAATCCCGAAGAGGAATCCGGTTCCTTGCCGAGGAAGAGCGGAGAGCGTAGGAGGGGGCAGTCACCGTCAAGGCGACATGGTTGTCCCTCGTGTAGGAACTTCATGAAAATAGTCTCCAAGTTGACGCATATCTCGCCGAGCGTGCAGAGCTAAGCCACTCCCAACACTGCGTCGAGGCCGCCTAAGCCAAATGTGTAGAAGTTCACAGTCACGAAATAGGTCCCCATAGATAGAGAGATGACAATGCAATAACCCTGAGTCGGGCGGTGACAATCATCGGCCATGCAGAGCGCAACGTCCGGGGAGGGAACCAAGGGAAAACGGAGCTGCTGCACCAGGTGCTCAGAGATGAGGTTGTGGCTTGCACCGCTGTCCACCATAATGATGATCGGGCGATCCCGAAGTGTGCCCGGAAGCTGCATGGTCTGCTGGCTGTTGATTTCGCCCGTCGAGTTGCCAGATAGCTCCAACCAGTGGTATGTAGCTGCGGTGGGGTCGAGGGGGTTATCCTCCGGTGTGAGTTCCAGGGCCTCAAAGTCAGCCAAGGTAACCTCAGGGTCGACGTCATCGATGATGGCGCGGAACTCCTTAACCGCGCATGCGTGGGTAGGAGGATAGGACTGACGACAGTGGAAACACAACCCCTTGCGACGGAGGTCGTCCAACTCGCGGTTGGAGAATTGCTGAGGAGGGCCCGGTCGGCCTGACAGAGCGGCTGGAGGAGGCCGAGGAGCTGCTATCTATGGAGTAACGATCTGCCACTATCGGCCCCCTGGCGGAGCTTCGCCTGACGACGGCGGTGTCCGGAGCGACAAATCCGCCTCCACGAGGCGGGCCATGTAGAGGGCATCAAAAACCGTCCGGGGGTGGTGAGTGCGGAGTCGGGAGCGGATGTTGGGCAAGAGACCCTGCATAAAGAAGCCGAGATAATGATCTGGCGGGCCTGGAACATGGGTGACGAGGGCCACAAACTCATCGATGCAATCATCCAATGCACCGGTTTGGCGGACCCCACACAGCCGTTCGATGGCGGATTCGGAATAGAGGCTGTCATAGCGGCGGATCATCTCCTGTTTGATCTCCGACCAAGTGATTGTCGGGTTGGACTGTCAGAGCCATCGAGCCCAATGAAGGGCGGAGCCGTCGAGTCCCACGACGGAAGTATAGAACTTATCCTGCTCGGGAGTATGGTGGAGGTCGAAGTATTGCTACGCCTTGGCAATACACCCAATCAGATCAACCCCGACAAAGGTGGGGAGGTCCAAAGCGAGGGCGGGGCGACCTGGAAGAAGCGGGACCACGGAATCCCCGATGTACGGGAGGGGTGCCGCTTCGAGGATGGAGCCCCCGACGGCCGGGCACGCGGATCCGTTTGAGGAAGAGGCGGCAGAGGGCTGCAGGGCATCGAACTTGGCGTGAAGGGCGAGAAGGGAGGCATGCATGGAGGCGACAAGTTGTTCCTGAGCCTCAACGCGCCGACTAAGTGCTTCAGAGGCGGAGTCTGGAGTGGGGTCGCCGAAGAAGCGAGTGGTAGGAGTCATGGGGATGGTGACAAAGGTTGGAAGGCAGTCGGTAGGGGACGGATTTGATGAAGTCGGCGGAAGGGAGACTGCAGTGTCCGGTCGGTTGCAGAACAGGCGTATGGATCGGAACACAGGGCCGCGAATGGCGGACTGGGGCGGAATGACGGGGTGGTGACGCGGCGTGGATGGCATACTGGATTGTTTCGACGGAGCCCGAGCCGCCTTAGCCTTGACGCGACGGAGCGGAAACCGCAGACGCCGAATCAGCGCGGGATGAGGCCATACGGTACAGAATCGGTTGGATCCGCACTGGATCGGGCGAATCTACACGGAATTGGGCGTGGGGCACTGTACCCTAGCGGAAACGGGCAAGACGGAGGGGAAACCGACGAATCAGTGCACGACGAGGGAAATTGGCTCTGCAGTAGAAATTGCACGGAAGATCTCGAGTAATGACGACGAGATGGCGGCATAGTTGTTAAGACGCACGCCTAGGCGCGCCTGAGGCGCCGGGCGCGCCTGAGGCGCCGGGCGCGCCTGAGGCGCCGGGCGCGCCTGAGGCGCCGGGCGTGCCAGGCGTAGCCCGCCGCGCCTCAGCACGGCTGAGGCGGGAGATGTGCCCCAGGCGCGCCTTACAAGCTCCCAGGCGTGCCTTACAAGCTCCCAGGCGTGCCAAAGACGCGCCCGACCCTTTTAAGGTATTTAAATTTTTTTTTTGATATGGGCAAAAACATGATCTTAGACGCACCCGAGGCAACCCTAGGCGCACTTGGACGCCCAATTTGCTGAAATTGGGCGCACTTGGGCGCCCAATTCGCTGAAATTGGGCGCCCAATTCGCTGAAATTGGGCGAATTCGCGGAATTTCAGCGAATTGGGCGCCCAATTCTCCCAATTTCAGCGAATTGGGCGCCCAATTCTCCCAATTTCAGCGAATTGGGTGCCCAATTCGCTCAATTTCCCTTTCCCCCATTTTTGTGCCTCACGTGCCTCAGGCGCGCGCCTGCGCCTAGGCTCCAGGGGCCCTTTGCGCCTCGGTGCGCCTTGCGCCTTTGATAACTTAGGATGGCGGGTGGTGCGGCAAGTCGGACCAAATTGATAAGAACTCGAAGGAAATCCGGCAAGGGGGAGGGCCGACGTTGAGAGGGAGAGAGGAAGAGAATTAGAAGAGCTGAAGAGCAATTAGGGTTAGAGAGAAGAGGGAAATCACAACATTCATCCACGATAATCTCACAATTCCAAACCAGCCCCTCTTATAGAGGAGGGGTGCCAACCAAAAAAATTATAAAATACCTAACATAAAACAAAACATAAACTGAATATTAATTTTCCTCCACGCCGACCCCGCCTAGGTCATCCTTGTCGGTCCAAGCCACTCCCGTCGCATCCGGTTCATTTTTCTCGGTCCGCGCCACGCCCTCCACGGATATTCGTAACATCGTCACCCCAGTAAGACTTAAGATTGTGCATGGTAGTGAGAAGACAATGAGCAACTGTAAGAAGCTATTTGTTTTTCCGTTTAGCTACTCTGTTTTGAGTGGAGGTGTGCATACAGATAGTTTGATGAATAATAAATACCATGATTAACCGAGTATATTCGAACACCCCCAATCTTCATAGTCCCCCATTATCACTTCGAAGGATGCACTTCTTCACCCCATATTATGGAAAATTTGAACCCACTAAAAAACTTTACTCTTTCTTTTTAGGAGAAAGACCCATGTGGCATGAGAAAAACAGACAATAAAAATGACGGGAGCAGCCCGGTGCACAAAGCAGACAAATTAAGTGACAAACCAACAAAAATTAGTAAAAAGATAGAACTGGGGAAGAACCTCGAACACAAAATGTATTGCATCAAACAAAAACAAATTAGGAGAAGAGATACGAGGAAAATTACGTTTTCCCTTCCTAGAAATTGTACAGACATCATAAGAGATATGCGTAATAGTATACATAAATAGGGAAACAAATTTTGAAGATAAACAAGCGGTGAATGTGCAAGATTCTGATGCCATCTTCATACATCCTCAATAATAGGACTGCAGTCGGTGGTAAATGACAGGCTGAGAAGGAAGCTTCTGGTTCAAGAAGTACAATCCCCCATGGCTCCTACCTAAGTTATCAAAGGCGCAAGGCGCACCGAGGCGCAAAGAGCCCCTGGAGCCTAGGCGCAAGGCGCAAAGCGCAGGCGCGCGCCTGAGGTACGTGAGGCGCAAAATTGGGAAAAAAGAAAATTGAGCGAATTGGGCGCCCAATTCGCTGAAATTGTGCGAATTGGGCGCCCAATTCGCTGAAATTGTGCGAATTGGGCGCCCAATTCGCTGAAATTGAGCGAATTCACTGAATTTCAGTGAATTGGGCGCCCAATTCGCTCAATTTCAGCGAATTGGGCTCCCAAGCGCGCCTAGGGGTGCGTCTAAGATCATGTTTTTGCCCATATCAATTTTTTTTTTAAAAAAAATACCTTGAAAGGCCTGGGCGTGCCTTTGGCGCGCCTGGGCGCGCCCGAGGCGCGCCCGGGGCACATCGCCCGCCTCAGCTGTGCTGAGGCGCGGCGGGCTGCGCCTGGTGAGCCCGGCGCCTCAGGCGCGCCTAGGCGCGCGCCTTGACAACTATGGCTCCTACCACTACCAATGTTCCACCTCGTAATTAAATCCTGAAGAATACAAGAGTTGGGTAAAAATTACTGAACGATTCAATAATGTAGTAATGTTACTGATATAAAGTAAGCTTCGAGGAAAAGATTGAACATGAAGAACAAAAGTAAGAGATATAGGGGGGGGGGCACAAGATGCGGCCCTTAGCAACAATAAGGGATAAGGAGTTGTTGATAGAGAGGACTTTGACCCAATAGAGAAAGGAGTATAAGAAACAAAACCTGAAGGTGATCCGATCATATGATTTATAGCACCTAAATCAATGATCTATTCAGAGGAGGTTATGAAGCGGTGTGTGCACTGCTATACCTAAAATAGCAAGGCTCGCTGAGGAGCCACCTTAAGTTGAATCCCTCTGTGATTGCAACATACATCCGAGGGCATCAAACTCATCAACAATGATGGTACAAGATGATGGTGCATGTAAGAGCCCATGTGTAGGCGCAGTAATAGTATACTCTTTTTGAAACTTAGTGGTATAAACTGTCATTCGATTGTGACCCTAACTAGTACCCCCTCTTGGGCACAACCATGACCACGGGTTCCACAATCTGGGTGTGCAAGGTGAGGATGAAGTCTTAAGTAAAATTCATGAACATCAGCTCTCTTACCGAAATAATCATATAAAGGAGTAGAAGTGTCCGATGTTCCACGACCAAAACTAGCTAGGGTAGAACGATCAACAATCTTGCTTGAATTTAGTGGTCTCCTTTAGTCTTCATCACCATGTGCCATGATGAATGCCTCTCTGATTGAAGGAAGCCGAGAGCAATGGAGGATGTGGGTATGCACAGTATCGAACTCCATATTTAGCCTCATCAAGAACACTTGAACTCTGTAGTGCTCTTCCATCTTTTACAACTGAGCAACATCAACTATGCATGTTGGAGTGAAATGCTCAAAGTAATCTACTTTTTGTTATATAGCCTTTCAAACATAGAAAAATAAGAGACATTCTGGAGCCCAACCTAAGTTCAAAATATGATGTGAGTTCATACACATGGGTGGAGCTGCCAATCTGCGTGTATGTCTCAAGAGCATGTGTCTAGATCTCGTAGGCAGAATCAGTAAGAGTATAACTTCGAAATACCTTGGGGACATCAAGTGAAGAAGCCACAAAACAACAAGAGAGTTATGAGAATACCAGGTCTTCCATGATGGATTAGTCTTAAGTGCCTTAACCACTGTCCCATCATGTAACCATATATATGATGGGTACGAATTGCATGCTGAGTAACACAAGAACAATTAAGATAGCTTCACTCGTCTATTGACGATATTGATCTTAAGCGAGCTAGATTGTCCACGAGTCTTGTGAGGGTGACTCATTTGCGGCACCAGAACACTCGGCGGAAGTGAAGAGTCCCCATAGAAACATGACCTCAATGAGAACAAGAAGAACAAGAATGTTAAGCAATCATTTCAACCGCATACACAGCCCTAAATTTTCATTTATTGGATAGGAAGAAGGTTGAACATGCCATGAGATGGCTTTGAAAACTGTCTTGTGTTGAGAGAAAAATAGCTGGGGGGAGCCGACCTAGTTCAAAATCTTGATAGCAAAAGGGAACTGTATAGTGAGTAGCCCTGCAATTATAGATCAGAAACAACAATGGTTCACAATTGTATCTCGGGCATCAGAGGGCCTCCACAACAACACCTGAGCTCACAGAACCCTCAGGAGGGGTGATGAGGGTAACCTAGATCGGGGGGACCAACGTTGTCGGGTTTGGGCAGAGATGGATTGATGTGAGATTGGTGGAGTGGGATAGGTACAAGTTTGGCCGCGCGGGATTAGGACGGGTTCTCCTAGCTGGATGAGGGTAACCTCGTTCGGCAATGTGATGACAGAGCGAGAGCACGACAGGGACGACTGAGTGGGGTTAGGACGGAGTCAGCATGGCGGGATTAGGCGGAATCAGGATTGTTTGGTGCCTGAGCTCTGATATCAGTTGGAGAAAATAGAATTGAATTGAATTACACACATAACTCCTGCCCATACATATACATGTGTTAGGAAAAATGGAAATTATAAAAATGCCATTAAGCTATGCATCTCATTGCACTCTGACCCTAATTTTGCAGCGGTAATTGAATTTCACACATACTCCCACTTGATAGGTATCATAATTATTTACATCTTGTCTAATCAGGACCTTATTTGAATTATCGTACTTCTTTAGCTTTGGATTAATTGTATTTTTTGTTAAGCAACGAACCAATTTGATGGGGTTTTGTTGGAATGATAAGATTTTGATTGTAGCCTCCTTCCTGGTGTTTTTCTACCTAGTGAGTTCTTTGGGGCTGAAAATAGGTTATAAATGTACATCCCCTCTATGAAAGAACTGTTTGCCATCACCCAGGACACCTATGTTGCACCGACATGGGACACGCGATACGACACGACACGACACGCGACTCATCAATTCTCAAAAAATACCATATTCCGACACGCTGGGACATGCATATTAAATATTCATTTTTTTATAATTATGAAAATCCTAAAACATTTAACAAAAAATAAAAAAATTAACAATTAACAAATATTTAAATAAGTTAAGTCATGTTTAAATATTACTCATCAAATATTCAAATACAAAACTTAACAAATGATCAAAAAAATGATAGAACATTAGCACATTACCATTATATATCATCAATAAAAATAATGGATTCACATGCAAACTTTTTTCCTCACTTTCAATCTTCCTTTTTCTAGAGAAAATATCTACGTCACTAGTAGATCCACTTTCACTACCTGAAATGCTAGAAAGGAGTAAAGACACTTTCAAGATAAATTACCACCCGCCTCATCATGAGTAGCTAACTTATGGACACGTGTATCTGATTGAGCGGGATACGTGAGTCCCGCGTGAGCCAGCGTGTCGGATTTCCGACTCGAGTGTCGGATTTCCGGCTCGAGTGTCGGATTTCCGACTGAGTGTCGGAGAGTCGGACTCTCCGACACCGACACGCTGGGCATTTTGAAGTGTCGGTGCTTCATAGCCCAGGAGTTTCTCATGAAACTCTGGCATACCAACTGGGTGTTACTCTAATATTAATATTTCTATTCCATAACAAGTTATAGTATAACTAATGAAAGAAAAAAAATCTCATACTACTTCCAACATTCCCCACCAAGTTGGACATGTTATATTTCTCATACATATTAATAAAACCACGCAAAAAAATTCACCCCTAGACTCTTAGTGAGAATATAAGCTAATTGTTTCTTTGAAGGAACAAATGAAGTACAAATGATTTTTCTTAATATTCTCTTTGCTGAAATGTTTGTCCACCTCAATATTTTTGGTGCGATTGTGCTGAACGTTATATTGGGTAATATTGATAGCAGCTTTGTTATTACAATATAATCAGATGAAACTATCCTCGCTCAGTTCTAGTTCACAGATATGGGTATGCAACTGCACTCCCTTTCATATGCCATGTGCCATAACTCTAAATTCAGCTTCTGCGCTATACCTCGAGACAACAGGTTGATTTTGGTTTCTCCAAGTAACTGAGTTCCCACCAACAAATGAACAATACCTAGATGTATATCGCCTATCTTCAATAGATTCAACCAAATCCACATCAGTATAAAATTCAATTTTCAACTCAGTACTAAGAGTGAAGAGGATGCCTCTTCCCGGTGAGGTCTTCATGTACGTCAAGATTCTATGGACAACATCGAGATGTCTTGCCTTAGGGGAATGCATATACTGGCTAACGACTCCCACAATATAATTCATGTCAGGACATATATGAGATAGGTAGATTAACCGTCCGAAGAAGACGTTGGTAACTAGTAATGTCTTCAATAGGGTCCCATCATCCCTTCTAAGATTATGGTTTGCCTCTATAGGAGTATCGACGAGTCTACACCTACTCATACCTGATTGTTCTTGTAAATCAAGGATGAATTTGCTTCGAGAGTTGGAAATGCAATATTTAGACCTGACATCTTCAATCTCAAAAAATACATAAGTTTTCTTAGATCTCTTACATCAAACTCCTTAATCAGATTTTCCTTTAAAACTTTCACTTCTTCAACATCATCACCTGCTATGACTATGTCATCAACATTGACAATGAGAGTCGTTAACATGTCCGTCTGTTTTATAATCAAAGTATGGTTAACATGTCCTTCTGTTTGATAATCAAAGTATGGTTAACATGAATTTGTCTGTTTCCAAGAGAGTTAATGACTATGAAAACAATCAAACCATGCCCTCAAAAATTGCTTTAGGTTGTATAAAGTTTTGTTAATTTTGCACATTTTCCTTCAAAACCGTGAGAAGAAAAATCAGGAGGGGGAGACATATATACCTCTTCTTAGTTTCCATGAAAGAATGCGTACTTCACATCCAATTGGGTAAGATCTTATCTCTTGCACACAACATAAGATAGAAAGACTCTTAGGCTCCGTTCGTTTCGCAGGAATTGAAATGCTGGAATTGGAATTGACTTCAATTCCAATTCCCGTAGAAATTTGAATTGAAGTCAATTTCAATTTTGTCGTTCGGCTAAATGCAGAAATTCTGTCATGTGAATTGGAATTATTAATTCCACTATTTCGCTCAATATTAGAATTTTTTCGTTTAAGCGCGCATTTTTCGCCCGACCCCGCATTTTTTCGCCCGGGCGGATATTTTTTCGACAGGTCACACATTTTTTGCCCGAACGCGCATTTTCACAGTGCGCGCAGTTTTTGCCTGACCGCCCATTTTTTTGCTCGGACGCTCATTTTTCGCCGGCAAAAAAATGCTCACCCGGGAGAAAAATGCGCGCACGAGCGAAAAATTTTGGATCAGGTAAAAAATCGCCCCCGGGCAAAAAAATCACGTTCGGCCGAAAAATACGCGGCTGACCGGAAAATGTGTGGCCGGGCAAAATTTCGCGCTCGTTAATATTCACGCCCGGGCGAAAAAAATGTTCCTAGTCGAAAAATTCACGCCCGGGCAAAAAATTCGCGTCCGGGCGAAAATTGCGTGCCCTGGCGAAAATGCGCATCCAAGCAAAAATGCGCGCCCGAAAAAAAAATGCGTGCCCGGGAGAAAAGTGTGTGCCCAGGCAAAAAATGGGAGCTCGGGAGGAAAAATGTGCGCCCGGCCGAAAATTGTGTGCCCGGTCGAAAAATTTGCGCCCAAGCGAAAAATGCGCGCCCGACCGAAAAATGCGCGCCCGACTGAAAAATGCGCGCTCGGGAAAAAAATTCGCGCCTGGGCAAAAAATGCGCGCCCGGTCAAAAAATTCACGCTCGGTCGAAAAATGTGGGCTCGGGTGAAAAATGCGCGCCCGGGCAGAAAAATGTGCGCCATGTCGAAAAAATCACTTTTCGGCGAAAAATGCGGTCCTGGGCGAACAACAGAATTTGCATTGATTGTTTTTTGAGAGAGTTAGGGACACACTGGTAGGGGTGAGAATCACGAATGAAGACCTCGTGAGGTAAGAATTGAGGGAGCCGTGTTTCTTTTATAATCAATTCCCATGGGAATTGAAATGAATTCCAATTTCGATGTAATATTATGGCCGCCGAACAGTCACAATTGGAATTGACAATTGAATGCCAATTCCAAAGCCCCAATTCCATCGAAACGAACGGAGGCTTATAGAGTTCATTTTTGCTACATAGGCAAAAGTTTCTTGATAATTGATTCACAAAATTTCTGTATATCGCAATGCCATGAGTCTTGCTTTGAAATGTTCCACCAAACCTTCATTGTTTTGCTTCACAGTGAACACCTACTTACAATCATTGGTCTTCTTTCCGTGCGGGAAGTGTGTTAAATCCTACGTATGATTTTGTTCCAAAATAGACATTTTCTCAATCATTGCCTCTTTTCACGTTTGATACCTAAGCGCCTCCTGCCATGAGGATGGAATGAAATAGATTCGAGAGAAGGTACAAAGACTCTATGTAAAGGAGCTAAGAGTGTCATAGGAAACATAATGAGACAATGAGTGTTGAGTACAAGGTCTGATACCTTTACTTAGAGTAATATGAAGTTTTGAGGAACCTGCTGACGGATTTGGCACTGACACTGGAAGCATGGGATGAGCCCGTGTTAGGACCTTAACACTATCGGGTGTACACCTGTAATTCCTATTCTTTACATGGAATCTCCCCAGATTGAGAGACTCTCCACGAGTCTTAGTATGTGGAGGAATATTGTATGGTGGAGGAATCAATAATGTTATAGTAGGAGAGCTCACTTCTTCTATAGGTAAAAACTCCTCCTAAAGTAGGATCACATAATATGGCTCGGATTCACGAAAGGTAATATCCATGATGTCAAAGATCCTATTGGTTGGAGGGTGATATCATTTATACATTTTCTGACTAGGAGAGTAGCCACGAAACACACACTTGAGTGCACGCGGGTCAATTCTAGACCGACCTGGAGAATGTAAGTGAGAAAAGCACACACAACAGAATATTTTTTCGTAGCGAGTAGTTAAGGTTACCCCTAAGGTGATAAGAGGGGTTTTGTGCCCCATGGCCCAAAAGGGCATGCAGTTGTTGAGATAGGAAGTCATTAGAACGACATTACTTATTAGAATTTAGGAATTTAGGCAACTCCCCCAAACCTCAGTGTGAATGTTATGAAGAGTAGCACTGACTAACGATACATGATTAACATAAGTACAATGGTATTTGAAAACAACACATCCATCACAAACAAGATTTTTAAAATACATAGCAGGAAATAAACGTTGCATGGTAGCAACAGAGGTATGACCAAGACGACGATGCTAGGTGGGCAAGGTAGAGGTTTCCATATTTCAGCAGCAGTATCTAGGAAAAGATAATTTCTAGCAATGGACTCTTGTATGGAATTCGTGAGCCATGACATTGCAAAGGAGTTCTCAGACTCCTATTGAGGCCAACTTGTAGAGTTGCTGTTTTGCTAGTGGCGCCATTGATATAGCCAAAGAGATGCCGTTCTTTCAGGCTAGGGTATAGAGTGGGACCATGATAAGTAATTTGTATCATCTAATCCGATCGTACCGATCCTATAAAAATTGTTATCCTGACCAGCTTGGGTAGATCCAATGAGGGTCATGAAGCTACCAGAATCATTCACGTCTTTCATGAAAAGTTCCTCCAAAAAAGTCCTCCAAATGAACACTGGGGGTCTACGGAGAATAAGTCTTCAAAGAGCAGAAGTCAAATGGGACACCATTTTAGAGTTAGGAACCGTACTCATCTCGAAAAGAAAATACCTAGATTTGTTTTTGGGGAGCATCCATCGAATCTATTAGAAATCCAGTACGATGATAAGAAAATCAAAGAGAAACATCCCTCTAGATTTGGAGTCAATCGAACCGCTGGAGGTTCGCCGGAAGTCCCATCCCGCCGGCCAGCACCGTTTGATTGACGAGATCTATCTTGCGAGCCAATCAGTGTTGCGTTTGCGGAAGCGAGTAAGACTTGTGTTGTCGGTGACAGCGAGCGGAAGTGGAACGCGCAATCACCGGCGGTGGTCATTCGGAAACGGCAAGCAAAAGGTGAAATCTGCTTCTTTGGGGACATGAGGAGCGTGCTCTTATACCATGAAAAAAGAAATAAAACATCGATTATAATTTCATAATCTGAGGACTCCTCTTATATAAAGAGGAGTAATACAATGATATTAATTAACACTAAGTGATACTACTTGCAACAATAACAAATTGTAGTGTAATATCGAGGTTTTATAAAAAACCCTTGTAGTAAAAAACAAATTTTAGTGTCAGTAATTGATTTTAAGAACCTAAACAATTATGCTAGGATTTTGAGAAATTCTATGCATTTAGTTGTCTTAGTTAGACTAGGAGAAACTATTGTTCTTGTTTATAAAATCTAAAACTATAAATATTTTTCGTAAATGTGAAAATATATGGAATTCAGCAAAAAATTCTTATGCTAGAATAAGTCAATTTTGGTTCGGCATATTTTTTGAATAACACTAGTTTGAATGACATTGAAAACTCATCACTATGTAACTTAATTTTTCCTTTTAAATTATTGTCCTATTTTTTTCATACATGAGAATAAATTATCATCTATTTGGCTTGCAATTCCGCACAGGCTAGGGACATCTTATCTGAGATCTATCCAGGAAGCTCTCCAAAATCTGGTTCTCTTTACTGGGATCAAATTCAAGAGGTTGCCATCATATCTGTGACAAGACGCGTCCTTCAACGCTTGCATGGTCTGGTGGATCAGGTTCCTCTTTCATTGATATCATTTACTTACACTTTTTGAATTTTCCTATATTAAATTTACACTTGCATGGTCCATTTTTATCATTTACTTACGCTTTTTGAATTTTCCTGTATTAAATTTATTCCTTTAATTTGAACAATATTCTCTCACAATTGTACTTGTGTGTCCTTCAACGCCTGTATGGTCTGGTGGATCAGGTTCCTCCTTTATTAGAGTTCATTTACTTGGCGCTTTTTGAATTGTAGAAAGGCACGAAAAATAGAGAGGAATAAAATATAATTTCTTTAATTTCTCTATAATTGTGTATCTACATACATGTATTTGTACACTTATATAAAAAAAGAGAGAAGAGAGGAAATCCCAATATAAGACGTGGGACTAAATCTTAATGAGCTAGAGGAAGAGGGCTCTAGATGGGTCTTATTATGGACCTTTACACATTTCCTTCAACACTCTCCTGCAAGCTGGAGCATACAAATCATAAGCACTCAGCTTGGACAAGAACTAATAGAATAACGAGCGTGATAATGCCTTGGTGAGAATATCCACAACTTGCCCAGCAGTAGGAACATTTTTTAATTCCAGCTTCTTCAATCAAACTTTCTCCCAAATAAAATGACAATCAACTTCAATGTGTTTGGTCCGTTCATGAAATACAGGATTCTTGACAATGTGTATAGCACTTTGACTATCGCAAAATAGAGTGACATGTGTGAGAAGTTTGACTCCCAAATCATCAAGGAGGCTTTCAAGTCATGTGAGCTCAGACACAACAACTGATTGAACGATACTCGACTTCAGCATATGAGCGAGCAACCACTGACTTCTTCTTACTACGCCAGGTAATAAAGTGTCTTCTGAAGTAAGTGCATAATCCACTTGTGGAACTTCGATCATCCATAGAGCCATCATAATCAGCATCAGAATAAACAATCAGAGATAGGAGGAATAGGAGGGTTTGTATACGAGCCTTTGTCCAGGAGCAATCTTTAAATATCGGAGGATGCACTCGACGGTCTGGAGGTGAGAGATCCGCAGAGAACGATGAATCGACTGACAATTCCAATAACAAAGGAGATATCCTGTCTTGTGACTGTAAGATAAATCAGCTTTCATACAAGACGGCGATAATACTCTGAATTTGGAAGAGGTAGATCAACGTTGGATTCATGAGCACAAAGCTTGTGGTTGACATCCATAGAAGTATCAGCAGGATTGCACTCAGAATAGACAACATCCCAAAGAAGTTCAAGATAAAACTTTCATTGAGATATGACGAGACCGAACCACATAGAACCAGAACGAACCGTTAGTGACGGTTTGGTTTTGGTTCTTGTTGAACCGTAACCCGAACCGTTGACACGACGGTTCTAAAAATTATGTTGGAACCGGAACCAGAACCGAAACCGGTCAAACCGAATATGGTTTTGGTTCTGATTTGAAGAACCGTTACCTTAGCGATTCGGTTCACGATTTTAGTTGAACCGGAACCGAACCGGAACCGTGACAACTCTAGCTGCAGACACCACAAAGTGCTAATAAGACTTTGAAACCTGCATTTGAAACATAAGAGAGCGAGCGACATCAACAAGGTGATGATTTTTACGCTCAGCCACACCATTCTGTTGAGGTGTAAAAGCACATGGGGTGTGGTAGATGAACCCAAACTTAGTACAAATATTGTCAAATGCATGTATGATATATTCTCGCGCATTGTCTATTCGAATAGTTATAATTGACCTAGAAAATTATGTCTGAGTTTCATTAATAAAGATACAAAACACATGAGTTAGATCCGACTCAAAAACCAAATCGGAACTGTAAAGAACCGAACCAGAACTGCAAAGAACCAAACCAGAACTGCAAAGAACCGAATCGAATCGTTCACAAATTATTCGGGTTCCGGTTTGAATTTTGAAACCGTGAACAACATTTGTCCGGATGTGGTTCTTTCATTTTATTATTCGAACCGGAACCGGTACCGGAACTGCAACATACAAGTCTCAAGCGGTTCCAAAATTCTTAGACCCGATCCGAACCTGACTGAAGCAGAACCGAACCGCAACCTGTTTATTATTATTATTATTATTATTTTATTAATATTATTATAATATTGTTATTTTTTATAATCTATTTATAAAATATATACTTACTATTAAGGGTTAAAATGGTGCAGTTTAAGCTCAACCCACAATCGCATTAAAAGGTGTCAATTTTGGACTGAACAAAACCGTGCGGTGTCGTTTGACATTAGTGCGGTTTGGAGTCGGTTTTTGCGGTGTAGTTTTAGTTTTTATATAGTTATATAATGTATTTTCAATTTTACTCATGTATTTTTTCAAAAATAATTAAGATAACATGTACTTGTTGGCGATGATTGGAATGAAATGCCCTCTCGAAGAAGATAGTAGGGACGATGATTAGATTTTGAGTTCCTCTCGATGAAGATGAGGGTTTAGGAGCTTCTCATCTTCTCTGTACGAAGTTCTTTTAGGGAGACGTGAAGTCGAGGCAGGTAATATGAAATTCCTTCGCCCGGGCCCCGAACTTCAAAGTCTCTCTTGCAAAACAACCGAACGAGTTTACATTTTCCATCCAGTTTTTTATTTTTGACCTCCCCCATTTATTTCGCCAAATTTGGTTTTGGTTTTAGTTGGAACCGGACCGAATTGCATAGAACCGGACTGAACTGTTAGGGTCCGTTCGGCGTGCAGGTATTGGCTTTCTGGAATTGGCTTTGGTCAGAAAACCAATATCTGCAGGAATTGGTTTTGTGCAGAAAACCAATTCTGTTGTTCGGCTGCAGGAAGGTTTTCAGTGAACAGAATTGGCATTGATACTTAAATGTTGTTCGGCTGCGCAAAGGAATTGGTTTTCTGGAATTGTAAATTTTAGAAACTTATTTTTTAAAAATTTAATCATTGTCCACAATATCATCAAAGTACTAAAAATACTTGAATTAAAAGTACTAATAATCTTAAAGCATCGTACACAGAATAAAAGTTCTGAAATAACAACACAACTAGATAAAAAGTCAATGACTCATAAACCAAAAACACTAAACTAGCGATCAAACTGCATTCGCAGCCAGGTGCCCTTCAACTCGTCCGGAAGTCTCTTGAATATGTCACGCTTGACACTATCATGACATAGTATATCCATCGCCCTAAGGAAATCTTGAGAAGATAAATCAGTCATCCGAGTAAGTGCGACGTAGATGTCATCAACATCACTAGCAGTCATGGTCCCCACCGCTCCTTGCACAGAATCAGCCAATTTTTCAATGGCCACTGCTACCGAGTCATTTTGTCCTGCTCGCTTTCTCCTCCTTCTACTGCTTCCTTCTCCATCCACTCTAGATGGCTCCTGTGTACTAGTTTTTTCTGCCATGGACTCTGCATCTATCTCCTTTTCCGCCTCTGTTGCGGTCGCTGCATGACTACCATTTGCTCTATCAGTTCCGCATAACACAGCCAAATCAGACCAATTCACAATAACTTTATCTCTATAATGTTTCACTGAAGGATGTGCCTGCAATAATACAATTCAAAGAATAATTTAGCATTCATAAAATTTCAATTACACAGTCTCTACAAATGTATCAATCAAAAGAAAATAACTTACCTTCACATAATTTGCCCATACCTCTTCACTGTCCAAAACAAAACATGTACTAGAAATCTTAACATTAAAAAAAGAGTTGAGTAGTGTACGGTTCACAATAATATTGGCACCAAAAAAAATTCAACGCTACAGCATACATTAGCCGGCAAAACAGAAAATGTTTCAATGACGACTCTGGTATTCGTTGAACATATTTATAGCTAGAGTGTCCCTAAAGTTTGTCCAATCTTGCGTTGCTTGGATTGGGCTAACAATATCTATATAATCATAGAACTCTTCGCCTGGGCTCTGTTGTAGAATTTCTGAATCCACCTCATCCAACATTTGGGCATCACATTCTAATCTCTTCTCCACTAAAAAATTGTGTATGATGCAACATGCGTTTATGATCTGTACCTGTCATTCGTCAAAATAGACTTAGGTTTCGTAATCTCATACAACTTGTCAATCAAAATTTTATGACATTGCTAACCTGTGTTTTAATGTTGAAAAATGAAGGTTGTCGTAGAATGGCCCATCGTTTCTTCAATAACCCAAATGTTCTCTCTATAACATTTCTTTCTTTAGCATGTCGTAGATTAAACAGTTCTTTGTAGTTTGATGGCTTATTACCCTGATGTGACCACTCCTTCAGGTGGTAACGCGTAGATCGATATGGAGCAAGAAACCCTGGACCATTCGTATAGCCGGCATCTACAAGGTAATACTTTCCTAGGTAGTATAAGAAAAACTTAATTAATATACATGCATGTTAACAAACTTATTTTTCAAAAAAAGTGTTGAGTAATTTTACCATTTGGCACTTCGAAGCGAACATCTCGTTCCAATGCATCTCGTAATACTCTAGAATCGGATGTTGAACCTTCCCAACCAGGCAGTACATATAGAAATTTCATGTTGCTATCACAAACACCAAGTACATTTGTAGTGATAGCTTGTTTCCGATTACGAAATCTACCTTGATCTTCAATCGGAACGGTTACTTGAATATGTGTTCCATCTAAGGCACCAATACAGTCCACAAACCATCTCGAGCTTGGTTCTACTCTAGATTCGGGCAATTTGATGTAGTCCCTCGAAAGTTTTAAAATCCCACGAAGGACAAGTTTGAAGTGCCTGCTAACAGTATCAATCGAGCGCATATATGTATGTCCAATAACTCGGAACTTTTCGTTATGCCCTAATATGTATAGAAATAAAGAAACAGCTTCTTTGGTCGAAATACACTGTGTGTCACAGACATAGCCTTTTGTACGTAGAATATTACACAACTCATTAAACGGTGCTCTGCCCATACGTAACTGGTTGAAGCAATCTATTTCTTTGCCAGCATATAAGCGCGTTAATAAAATATTACGGAGGGCATCTCTATCTGCTACATATGTTGGTTGTTTAGGAATCGAATTCAACACAACTACAGCTGCCCCTAGAGTCGCTGCGACTGACGACGCTATGATGATATCTCTCCTACGTTTCTTCTGCAACTCATTAGTATTCATTGTCCCTAAAGTAAAAATGAATGACATTAACGCAAATGATTTAATCCATACGTATTGTCCACAAATAAAAGTACATAAACATCAAATGATATAGATAAAAAGTCCATCGCTTAGAAGTAGTACGAAACTAGCGATCACTACCAACCGTTTATTATAACCGTGTTAACGAACAAACAGAGCCTTAAGGAACTTAATTCACTTGTGTTAAAAAACGTTCAACAATGATAGACATATTTTGACATGTAAAACATGCGCTCAACGATGATAGATATTTTTTGTGTCAGCCATCTTTTTTTGTGTACCTTTTGCCTGTGTATAGTCTTCCTCTTCTACAACAAACCATCACAAAGAAATATACAATAATGTTCAAGACAAAGGCTTAAGGATCAACAATAAAAATTTAAATAGTATGGTAAATTATCAAGAACACTGATATTAACATTGTCACTATGCATGATTCTATCAATACCAGTATTGTATTCTCTACAAAGAGTATTGAATATTCAAAATTATACATAGCATGAACATGTGGATCATTAATTAGATCAATCAAACTCGACACCCACCGATTGTCCCTTAGACAAGAAATTTAATGAAAAAAAAAACTTGATCGTGCCCTATTTGTGTGAAGACATCCCATCTATGAGATGATGTGCCGCAATAGTTTCTGACAGTTTTTCATAAATAACACAATCAATTGCTACAAGAATGAAGGGCTGATGTACTACCACTGCAATAAGCAGGGGCCAACATATTATAAATGTATGCATGCTCAATCAAGTAAGGCAAAGAAATATCACAAATAAAACTAATACCAATTCAAATTAGCATATAACAAAAATCATACATGCACAAAATAAATCTGTATAAAGTGTGTTAACATAGACATTCTATGAAAATATGCATATAAAAATCCAAAAGTTACGCTTATCCACGTGATCTAACTTAACCACTTACTACAACACCTTTTCTAAATACATATCAAACACCCTAGTTCAAATTAACCAGGTGAATGAGAAACAATCTAAAAACATATAGAAATAACTTTGATAATGAAATTCATTCAACTACTAAAGCATTATAAGAATTAATTTGAGACATTATTGAATATCATCTTTCCCTCAATCTTAGTAAACCAATTTTGGAAAGATGGATCAATCACATTCAAAAAGAAAACGAAGGATTTGATCAAGAATCATGGTAAGTCTGAACAACAATAAAGATGCAAACTTTCAGCATGAAAAAACTAGAATTGAAACGCCTAATTAGAACAAGACAGCAGCACAAAAGGAAGAAGACTATACACAGGCGAAAGGTAGAAGAGGAAGGGATCGGGCACTTACCAAAAACGGTGCTTTACACGTTAATCCCTAGTATGTAGAATACCTGCAAAGGAACTAGCCGACAATAAGGAAGAAGAAGAGGAAGTCGAGGAAGAAGAAGGGGGTTCGGGATCCGGCGCTTACCAGGCAAGGAAATGAAGATCGCGAGCGGACGGCGAAGGCGGAAGCAGTCGCGAAATCGCCCAAATGCGGAGAATATCCGTGCGGGAGGATAAGAAATGAGATATTAGGTTTTTAGGTTTATATGAAATCCATCGGTTTTGCTCCGTAAAACCAATACCCGAAAAATTTGGGCGTGCCGAACAAAAGAATTGGCTTTCTGGAAGCCAATACCAATTCCTGAAATCCAATTCCAGCGCGCCGAACGGGACCTTAGTGACCGGTTTGGTTTTGGTTTTTGTTGAATTGTAACCGGAATCGTTGACATGACGGTTCTAAAAATTAGGTTGGAACCGAAATCAAAACCAGAACCGGTCAAAACAAATAAGGATTTGTTCTAATTTGAAGAACCGTTACCTTAACGATTCGGTTCACGATTTTAGTAGAATCGGAACCGAACCGAAACCGTGACAGCTCTAGCTGCAGACAGCGCAATGTGCTAATAAGACTTTGAAACCTGTATTTGAAACATAAGTGAGTGAACGACATCAAGAAGGTGATGATTTTTACGCTCAGCCACACCATTCTGTTGAAGTGTAAAAGCACATAGGGTGTGGTAGATGATCCCAAACTCAGTACGGAGATTGTCAAACACATGAATGGTATATTCTTGCGCATTGTCTATTCAAAAAGTTTTAATTGACCTAGAAAATTGTGTCAGTCTCATTAATAAAGGCACAAAACACACGAGTTAGATTCGACTGATCATGCAGTAAGTATGACCATGTCATGCGAGAATAGTCATCATTGAATGTGAGGATATAACGATAACTAGAAACACTAGTAATTTTATATGAACTCCAAACATCAGAGTGCACTAAATAAAAAGGACCATCGTTCCGTGTACAATGAGGGGAAATGAAGAACGAGTCTGTTTGCCAAAGATACATGACTCATATATAAAGTCAGGAAGAGCCTTCTTTAGAATTGGAAGAGAAGCATGTCCAAGACTCCAGTGCCAATCAACAGAGGTGGCAGATGAGAGAACCGTGGGAGATACGCCCAGAAGGTAGAGCCCATTTGACATTTGTCCTTTACCAATGATATTCTGCATCTGTTGATCCTGTAAAAGTTATATAATAATCAAGGTCTTGAGTAAGACGACTAACAAAAAGAAGATGAAAAGGAGAGCCCGGTACATGAAGAACCGAGCGAAGGGAAATAAAGGAACTAAAAGGCATATTAGCGAAATCGGAGACAGGGGCGTTGTCACCATTGACCACTGTGATAAACTTGTGATGTGAAGAGTCCTAGTACTGAGGTGGTTTCTGCGGAGTGATATGGTGGGTGGTACCAGAGCCCACAATCCAATGTGCACTATGGGAGAGACATGAGATACCTTCATTGGAGATAGAAACAACAGTGCTAGACAGACGATTGAGTAACTCCTAAAGATGGTGGTGCTTGATGCCCATGACATCAATGTCGACGCGAGTGGTTGAAGACATCAACAAAAACGGAGGAATGAGGTAGATTCGACAAACCATGCTTATGATAGTAGTTGGCCTCAAGATGTCCATCCCTGCCACAATGAGTACACTTGAGACGAGGCAAGCTGCTACGACCTCTACCCCGATAACTAGTGTGATCTCCACGAGTTGATGGAGGAGTGGGGTGAGATATAGATGAGTGCTGGAGCACCAGAGATTGAGGTCCGGGAGCACCTGGGGGTGGTGCCACCTTCAACACCATGGAGCAAACATCTGAGAGAGATAATGGTGGTGGAGGAGAGGATCTGAGCCCATATGCTGTGGAGATGAGGCGGAACACAAGCCATCATCATGGCAATAACAATGACCTCTTTTTGAGCACGTTGGGCAACAAAATCTGCAATTGGAGGGTGATGCTGAATTCAGGCCTCAACTAAGGTTTTGTATTATGCAACCAAGGAGGTTAAGTCACCATCAACCCCCGAGTCATGAAATTGAAGGTCCGCAATGTTGTCATACAAGTGTTGGATGCTATCTTTTCCAGAATAGAGTGAATGCATTTCATCCCATTGCCTTTGCTGTTTCATGATACATAGCCATTCAATAAGGTTCACTGTCCATTGAGTTGAGAATCCATGATTGGACATGAAAATCATCACGAAGCCAGTCCTCAGTGGCTGCAAAAGGGGTGGCCTAAGTGAGATGTTGCAAAAGTCCCTTTGTCTTAAGAGCACGACGAACAAAGTGCACCTACTCAACAAAATTCTTCTTCCCACAAAGAGAGATGATGATAATCCAAAGTTCATCATGAACTTCAGGAGTGGCTGCGGCCCGAGCGGGAAGGGACGTGGCATCAGACAAGCCCATTGCGATAAAGTGGGAGAACGATGGGCATTGTATTACAGTGATCTTGCTGTGGTAGAAGAAGGCAGCTGCTGGCCGGATGCCGCGATCAGAAAAGGAGATCCCCGCGGATAGGCTTCTGCGGCAAAAAATGAGCACTGATGAGCGATCAGCAGAGGCAAGCAGGAAGACTAACAGGCAAGCGATCAAGAGTTGCAAATAGACAAACTGGAGAACAGGAGTAGCAGGCAGCAGGGCTGTGAGGGCAGACCATCGACTGTTCAAACATGAGTGGGAAGGATTTGCGTAGGAAGACGACGAACAGACGCAGAGAGAGGGGTTCGTGTTCGCACAGGAGGACTTACAGACAAGTGCTTAAAGCAATCGACCTATGCGTGACAACGAGCGACAAGGAGTGTAAGGGATATGATGCTCCCCAAAGTAGAGCAAGCGAAAAGTAGGAGGGAGCCGCTGAGCGAGCAGGCGACCAGCGGGAGGGAGCCGTTGAACGAACAAGCGACAAGTCTAGAGACTGTGAGCGACTGTCTGGATGGGACCAGAGAAACAAGAGAGAAAAATGGTATAAAAGCCATAGGATGGGAACAAAAGGAGAGGAGGAAGCGGGAGCCACATGGATGCAGTTAAATAAGTGGTTAACCACCCAACTTGGTGAGCGAGATGACCTAAGGAAAAAAAATCTTGGAATCGATTTCCCTCTGATAGCATGTAGAAAGACATAAAAAATAGAGAGGAATAAAATATAATTTCATTTATTTTTCTAAAATTGTGTATCTACATACATGTATTTGTACACTTACATAGAAAAAGAGAAGAGTGGAAACCCCAATCTAAGATGTGAGACAATCTTAAAGAGGAAGAGGGCTCTAGATGGGCCTTATTATTGGCCTTCACACATATTTCCTTCAACATGAATTTTCTCATATTAAATTCTTTCTTTTAATTTGAACAAGGTTCTCTAACTATCACACACACACACGCACACACAAACCAACAGGCACATTGCTCCGCCCCTACGACCAACCGCGATAGTAGCCCGACCTCGATATGCACGGGGCTCCTCCCCTATCAATTAATAAATACAACTTAAAATAAACACACAATAAATTAATTAATATGGAATGTAGTTATACATCACTTTTCATTTTTTGTTACAAAAATCCCCATCCTGATGAAAATATTATCGTGCATGTCAAATCAATTTTAATAAAATTGATGAGTTTAATGGTAGCTTCTCAATGATACCTCTCACATGCGTAATGACAACCTTCCTTAAAAATACTACTGACATGCCTAATGATAGCCTACCATAGTAATTATCAGAGCTCTACTAAAAGTTTTTTCGATTTTATGGATTTCCATTGTTACTTTTAATTTGGCGAAAAGGTGTAATTACTTTGATGTGCATTCTATTTTAATTTTTTTTGAAATATATTTTAATATATGCTAAGTCCTTAAATCTAAACAATAAGCCTATATTTGACAATTTTGAATGTTTCACCAAAGACAAGTTTTCCCTTTTAATATTGTTATATATATTTAAATAAATGAGTATGTATATATATCTTTGGGTTGCTTAGCGAGACTTTGGATCCTTCACCTCGTTATATTAGCTCAAATCCTTCGTCGCTATCACGACTTAGCTCTTTCGTCCCATGAGCCTAGCTTATCGGCTCACCTATTACACACCATTCGCTTATCAACTCACCTATTATATACCCTTCGATAATCGACTCACCTCCTTATGGTGCCTTCATCGCTATCACGACTCACCTCCCTTGGAGCTGTTACGGGTAGACCGTATAATGTTGGTGGGGCTATCAGAGGATGGACGGAGGCAGGAATGTCGTATGTGGATGATTGATGTCTAGGCAGGGTATGCTCAGGAGGAGAGAGCTATCGCAATCTCATCAAGGGGAAAGGAATAGACTAAACTTCTTGCATAACCATTCCATTAGCCCAAGGGGCTTTAAATAAATTAAAAAAGGGAATAAATGTAAATAAGTGACATAAGAACTAACACATGAACTTAAAAATGTGACATAAAAGACAATAATAAAAAAGGTAATAAGAGCTAAGCCCGATGCCCACAACATTCCACCACTTCTTTAAATCGAGCTTGCCCTCAAAGCTCGAGCGTGGTCCAGTCGGTGCGGTCTTCGGGTTCCTTAACTTCAGTTAAAATAATTACGGATAACGGAAGGGCGGTGCAGATGTGTCATCAGGATGAGAGCTCCTGTCATGCTCACATATGTCATGATAGATGACACTGCTGCTAGAGGGGCGCCGAGTAGGGCTGCTTGGTAGCCATAGATTAATGATTGTCTAGCGGCTGTGGACGCGTGAGGTAGATCATTGATCTGGTAGAATGAGAACCACAAGGGTCGTACGTGGTGGAGCCAGTAGAGTGGTACTTGCAAATGGAGCGGGGCTTCGAGTCGACAAAAGTTGTGGCGGGAGCAGATGGTACTGGATTGAGGTGGCTGGTAGAATGACTGGTACGGGTCTCAAAGCCAATGAGATCCGCAATGAGAAAGAACAAAGATGTGTCTGAAGAAGGCTCACAGGAGTAGGCGGTGGCATGAGGTGCAACAGTACAATCATCGGGCTGGGTGGCTGCGCATAGTTCAGATGATAAGAGATCAGATTCACAGAAGTTGATGGGTTGGCGGGTTTGGCAAGGGCGACCTAGTGTCGGGCCTGCGCTTCTTGGTGTCGGGCTTCAATGGAGGTATATGATGCCATAAGAAAGCGCATCTGGTCCTGAAGTTTAATCAACTTGACAGGGTAATCACCTATGCCGAATAATGAATACTTAGTCAAGAAATTAATTGATTAATCAATTAATGAGTTTTGGATGTAGGAGGCTAAAGACACAAGGCTCAAAATAAGGTTCCGTGGCTCTGGAGTTGATAGGAGATGACACAGGGCTACATAGCGACTTGAAAACAGCTGACGGGCAAAGGAATGGGGATCGATTGTGTCTCTGATGCTTGACGACATGAGGAAGAGGGTGATGACGAGCGTGGTTTTTAATGTTTTCGTCGATACTAAACATGAAAATCTGGAAGAGGATCCAGGGCTCAGGGTGAAGACGACCCTAGATCTACGACGCAGAACCTTCCAGGCTATACGACGAAAATACTGAGTGGGGTGATCCTCGATGACAAATACGACGTACAGACAGACGAGTTGAATAGGTTGACTAGATTCTTTTGGATGGACAGACTTAACAAGATAGATTCCGACTTATTCGGTGATGTTCTTATTTTTGATACTACGTATAGACTGATTAAATACAATCTGGCATGTACGCCATTCATCGCTGTGAACAATCATTTGCAAAATATTTTCGTAGGAGGTACTTTCATTGCGAAGCGTCCATAAAATTGTTTTGCTGGGTGTTTGAGACTTTTCTAAAATTGTTTGGTGCCAAACAACCAATTACTTTTTTCATCGACCAAAATTAAGTCATGTCCGTAGCTGTTTAACGATTATTCACTACTAGTCGCCATCGTCTGTGCCAATGACACATCTCGAAGTTAGCACCTTCCAAAGTCCCCTGCTTCAACCGAGACAAAATTGTTCAGTCTTTTTTCTATCAATACATGAGCAAGTGTGATGACGAAGTTGAGTTCAAAAGATTTTTGATTGAGATGCTGACGAGTGGCATGAGAACAAATGGTTGGGGAATTTATGTACGGTCAGAAGAAGTGGTCTACTGCCTTCAACAAAGATATTTTGGATATTGGTATTTTTTCCATGCAAAGAAGCAAATTTGCTAACAATGGTTTTCATGGCAGGTCGAAGGCTACCAAAACACTTGTTGATTGTTTTATTGGGTTTGGAGAAGCTGGTTTCATCGTGGGGGAGGAATGAGCATGGCGAAGAATTTAAATGCAAGTACGGTGTTGTGAACTTGAGATACAAAAATTGTTCTCTGTTGAAACATTTGTCCAAGTTGTACAGTCGTAAGAATTTTTCCATTTTTGAAAAATCCTTCGTGGAAGGAGCTGTTGAAGTTTTTATTGTCGAGAGAACGAGATATGATGATGATCATATATTATATGTGACAAAGCTAAGTGATTGAGGTGAAGAAGATGAGAGATGTTTTGTGAGCATTAACTCTGCGACCATGGATGCAAACTGTTCGTGCAAGGGTTTTGAAACTAAAGGTATATTATGTCAACATATTTTTAGGGTATACAATATGCGAAATGTAAGACAGATCAACCCCAAACATGTACTTAGAATGTTGACACTTAATGCAAAATATAGTATATACCTACCCAATACTCCAGCCATTACCGAATATGAGTCGAATATGATATTTAGAAATCACTTGATGCGCTCTAGCTACGATTTAGCGAGCCAGATTGAAAACTGCAAAATTGCAAAGGAGCATGCATTAAGCGTTATGAATGATTTGTCGAAGAAAATAGATAATATGGTGGACTGGGACAAGAAACAAAAGAAGGGTTTCTTGGAGGAGAACGACACGAGTACAACTTGTGTAAGAGATCTGACAGTGAAGAGGCCTAAGGTGCTCCTAGCCTGTGTATGAAAGACCATTGGGAGATAGGAATCATAAAATCATGTAAGTTTTTTGTGTATGTATTTACCACAATCATGTAAGTTTCTGGTGTACTAAGCTAATTTCAAATTTTCCTTTTTAATAGGAAAAAGAGTAGATGCCAAGAAAAAGACACCTATTGTAGATGACAAACCTCCAAAGGTGTAGGAGTTCAACTTCGTCAATGGTTTTACAAAGGAATCATCGCCCATAACAAAGGAGTTTAACTTCAGTAGTGTGTTCACTGACAAGCAACCTTTTTTTCAAGCGGACACTCCAACTGCCTTATATTTATCTGATGATTTTTATCTAGATATGTCATTTAATTTTTCTAGTAAACGTGATGTATTCAAACCTTGATGTTATTTCATTCTTGTTTGGTAATTTGTAACTTTTATTGCTTTGTATGGTTGAAATTGCGTGCAACCTGGACCATTTATTCGTTCATTTGATTTAGTACAACTCTTGCAACAATTGTCCTAAGAAATGTTTTCAGAAATTAAAGGAGAGAATGTTTTAAAGATATCAGCCGCAATTTCAGCCCGGAATTTCGGCATCTCAGCCCGCCACTTCTTGCAACCATCCAATGCGATCATTTTGGTGGATAGAACAACCTCCATGAACTTGATTACAAAAACCCCGCAATTGTTCCCATTTTCCTGCATTGGTAGACTGAGAACATCATTTATTGGCCAACTTAGAAACCCTGGTGGCATGACATCACTAATATCCTCATATAATGTTGACACCTGCAAGAACGGATGACTCACAATAAGAACTTACATTAGTAAAAAATGTTGAAATATAGAGCACTGAAAATCTACATACCAAAGCGGGTAGGGATGCATGATGTATGCTAGTAAAGAGAGGGTCGTAGTGCTCCAACCGACCCTCTTTGATATGGCATACCAGCAAAGCCCAATAACAGTCTAAGTGGCAGAACATTATTATTATTTTCCAGGACTTAACGTATGCGGCTGTTATTTGACTAACGCGATTTTGGGAGTTTTTGAAATTGCACCTCTTACAGTTATGCAATCGGTTAGGTTAACTGGGTTAAAAACAATGCAAAAAAATATGTATTTTCTTGGTAAAGTACTTGCAACATAATCCAGAGACACGTATAAAAGCTCTTCATTTTTTTTCACCGCCCGCTTCCTCTTCGCCCAGAGGACGAGTGCATAAGCATTGCGGTGCGTATCCTCTAGCCATCCCTCACCCGAAAGATCGATTAATCCTCTTGTTTGTAAAATGTTTTCACTTTGGAAAATTGTACTTTTACTGAAACAATTAATCTGGATTAGTAAACTTGCAAACACAAAAAAGTAAGCATGACACCATAAATATTGTTCAAAGAATGAGTACGAACAAATTCTACAACATTACGTAGTCGAGCAGTAATATAAGCTTTGCCCGGATAATCCTTGCTCTTCTTGGTTGGGATACCTAATTTCTTCTTCTTGCGACCTTCTCTCTTCTTTACATTCCTAATTAAACTATTGAGTTTTACTTCACTCTTGGCCCCTGACTCCTTTGCTCGGCTGATGGGTATAACAATAGATTTAGTGGGATTTGTGAGACCTACCACTGTCACTTCAACTGTCGATTTAGTTTGTGTGAATTGTGTGGGTGGAACCTAAGTTTCATGGGGTGAGGAAGGATTGGGCGATGGTGATCGATGGCACGATTGTGATCCACCAGTGTATTGACCTTGCATAAAATTAGACACCGGCTCGCATAATCTTCTATGCGAGTCAAAATTTCTCATAACTCTTGGAAAATCAACATGCAACCTCACTTGCTCCTTAGTTGGCTCTCCATACCTCTCCACCCTTCTTCTGACTAGAGATACTCACACTTCCCCTTCACTTTTAACTTTCTCTCCCTTTCCCAATCTTAATCTCTCTCCTCACCTTTCTCAACACGAGTTTCTCAATTTTTTCTTGACTTCCTTTTCTTTTTCTCTACCTTCTCCAACCCAATCTCTTCCTTCAAATCATTACAAAATTTTCTACCCCTTTTTGGCACTCTCAAAATCACAGTCTTCCTCCTCGACTAGTGTCCTTTCACATACTCCAATCTTCTCGAACTTTGTTTTCACCTAAAAAAAGAACAAACTTTAGCTTAGCTTTGTCAGACTTGAGTACATTAACTTTTTAATAATTATGTTGAACATACATGTGTTGCTATCCTTAGCTGTCCTGACAGAGCGAAGCAGTACTTTGCACTGTAACTCACCTTTGGAGACCAGCAAAATATTTTTGGCCTTGCCACATCATAAGCAACTAACTGAACCTTCGTGTGCTCATAGAATCACACCTACACAAAAAGAGAGTTTAGGCAATTGAATTTGCAATAATTTTTTTTTAAATGGCTTTTCTTACCATTAACACCGTGGAGCTGTAACACCCTATCCCAGTTTATCAACAATTCAGCCGTCCGACCGGGTCAATGATATGAAGAAAACCAAGAAACGGTATTAAAACTAGTACATAACAAGTAAAAAGAAAATTTTCTAAAAAGTAAACTTACAGCGAAAGTTGAACATGTAACTAAGGTAAAAAGTGTACCTCATCCTGGTGATTTCACAGAGCCACTAAAATTGAATAGAGAACAAATAACTGCATATCTGAAATTTTTACAACAATTCTGGTACAAAAAAATCTTAAACATTAATATTACATCAAGGTTATGAACTAAGTAACAAAGTACTGAAATGAAATAACTGGAAAGAAACCAACTACATGCTGGACTCCACAATAAACGCTCATCCTAAGCGTAACTTCCCACCTGTGTCCCCTGTAAAAACATGCCCAAAAATGGGTGAGCCCAACAGGAGAGTAAGAAAAACCATTCCTTCTAATGACACTAAAATTATTTAAACATGATTGAATTCATGTTTTTTATTTTAAAATCATTTTATACTATAGAAAAACTTTATGATAATATGCTATGCATGCTCTGACAAGACATCACTAGCTACATAAATTTTTGTTTATCTGATTTCGTACTCTCGTTCGTTTGCACAAGTTTTGACGTTGGTAATCTAAGTATTTTTCTAACGTACGGTCTATTCTTGAGTTCTAGGTGGTTCATGCTTACTCTTCCTCTAATGTTCTATACAGAGTAGTTCCTAACGCGCAACTGTAATCTAACGATCCGAGTCCAACTAACGAACTCAGGTATTCTAGTGTCACATGAATACAGACTCGAATCTACTAATTGTCTAAAAGGGAAAACATCATCCCAAACTCTGAGGCCCATAAGGTACACTACGCCTTATGAGAAATATAGTGCGCCTCTACCAAACACGAGAGGAGAACTCTGACGTGCTTCATAATCATCTTGAACTAGTACTACTCTGCTTGTGATGTTACTTTTTGTGTACTGAAGACCGTTCATCAAATTGATGTGGTTGGCTAGAAGTTGAATTTGAGCTCCTAATATCTCATATTTGTATCGAAATGTATATACGTGTGGAAGTTCCGTATCATGCACTAACCCGAGATCTAACTATTTGAGGATTTGGAATTAGCCGCTAACAGACAACGAGTTAACTGAATGATTAATAATTTACCACTTTTCAGACGATACTAACCACCTTTGTGCTGCTATAGTATTTGTACGGAATTACACGGACATTTAAAATGTAATCTAATTGATATGCCTAGCCAGAAAGAATTAGAGTTTCTTACAGTGGTGTTGCGACGCTCGTACACCCGACGCAGCCGCATGATTTCCCTTAAGTAAAATCTAGTATGAGGCCCTGGTAATATGCTCACCCTAAATCCGCACCTGCGATACACGTAAGTTCTAGTATTTTGTACACACTAAGCAAAACAATTTCTCAAAACTAAAATTTCACCCAAAAAATTTCTGCCACCCACGAAACATGTGAAATCTGAAATTTCTAATGGGAAGGGTTGATGTTACCTGAAGAGGAGTGCTGAAAGAAACTCGATCTCTATATACAACTCCGGCCCCAACTAGGGTTGTTGAGGAAGACAAGGAAATAGCCTCAAGCCCTAAAATCTTAGAATGGAGAAAGTGGAACTCGAGCTTTGCATTCTGAAGTTGAGTTGGGATAGCGGAAAACAACGATAACAATAGGAAGGAAAACCCTGGAATGCCACCTGAAAATTACCCAAATCAACAGATAAAAATCGGATACCCGCACTTGGCTGCTCGTCGCAAACAGTCTGGACGGGGGAAACTCCTACAGTGCCGACTGGAGTGATGGCCAAGTGGGAAGAAGAAATGGGCGGCGGCGTCCTCTCGAAGCGTTACCAGGAGATGGAGACAGAAGACGGCTGTTCATTGACTCCGGGTGGGAGAAGACCGAGCGGGATCGTCGCTGGAGTCGCACCGTCTTGAAGCTTGCTTCACCACGACCAAAGGAGGAGAAGACAACCGCCGGCTGCTACCGAGCAGCAGCCGCTGAGAGTCGTTGCTGGAAGAGCGAAACCGTCTGCGGAAACGAGCGAATCACGGCTTAACAGTAGGAGAGGGGGGTAATGCGCCGCTAGAACGCCTTTCACGAGATAAAATAGGCTTTGGGCGGTTTCGGAAACGGCACGGGGAAGTGAACCGGCATGACTAGACAGAAAGAATTGAGCAACTCCACTTAATTACCAAAGTGCCATTACTTCTCTAACGCTTAGAATATTTTAAACGTTACGCCCTCGCACTAAAAATTAAAATATGCCAATCACAACACAATGGCTACAGAATTAAATCCACTAATTGACGCCCAAGATTTAAATCTTACTGACTACATACCTTGACCAGATTCCGCCTCGATCAAGAACATTCGCGATCTAATCCTGCAAATTTTAAATTTTGTTTTCACGTTATTTTACGGTTGTTACAGGAGCAACCTGTAAAAGTAGCCCAAATTTGCCCATACTTCTCGTAGTACACTTAATCTACTTAAATCGATCATCTGGGAATGCAAAAACCTGTGTACGTCCTTTGGCCAGTTGTACTCTCTAAAAGCAGTGTGACTGTCAAGCTTGTTAAGGGAAGACAGAATCTTTAAACCCTTCAACGGAAAAAGAAAGACAACTAAAATATATTTAATTAAGACATTTACTCTCCTAGTCTCCAACGTAGGAGAATACTCCTCATCAGCAAACCGCCATAGTTCATTAGTTATGTGCTTGTGAGTTAAGTCTAACAATGGGAGTTTAACAAACTTAAAAACACAACCTCTATTTGGGAGCCCCAATATCTTGGCTACTTAGTTCACTTTCAATCTCAGATAATAATTGCCTATGAAGAATGCATTTTTTTCTCTATTGTAAGACCGCATAAGAAAATATATTAACATAATATTTTGAGGAAGATTTGACATTCACAAGAACGGTAACACTTTGGCATATTCTAGGGCATACTTTGGCTCGGCTGAAAGGTCCTCCAATAACGGATGGACATTTGATGTGAATGTGGTCACATCACACCGGGAACTAAGATATGGGCTCCCGAGCATTCTCTGGAATACGACTGTAAAGAGTACCAATCAGAGAACTATAATGTGACTGTAAAATATACAAAAAATCAGGACTGTAAAATGACTGTTAAACTTAATAACAATACAACTGCAATATAACTTCAAATTTTAGCAATAAGACAACTGTAAAAATTTAACATCCACAATTTTTGTTCATAGCTGTGTAACCAAATGAAGAATGCATACTGGGACTTGAACAACAAACGAAGAAGTATGCAAATCAATTCTTATCAGAGTTATGTACGCTTATTTATACATCAAAAGGCAGCCTTCTGGAATTTTTCCCTATGGAGATAATACTTCATGCTTAGACCCCTTTTATAGGGCTAAACATAGGGTTCATGACTTTAAAGTTTAAACCTACTCACAAAAGCTTCAAAACTCTTATAAATAGAAGTTGAACTAAATAAAATCAAGCTACATATATGATTTGAAACAAGATTTTGTTTTATTTTGAGTAAATGGTTGTTTGAATTTTTCACGAAATAAGCATGGAAAATACCTTGTAATGCCGGTAACTGGATGTGGAACAACAGTAAAGCTCCCTGCTATGATTACTCCGGGGGTTTACACTCTCATGTAGGAGAAAGCACATAGAAAATCTGCTCTCTACGGGACGACGGAGTTAGGAACGCGAATGGAAGACGCTACTGGAAATCTGAGGTTTGCGCCTGCTACTTTGGCGGTGGTCGACGGGGAGAAGAAGATCGGGAAGTGTTTGATAAGGGCTAGGATATGGGATTCGTCGGAGTGAATTTTTGATTTCGAAACGGAAAGAGGAAAAGGCATGGGTCCGGGCAGAAATAGCGATATTTATGCTTTCCTGTATTTGGTCACTCCTATATATAAAGGAGGTGACCCTTGTTTAATAACAATCTTTTCCCGACTTCAACATGGCATCAGAGGGAGGTTAAACCTAATCTCCCGCGCTCGATCGTTCGCTTCTGTCTCGCCCGTCCCTGCTCTTCGGTCGCGCACCACGCTTCTTCTCCACGTCGCTCCGCTCCTCCCCTCATTGGCTCAGCGGCGAGTCCTTCCGCCTCCATAGCGCATTGCAGGGCAGGGCTTCGCAACGCCTGCTCCTTCTGCGTCGTTTAGCGCCCACCCCTTCCGTTCGCCTCCACAGCGCACCCGTTCCTTCTGCTTAGCAACCAACACAGTTTCCGCACAGTTTCTCCTTCCGCCTCCGCCGCCAGTCTTGTTCCGAACGCAAGAAGTATGCCACTGTAAGGATTCTCTTTCGGGCGTTCAGTGTCTATTTTTCTTGAGGGGATGAACCTTCCTTTGCTCCTCTCCTTGTGTACTTGGCTCGGCTTCTTCGCCGGGATCATCTAAGCTCCTCTTTTTGTGAGATGCTACTAGGGCTGCACCCTTCTTTTGCCGTTTGCTTATCCTCGTGGTTTCTATCCTCGGATCTCTATAGAAGGGAGTGTTGATTCTCCGAACATGTCCTCCGATGGGCATGTTGAGTCCTCCCCGACGTTGACATTGGGCTCCGTCCGTGCTCTCCATGACCATGGGTCTCCTCAAATTACTATCACGAAACTTGATGACACAAATTATCTTCCGTGGGCTCGTTCCAGTACTCTTGCCCTAAAGAGCCGACGCATGTTTGGGTATGTTATCGGTGCTATGAAGGCTCCAGATCAGACTTCTCCTGAGTGGTCTCAATGAGATTCAGAAAACTCCCTGTTAATGTCATGACTTCTCAATTCCGATGCAAGAGTGCATAGCTCGCAATTACCTGTTCCTGGACACTGCCGCAGATATTTGGGAGCGAGCAGCTGTGTTTACTTATTCTTGCTGTGGCAATGTTGCATAGATTTTTCAACTGTGTTGGCGGATCTTCCTCTTAAGGAAACATGATCGTTCTCCTTTCTCCTATTGCCTGGAGTTTACTCAGCTCTACCAAGAGTATGATCACTTCGGTGATCTCACACTTGTCTCCCTCGAAGATTAAGTCGTAGTTCGGGCTCGGTAAGAACTCAATTGGATCTTTGAGTTTCTCCATGGTCTGCATCGATATTTTGATCCTATTTGTGTCCAGATTCTTGGGCGGTCTCCTCTTCCCTCCCTGCTGGAAGTTTTCGATCTTGTTCCGAAAGAATTTGATCGCCGTCTGACTCTATATACTGCCTCTGCCTCGGAGGGCTCTGCCCTTGTAGCTCACTTTAGCTCTGGTGGTCGTCCTTCTCGTGACTACATGCCCCGCTCTGGTGAGAAGGATCATGTGATGTGTGATTATTGTGGGAAAGCCCATCATACCAGGGACACTTGTTTCAAGTTGCATGGTTTTCCTCCTACTAGGGGGAGCTTTCGCTTCTCGTGGTGGTCGTGGCAATGGTCTCTCTCAAGGCCGTCCTCCTCTGCCCTCTTAGCTTATCTCACAAATGCTTCATAAGGTATTTCTCCTGCTGCTATTTATGTTCTCTCTTCAGACAAGGTTCTTGCCTTTCGGTGTCTGATGCATGGCTAGCCTTCCGAGCCCTCAACTTTTTCCTCCTCCCATGCCTACCAGGGCCCCCAGGTGCTCATTTTGCTACCAGCCACTCCTCCACCCAGTGGATCATCGATAACAGAGCCACCGATCATATGACTAGCTCTGCTCTGGGTTTTGTTTCCTACTCTCCTCTGTCTGGTCGGGACAAAGCGAGTATTGCTGATGTTTTTTTTTCCTTCATCGCTGGGAAGGAAACCATTCTCCGCTCTTCCCTCACTCTCTCGTGCGTTCTTCATGTTCCTAAATACTCAAAACATTCTGTCTATTAGTCACTTGTCTAATTCCATGAACTGCTCCGAGAATTTTCCCTCTTCTTGTATCTTTCAGGACCTGAAGACTGGAAGATGATTGTCTCTGGTAGCCTATGCGATGGATTTTATCTGTTTGACTCCTCCAGCTCGGTTCCTCGTGCTCTTCATGTGGCTTCACCTCTTGATATGGATTTCTGACACTGTCTCTTAGGACATCCCTTTATATCTGTTATGAAACTTCTATTACCTGTATTGTCAAACTATGTATTTAACAATATTATTTGTGATGTGTGTCAACTAAGCAAGCACAAACGAGCATCTCTTCCTCATATGTCCCCTCCTAGTGATACACCTTTTGCGGTTATTCATTCTGATGTTTGGGAAACTTCCCCGCTTGCTTCTATTTCTGGTTGTAAATGGTTTGTCATGTTCATAGATTGTTTTTCTCGCTGCACTTGGTGTACCTAATGAAAACCAAATCTGAAGTTTTTCCTATGTTTCAGTGGTTTCATAAGATGATCGCCACTCATTTCAATGCCATCGTTAAAGTGTTGCAAAATGATAATGGTCTAGAGTACATTGACTCTCACTTTGAGCGATACCTTTCTTACTTGGGTATCATCCACAAAACGACATGCGATAACAGAGCCACCGATCATATGACTAGCTATTGTTCTTGCACCCTTCAGAATCACATGTTTCAATCCTGACTAGTGGGGCTGTATGCAAGCTGGTCACCCAACAAACTACTTGATAATCATTTAGATAAGGCTCATGGTTAAATAGGGTTAATTGAACAAGATGGAATGGTAATTTTAAATCTCAATATATATGACGTAGGACAAATCTATAGGCGGCAGGTAAACAGTGGCCTAACTCTACATGCTATGCAAATCCAACGGTTAAGCCACAGTTTGATAATAAATTACAACATCCCACGCAGATAAATTCACAGCGAGACACAATAATTAATTAGTGTGAAACATGCTTAGGCTTTCCTCCATATGAAGGGCCAAAGCAAGAGCGAACGACGAATAAACCCGACAATTCACAATAATAATCTAAAAACAAACAACTACCATACAAGATATCCAAAACAAGTATGAGATCCAATCCAATATAAATATGCTGAAAATAATGATCCAGTACAACGAAGACTCACCAAGTAGTGGGCTGACCAAGACGCTAAAGAATCTGGAGCCGGAGATATGTGTACGACGATCTGTGGTGGAACCAGAGGCGTGGAAAGCGATGTAGGCAGCTGTCCTTGGCGGTGGAAGGTAGAATTAGGCTGGAAATGGCTAGATTCGACCACCTAAGGGTAGATCCTGGCGAGGGATGGATGGATCCGGTGTTTTGGAATGGATCCAGGCTAAAATATTTCAGATCCGGGCTGATCCGGAAGGGGGAAGGATTTGGACGGTGGTTCGATGAAAAGGGGCAGGCGGCAAGGGAATTTATGGGGTTATTAATGGGCGGCTGCTATGGGATTAAATGTGGGAGGCAGGTGGTGGCTTTGGGCCGACAGAGGTTGGTGGCTGTTGGGGTTTTGGGCCGTGGAGGGGGCAGACGACAGAGGGGGGGGGGACTCTGCAGGGTGGTGGTTTAGAGGGGACATGATGCTGGGCCGGCTGTTGCAGGGAGATGACGGCTGTTTGGGGGGATTGCAGAGGCCGACAATGTGTTTTGGAGGGGAGAATGAGGGCTAGAGTTAAGGGGTACCTTGGGGAGGAAGATACAAGCCTAGGAGTCGTCATCTATGGTTCCACAGAGTCGGCACCGTGGCGGGATCGCGGGAATACAAATTTCCAAATTCTGCACTAGCTCTAATCAGCCCACTAACATCCTATTTATAATAATAAGAGACTTAGGGCATCCCACCATCGAGGAGGTGAAACCACCTAAATACATCAAAATAAAATGCAAAATTGTGAAATAATATATCAAATCGATTCCCAACGAGAATCCGAACACATTTGCGGAGTCCGATCGCCGATCCGGGCACGCCATATATTGAAAGTTGTCAAATCAGCCCCGAATGGGTCCAAAACTCGTCATCCACTGCAAGTACTCAGCTATGCTCTGCATCAATCTCCCCGACATGAAAGAATTCATCTCCTGATGAATTGAGATCAGAATTCTCTCGCTGTATGCCCGGTAAAACTCGAAGAGGTCTACCAAGGTCGGCCAATAGTCATTGATGGAAGAGTGTCCTTGCCAATCGACTCTCCCCGACTGAAAAGCTGTCATCTCCGGTAAATGGAGACAGTCGTACTGAAGTCGAAGTTCAGGGGTGAATCGATCACGCTCTTCTTTAAGTACCAAGGTGTCACCAACGTTTGTAGTAGGAATGCACTGACGGAGTCTGGTTTCCATGAAGCTCTCAACACTCAACTCACGAGTGGTGGATCCCGGTGCGATCGTCGGTGCCGTAGGCAGGACAAAAAAAACGAGTCCCCAGGTGGGTGGGTGTCAGAAGTGGGTGAGTTGTGGTGGCCATCAGACGTGGGTGGGCTATTAGGGTGGTAAGACAACGGGAGTGGAGGTGTGGGTGGCTGGAAGTCTCTACTGCTTGGGTCCACATACTCGCGAGGCTCGTAGTATGACGTCAGATTTTCAACATTAAATACCGGGTGGATACCCATACTTGTAGGGATATCAAGATTGTAGATGTTTGCTTTGATCCGTCTCATGATTATATAGGGATCCATTTGCCTAACACTCAGGCTTTTAGCAAGCCTCGCACGGAGCCTCACAATGCAGATTCTTATCATCACTTGCTCGCCTTTTTGAAGTACCTACACTTGCCAATGAACATCCGCATGCGATTTACAAGATTTATTATCCATATGGATTATTCGTCGGATCGACTCATGAAATTCATGCAAATGATAAGCAAGCAACACAACAGACTCATGCAAATGATGACCAAACGACTCAACAGACTCATGCAAATAATGCAAATGACACATGACCGACACAACATACTCTCTATGGGAGAATCTAATAATGACCTGAAAACTTATCAAATGAGGTGGACTATCAGGAGGCTCTCTCAGTGGAATGTAGGAAAACTCATCTCGTGTGTACCGAGTGCTCAGGTGACCGTGCAAAACATCTACACTCAAGGGCGAGCTCATGAAGAGCAAAACTCTCAGGGAGCGTAACAAATCAGGGGGCGTAACAAATCAGGGGGCGTAACAAATCAGGGGGCTCACCAGGAGGTGTGTATGAAAAGTCATCGTGAATGCGGCGACCACCTGAATAAAAGTATTGTGTATAGACTAGAAGGCGTGACTCTATAGTGCGGGGAGTATCATCGAAAATAAAGAACTCATCTGGTCGGTCAGTAGGTGGTGCGTCCCAAAACTCATCGAGGGTGCGATGTGTCTCCAGATTGGATCTCAAAATATCAGGAGTATGCTCAATTTTACTAGGGGGAAGTTCTAGATACTTGATGCTCCACTCAATATCCTACCACTGAGGCAAGGTCAGGGACGATAATGGAAGTAGCGTCAGTAAGTCGATACTCATACATGAGTGACTTACATGATTCTCATCCTCACCAGGATGTGACAGATCATCAGGAGGCTCAACAAGGGGGTCGTCATAGAACTCGTTACTAAGCTCATGAGTACCATCGTGAGAGGTAGTGTCCCCTTGATTGAGTGACGTAGCCACTACGAGATCAACACTAGGCTCTGGGCTCTCGGTCGTGATATGACTCATAACAATGACAATGGGAGGGGACATAGACCTCCTCTCAAGAACAGGTCTGTCAGCGCGGTGCCAAGACAAAAGTCTAGGGTAGTGGTGCTAATCAACCCATGACATGTCAAAAGTGGAGGTGTGGGTGAGGGATACAACATTACAGACTCAATAGGTCACTCAGGCTCAATAGGCCACTCAGGCTCTGTTTGGCGTGGTTGCAGCGACTTGAAAAGTAATGGTGAGAAGCAGTTGTGAAATAATCATCTGTTTTGTAGAGTGGTGGCAGAATCTGTAAAACTGTTTGGAAGAACATCGTTTGCAGTGTTGTTTAAAATTTTATTTTATCATTTATTAGGGTAAATCTGTGCATTCTCGCCTGAGATCTGTGCATTTTTGTCGGAGATCTGTGGATTCTCTCCGAAAATCTGTGTAGTTTGAATAGTGGTGGAGAGGGCTCACCGGAGAAGCCAACAATGAAACCAGAAGAAGAAGATCAAAAAATGGCCACAGGAATATCATCAGAAAACATATTATCAGGAAAACAACATCATGCAAGAAAACTAAAATGACTTGTCTTAAATATTCCTAAAATCAAATAAGATCTCTGTGATGGCATTATCACACAAAGAGGGAATTATTCCTTTATCTTCTGATGAATAGGGAAAGTGATGCCTAACCAAAAAAAAAACAGTAAAACACTGCTATGGTGAATGGGTTAATGCCATTAGCCTCCAAATCAGGAAAATTGGAGCCGCTGCAGGTGTACTGGAAGCAAGGGTTAACGCCATTAGCGGGTTTGAGGCCATGATTGCTTTGGAGAAAAGAGACTGAAATGCAGCATGCTGAGGTTCTTCCAGTGGGGAGATTGAAGACAGCGGCCAGGATGAGGTTCTTCGCGACTCCAGGAGGAGTGGGAGTCGGGAGTGCCAAGATTTGGACAAGGAGAACTAGGAGGAGAGGGAGACAGGAGGTTGATGGTTGGGGGAAGAAGAACCAGGAGGAGAGGGGGAGAGAAGGAGAGGTGGAGAGGAGGGCGATGGTTTGGGGAAAGAGACGATCGGGAATGCTCCGCGTTTTTGGAGTCGTGAAAAAAATTTGCTGCTCCAAATCGCTCTTTTTTCATGATTTCAGAGCGGTGGCGGATTCCACAACTCGGGTTAAAATTTTGTTTGGCGCGGCGGATTGAGAATCCGCGACATGCTGTTCTTAAAACGCCCCGCCAAACAAAGCTTCAAGCTCACTCATAGTTGGGGTCATAAAAGACGGGTCAAAAACAAAAGATAGGTCACTCTCTAGTGGGAGCAATCCACATCAGGTATCACTTCTGTCGTGGCTGACAGGAGTCACAGGACAGTGATAGGCGTCATGGTGACCTCAGTATGAGAGGGACTCGTACTGCGGAGGTTAAGGTGAGAATCCCATCGACCAGCTCTTGCGAATCTCAAAGACTGTTCATAACGAAGGGCGAGCTGATATGTGGGACTTTGAGCTATGATAAGCTACCTTAGTACGTATGTCAGACCGAAGTCCAGACTGAAATTAGGGAGTGGTCATGACTGGGTATTCTCAGATATCACTCTTCACCACTAACTCATCAAAACGGTCCCTATACTCAGCGACAGACATGGATCCTTGCTGAAGGGAAAATAATTGGTCGAGCACCACTAACTCTGGCACAATGTACGCTTCATGTCCACCCAACTAGTGATGCGGCGAAGACGGTCTCGCTCGCAGGTCTTCTCAATGCTAGCCCAATATGCCCTCGCCTGATCTAAACGTCTAAGTTTCGCAAACTTGACGCGACGCTCACCGAATAACTCAAAATGATTGAGATAATACTCCATATCCATGAGCCGATAACTGAAAGACTCGGGACTTGATGAGCCATCAAAGGAGGGGGCAACAGTATGAAATTGACTTTCAAGATCTCTCTCAAAGCGAAGATCCTCATAATAGTCATCTTTAAGGTAATCGGGTCATGTCGAAGGGTCAACACGATTCACTCGCGTGCAAGGATATGAACAACAGCAGTAATTATATTGATTGTCTCTAGTGTAGTGGGGTCGTGTCGGTGGGTCCACACGATCTCTAAAAGTGGTGTGCTGCGATCGAGAATAATCGTCGTAATAACATGAGGATTTCCCCAACGGGGCTCTGTGAAAGCGTGTACAAGTGGACTCGAGACCTCCAAACTAAGGTGGGGACAAGTGGCGATACCTAGACATGACTGACAAAACTATAGAATCTACAATTGTGTATCAAAAAGTGCGCGCAACCTGGCTGCGCGAAACTTCCCTCTGATACCAATTGACGCAGGATGAATCTATAAGTGACGGGTAAACAATGACCTCACCCTACATGCTATGCAAATCCAACAGTTAAGCCACAGTTAGATAATAAATTAAAACATCCCACAGATAAATTCACAACAAGGCACAATAATTAATTAGGGCGAAATAAGGTTAGGCTTTCCTCTACATGGAGGGCCAAAGTAAGAGCGCGCATCGAATATACCCTACAAATCACAATAATAATATAAAAGCAAACAACTAACATACAAGATATACAGAACAAGTATGAGATCCAATCCAATATAAATATGCTGTAAATATTGATTATGTACAACGAAGACTTACCAAGTAGTGGGCTGACCAAGACGCTAAAGAATTCGGAGCCGGAGATACATGTACGACGATCCGTGTTGGAACCAGAGGCGTGGAAAGCGATTTAGGCAGTTGTCCTCGGCGGTGGAATGTAGAATCGGGCCGAAAATGGATAGATTCGGCCACATAAGTGTAGATCCGGGCGAGGGATGGATGGATCCAGTGTTTGGAATGGATCCGGGCAACAATATTCTAGATCCGGGTTGATCCGGAAGGGGGAACGATATGGATGGTGGTTCGACGAAAAGGGACAGGCGGCAAAGGGATTTATGGGGTTATTAAGGGGCGGCTGCTATGGGATTAAATGGGGGAGGCTGGTGGTGGCTTTGGGCCAACAGAGTTGGGTGGCTGTGGGGTTTTGGGCTTTGGAGGGGGCGGACGACAGATGGGGGGGGGGGGGGGGGGCTCTGCTGGGTGTTGGTTTAGAGGGGTCAAGATGCTTGGCCGACTGCTGTAGGGAGATGGCGGCTGTATGGAGGTGGCCAAAGGGCGGCTGCTTGTTGTGGAGAGATGTGGAGGCGGCGGGAGGTTCTGTTAATGAAACTATATAAAATGAATAGTGGATTTCAATATTCAACAGTAACTGGAAGAGAAATATTACTTTCTGGACAACAGGTCGGACAGGGGGCCGGCGACTGTTTGGGGAATTGTAGAGGTTGCGACAAGGGATTTTGGAGGGGGAGAATGAGTGATAGGATTTGATGCATCATTCGTCGCATCATAATTCTTACCCATATTTTATTTTTAATTTTTATTGCATTTTATTTCGTATACCCATTTTCATTTCACGTACTTGTTTTAGCTCGTCGGTTTGACCGGCCAATGAGATCTTAAATAAAAAGGTCCGATAATTTAGGTAGTTACGGCGGTAGAGGCAAGCTTAAATTATTTTACATACGCATAAATTGATCGGAAAAAAAATTTGAAATTAATAAGAAAAGATACCCAAAATCAAATTGGGAATTGCTATTTGAAAAGACAACATGGAAGATCTCTCAGTTGAGGCATTATTCAAAAGGGAACCTATTCATTCCTGGCTGTATTTCATTTGAGTATTTATTTCCTTTACTGCTTTGAGGCAACAACAGGAAAGGAAATAAAATAATAGGCAAGTTATTAATGAGTCGGGTCCAATATTGTTAATAAAACGATCCTCTATCGATGAAGAGATGCGGCCAAAAATTGAACATAGAGCGAGGACTCCTCCCGTTTTCTCTGTTTGTTGGCAAAGCCCTCGCCCGCCGCTCAACCCGCCGTCTCTAGCCAGCCCCGTTTCTGTTGGCCTACTCCACCGCTCAATCCGCCGGCCTACAATGAGCCGTGGTCGTCGACCTCCTCTGTCGGCTGTTACACGCCCGCCTCCACCGCATCCTGTCCTCCACCGCCAATTCCGGCCATCGCTCATCACCCGGACGCCGTCGACCCCGCCTTCCCTTCCGGTGTCCATCGACAAGCTTCACCACCAGCACGTTCAACTTCCATATTCTTTTTGGCGAGCTCCTACTCTGCTGGTTGACGACGACAACATCACCCCCCTCTTCCGTCAATTGATCGAGCTCGTGGAGTTGGCTTGATCGCGGCGGTTCTGGAATTGGGTTGACAACACCTGTGAATGTGGGTCGGTCCAATCCCCTGCTTAAGTAAACTCTATTCTTGCTACTCTATATTAAATAAAATTTATGCCTTTCAATTAAATCATTATGGGCTTGCCTCGAACGTTCAACTACCTTTATTATCGTTTTTCCCCATAAATTGTTATGTGTGTAATTGCTTGTGAATCTACAACTCCCGCCACTGTTCAATTCGCTCGACGCTTGTGGGAGTCTCTTTCAAATAACGATTAACGTTCTCGTGAAGTTCGGTCGTTGAGAGTGATCTAGCGCGCGAAGGCTTCGTTTTGTCCGCTCGACCCCTCTTTCAAAAATTAAAAATCACATTATTGTTTTCAAATCATTTCATTTTCAAAATCCTAATTATTATTTTATAACAAATATAATATTTTGCTAAAAAACTATTTAATTTGTAAAACCCTAGATTTGAGTTTACATCAGAATTAGGGGGTACCTTGGGGAGGGAGATACAATCCTAGGAGTCGTCACCTAGGGTTCCACGGAGTCGGCACCGTAGCGGGATCGCGGGAATTCGGGAATACTAATCTCCAAATTCTGCACTAGCTCTAATCAGCCCACTAGCATCCTATTTATAATAATAAGAGACTTATTGCATCCCACCATCAATGACTATGATTGGCCGGAAGTGGAGCCACCTAAATACATCCAAATAAAATGCAAAATAGTGAAATAATATATCAAATCGATTCACAACGCGAATCCGAACACATCTACAGAGTCCGATCGTCAATCCGGGCACGCCATATATGGAAATTCGGCAAATCAGCCCCAAATAGGCCCAGAACTCGTCATTCACTGTAAGTACTCGTCTATGCACCACATCAATATAAATGCACTTTCTTGAGCATTGACATAATTGTTCATTTATGTCCATAAGCATGCTCATTTCTTGTTTAGCTAGCAGTTTGATATGAGCTTAATAAAATGCCTGATTTATTGATGGCTTTGTTTTTTATTCGTAATTTTATTTTATGTTTTCTATATATTTTCTTATAAACTTTAAAAATTATGCCTATTTCTGAACTATAGTATGATGAAAATATTGAGCAATTAGTTACATTATAGTATTATACTAAAATTTTAAAATTATTTTGATTGAATTTAAATTTCATGAAATATTTGATATAATATTGGGTGAATTGCGAACATTAAATGAAAAATTATGAATACTTTTATTTTTATAATATCTATGTTTTTAAACAATCAATATTATAGATATCATTAATTATGATTAAAACTTTAATATGGTTTTGTATCTGATAAGCAAATAAATAAACAAACTTGAACGAAATTTAAAACTTAGATAATTTCCAAGCCCTTGTTGAGATCGACATGAAATAAACAAACAAACAAACTTGAATATAGTAGTAGGGTCACCTGGTCCATTTACATCCCCATCAGGATGTGATATTTGGGATGGAGACGAATTGCCAGGCAGCAACAACTTTGGAAACTTATAACTAAAAATTTTCACTTTGATTCATAGTAGGATAAACTCCTTGGCTTTAATTGAAGACTTCCATTGCGTCAACTAAAATATAAAATCAGTACTTTTAAATTAAATTGCATAAAAGATCAAATTTAAATTGATAGTTATATTGAGTTATATTATAAAAATCATAGAATGTGAGATTCACATCAGCTAAAATGGGTCATTATCTGTTGGTCTGCAAGAGATTTTTTGTTTGATTGATTTTTTAGTTTGATTTTTTGTTCTAATGCACTCCTTACATTTATTGGTGATTACAGATTTTGAGATTTCCACTTTGGTATTATAAATCTGATACGGACACAATAATTGGAATTAGGATACTATTATCGAGGAAAGCTCGATATCCAATCTTTTGAGGGCAGGATCCCTTAAGAGCCTTGCTCTTCAATGAGAGCTAAACTTGGCTAATGATTCAAGATCTAGAAAATGATTCTCCTCCAATCCCTTATATAGGCAGAAGTGGACATACAATGTAATTTAAGACATGCCATTAGGGCTACATAGGTAAAGAGAACATATGGATTGCTTGGGGAGTCGTGTTCGTTTCAACACTCTCAAAAAATCAACCTTGACCCTAAGATCTTGGCCCATGAGCGTTGTCAGCTAGTGTACGTGTGCCTAATTTCCCGGAATTAGGGTTTTCGTTCTCTACGCTGATTAACAAACACAGCTCGTTGAGAGCACATCAGTGTGTTGGCGAGCACAGATTCTTGCAACAAAAGCAGAGGTATTCTCGGTGGAATAAGTGTTGGGGTGGTGGTGGCACTATCGTCGTCGGGATGAGATGAGATGGTGGCGGACTAATCACCTCAACAACATGGGTCCAGCTGGGGTGGGGAATGCAACCGATAGGGTGATGGTTGAGGTTTTGGAGGTGGCAACAACTTGTCTGGTGGCTGAGTAGAGGTGAGCAGTTGGGCCGCGTAGCATTCCTCATCAAGGAAGCGAGCTTTTTCCATAGCCCAGGGGAGAGTAATGTGTTGGATGCGAGGGTATTCGCAGATGTGGCTCTGCAGACTCGCTACGCGTAATGATCTGAAGAGAGCTAGGTGACCTGCATGGCAACCTCAATGAACTCAGTGATGTGGACCACAATGGTGTCCGACTTCTGAACCGAACTATTTCACTCATTCATTTCCCGCTTGGTGCGTGCAGTTGCTGATGAGTTCCTACTTTATTGTTGTCCAGGGGATATTAGTGACGTCTTGCATGTTGCACGTCCAACACGCCCACTGAAGAGTGGAGCCTTCCATGTAAAGTCTTTCCATGGTAACACTCTAGCTGGTAGGGGTGGTCTGAAGATCGAAGAACTGTTTGTCTTGGGTGATCATATCGTGGGACTTAGTGCCGTCAAATGCTAGGATCTTAATATGGTGGAGATGGGCCAGTTGAATGTCGTCGACGAGGTGTTGTAACCCGACATAATTATTGATGTGCTTATTGGGGTGGCGCCATTGCGGTGGTGGAGCGGGCGCAAGTGTCGGTTGGCTGTTGATGGCGTTGGCCGCGAGCTTGTGAAGGAGACGAGTGAGATCTTTTAATCGAGCCAATGCGCTCGAGTGGAATCATTTTAGAACGAAGTGTAGACATCCTCTTCTGCGCGAAGAACCATAGAACGAGTTGTAGGCATGAAGGAAGGAAGCCAAAGGATGTCCTGAACGATGAGGATGGCTGGTCAACCACAGTTAAGGCTCATTGAGGGAGGGTGTCTCTTCTACGATTTTGAACAAAATGTGGGTGGCTCGGGTCACACGCTGAAATGCAACGACGCTGTGCATAGGTGATGCGCGCGGCGAGTTATCGTTCTGTTGTGGAAGCCATACGTGAGGGTAGGGGATGTCGTCTATTGAGGCTACATCACTATTGTTTTCATAGCGCGCATGATGGGCGGATCTGCCGAGCAGGCAAGCACGCTGGGCCGTTAGATCAGTTTAGAAGGTGTTCAAAATTAAGGCTTACTGGTGCAACGTAAATAGAGAGAAGCGGTCAATCAAGGCTGGGGAAAGAACAAAGACAAAGCTCACGATCAATCGCCTGAAGGGTGATCAGGACGAGAAGATCGTGATGGAGGCATTGGGAACCAATGAATGAGGTTAGTTAGGGTTAGAAATTGAACCCGATTTGGCCGGTTGAACCAATTGATGTCTAATTATTATAGTTGAACCAATTGATGTCTAATTATTATAGTTGAACAAAATGAAGTAGATTAATAGAAATCGAGATACAATAATATCGAGGCAAGGCCGATGTCCAATCTCTTGACAACATGATTCCTCTAAGATCCCTTTTCTTTGATGAGAGCCAAACAAGACGAATAATTTAAGATACTCTCCTCCACGTCTTTATATAGGCGGGAATGTGCATACAACATAATTACAAAAATGACCCTAGGGCTACATACGTAATTTGGACATGTGGATGGCCTAAGGGGGTCATGTTCTTATCAAAATCATTGTCTATTGGTTTGAATATGAGTTCTATTTATATGTATTTTTTTCTTGTATTTGTTATTCTTCCCCTTGAAAGTATTTGGAATTAACTCATCTTCATGTACGTTATTGTCAGGATGATGCTTTATCCCTCCGGTTAAATTTTGTTAGTGAAATGGTTAATTCTAGTTCAACTGAAACTAGCAGGCAGGGCCAGAGACAACGGGCTCTTGTGATCTTACACCAGATGATTGATGATGCTCATAAAGGAAAGCGGCAGTTTTTGAGTGGTAATTTTTCATTTATTTTCCGTTTTGGTAAATAATATTTTTGTGCATGTATGGCCTTTTCTCTATATGACTTCGCATTATTATTATATTCTTAGGAAAGTTACATAATCTGGCAAGAGCTGTGATGGATGAAGACGTCGATGCTAATTTCTTGAGAAGGGAGAGTTTATATCCTGAAAAAAAACATTCAAATTCTGAAAAGGGTGTTGTCATTGGACTTGGCCTCAAAGTTTTCAATTCAGGAGCTGCTAGTACTCCAGCAGTCGAGAATAATAGTGAAGCAACTAGTTATGATTTAAAAGATACCGGAAAACGGTTCTATGGTCCCTTATCTTCAAAGCCGCCCACTTATCTTTCATCATTTATAATCTATATTGCAACAATCGGCGACATAGTTGATGGAATAGACAGTACTCATGATTTCAATTTTTTTTCACTGGTATATGAGTGGCCAAAAGATGTAAGACCTGCATCCTCATGCATTTCACTTGATTTTGTTATATTACATATTTTTTCCCTTAAAATGCTGATATTTGTATTGGGTTTGAGTCATTGAGTAGAACATGAACCACAACAAAATGAAAGAGAATAATATAAAATTTTGGCACATTATCATACTTTTTCGTACAACTTATATCATGGGGGGCATTGTTATGCAAAGTAATGTATATATAATTATGTATATAAATATTTAAATGTTGAAATCCGATATATGAAATATCCTCGATATATCACTTGACATATTAGAACCTGTTGAGAAAGCTCAAAACTTGTATGTATTGCTTGTGCATGTAAAAACAAGGAGAGAATACAAATATATAGGAGGAAGAGAGAGGGAATAAATCCTATATAAATTGTGGGACTAAAGAGGAGAGAACATAAATGGGCCCAAAAGATGGGCCCAATACATGGGCTATTCTAACACTCCTCCGCAAGCTAGAGCGTACAAATCGTATGCGCCAAGCCTCGACAAGCATTGATAGAAGAGTGCCTTGGAGAGAGACTTTGTGAGGACATCCGCAACTTGTTCAGATCCTGAGACATGCTTTAGATCGAGCTTTTTCATTTGAACTTTTTCCCGAACGAAGTGACAATCGACTTCAATGTGCTTCGTTCTTTCGTGGAAGACTGGGTTCTTGGCGATATGTATAACAGCTTGGCTGTCACAAAGGAGAAGAGCCGGTGACGGTAATTTTACACCCAAATCAGTGAGAAGACTCTCAAGCCACGTCAGTTCCGATACAACAGATGCCATTGCCCTGTATTCTGCCTCAGCTGATGATCGAGCAACGACTGCTTGTTTCTTGCTTCGCCATGTAACCAAATGTCCTCCTAAGTAGGTGCAAAAACCACTAGTAGATCGCCGGTCATCAAGAGAACCAACATAATCAGCATCTGAGTATGCCACCAAAGTTGGAGCAGAAGAAGAGGTCCGGTAAACAAGTCCTTGACCAGCAGCTGTTTTAGGGTACCTGAGAATACGTTCAACAGCCTGTAGATGAGATCTTGGAGGAGAATGCATGTATCGAATGACAAGACCAACATCAAAAGAAATATCTGGTCTGGTAACCGTGAGATAGATCGATTTTCCAACGAGTCGGCGATAATATTCAGGATTCTGGAGAAGTAGATCCGAGTCAGATGCCTGGGCGCACAACTTGTGGTTTACATCCATAGGGGTATCACTTGACTTACAACCTGAAAGACCAACATCATGAAGAAGGTCAAGACAGTACTTCCGTTGAGATAGAGTAAGCCCATCCGGTCGTCTGACAACCTCTAGACCCAAGAAATATCATAGAGATCCCAGATCCTTTGTCTGAAAGACGGAGTTTAGATGTACTTTGACTGCCTGTATCCCTTGTAAGTCTTCTCCTGTAATAATGATATCGTCAACGTATACTAACAGAAGGACCGTCCCTGTTGGTCGGTGACGAGTAAACAGCGAGAAGTCGGCCGAGATTCGAGTAAAACCAATATCACGGAGGACCTTACTGAATTTTTAAAACCATGCCCGTGGAGATTGTTTGAGACCATACAGAGCCTTTAGAAGGCGTCAGACCTGAGACTCCCCCGTGGTCTCAAACCCGGGTGGTTGTTGCATGTACACCGTCTCCTGGAGGTCCTAATTTAGGAAAGCATTCTTCATATCAAGTTGAAAGAGGGCCACTGGCGATGAACAACGACAGTGATGAGGACTCGAACGGTATTAAGCTTGGCGACCGGAGAGAAAGTTTCCTCATAGTCGAGTCCCTGTTGCTGGGTGAAATCACGAGCCACGAGACGAGCCTTTAGACGATCAATTGTCCCATCAGCAGCATGTTTGATGACAAAGACCCACTGTTACGAATCCGACTCCAACTGTAGAAGTCGAGGACGAGGCACGATGGGGACGCGTGTACCACCGCCGCGGAAACATGGCCCAAGGGGGCAACGACGCTCGCTAGCGGCGTCTCATCTTTATTATTATTTGCTATCTATTTTTGAGTTTTAAGAAACCCTTTTATTTCCCGTGTTTAAGGCCTAACGGGGGGCCCGCTCTTTTGGGAACTATTTATATGGGTTGGCTATGCTTAGAAGGCAGGATGAAAGTAATTCTAAATTTTCTCACCTAACCTCTCTCTCTCTTTCTCATCCCCTTTCTCCGCCTAACCCTAACCGCACGCCGCCGCTCTCTCTCCCTCTCCCTCCCCCTCACGCTGGATCCACCCCAAGAGGACCGCCGACTCACGCGCTCCTCTACCGTGAACCGTAACAAGTTGGTATCAGAGCCTCTCCCGCCTCGTCGTTCCGCCGCGCCCCGACTCGCCGAACCCGCCAGCGTTCCGCTACTACCGCCGCCGCCCATGGCCGATCGGGATCTTCTCCAGCAAATCATGGACCGGCTGGACCGGATGGATGCGCGATATGCTGAGGATCGTGCCTCCGCCGACCTCCGGCCACAGCCCCCCGCCTCCAGCGACACCACCGACGGGGGCTCGGGCTCTCGCCGGGACGGTTCCCCCTTGCAGCGGTACGTGAAGCTGGACTTTCCGGCTTTTGACGGCCGCGAGGACCCACTCGCATGGCTCTCCAAGTGCGAGTCCTTCTTCGCGCATCAACGTACCACGGGCGAGGAGCATCTTAGCCTCGCCTCCTTCCACCTCAACGGCGCCGCCCAGCTATGGTTCCACCAGATCCAGCGCGAACGGCCGGACCTCCAGTGGGACGAGTTCAAAACCGCGTGCACGCTCCGTTTTGGTCCAGCGGCACGCGGCAACTCTCTCGGTGACCTCATCGGACTCAGGCAAACGGGCTCTCTTGAGGAGTACATCGATCGCTTCCAACTGCTCCTCGCTCGCGCGGAGACATGCCGCCTCGATCAGCAAGTCCCCATTTTTACCGCCGGCCTTCATGAAAGACTCCGTTTGGATGTGGAGTTTCAGGCACCGACGGACCTCACCACCGCTATGAGCATCGCCCGCACCTGTGAGCGCCGCATACTCCTTGACAGGCAACCGTTTCCACGCCGAGATTACGTTCCACCGTCCCGTGGGGGCAGCCATTTCAGTTCGCCTTCCGTTCCGCCCACGGGGGGGAGCACCGCCCCTTTCCCGACCAAACAGGCGCCGCCTTCTCGTCCGCCTTTTCGCCGTCGCCTCTCTAATGCTGAAATGGTTGAGCGTCGCGCCAAGGGGTTGTGTTTCAACTGCGAGGACCAATTCGGGCTCGGTCACCGCTGCAAACGGCTGTTCTCGATCGAGGTGGATGACCCATCGGACGACGACGGAGACGACCCTGGCATGGAACCACCCGAGATCTCCTTCAATGCCATTTCGGGACCCGCGGGCGGCCACATGATGCAACTTCCGGTCGCCTTGGCCGGCCACCCTCTTGTGGCCCTATTGGACTCGGGCAGCACACACAACTTCATCCGCCGTACTACCGCAAGCCGTTTGAATCTTCCACTCCTCGCTAAGCACCGCCTCCAAGTCTCCGTGGCCAATGGCCATAGCATGGTGTGCCCCGGGTTATGCCGCGGCGTCTCTCTTACTATCTACAACCGCACTTTCGACCTCGACCTCTTAGTAGTCGACCTCGACGGTTTCGACATCGTTCTGGGTGTGCGTTGGCTTCGCACATTGGGACCTATCACCTGGGATTTTAACAACCTTTCTATGCGTTGGTACGACGGCGCCACATGCATGGAGTGGCCATGTGTCTCCCCCGCCACCGTGCCCAGCGCATTCCTCATCCACGGCTCGGGGCCCTACGAGGAAAAGGGTCACGCCGACCTGGACCAGCTCCTTCAAACTTTTACCGATACATTTACCATTCCCGAGTCACTTCCGCCTCACCGCTCACAGGACCACCGCATATGCCTCCTTCCCGGGGCTGCACCGGTCGTGGTACGCCCTTACCGGTACCCGTTCCTCCAGAAGGACGAAATTGAACAACAATGCTCGGCTATGCTCCAGAAGGGCCTTATTCGGCGCAGTGTCTCCCCGTTTTCCTCCCCGGCGCTTCTTGTGCGCAAGAAGGACAATACATGGCGGTTCTGCGTGGATTACCGCGAGCTCAACGCGAAGACGGTCAAGGATAAATTTCCCATTCCGGTCGTGGAGGAGCTCTTGGATGAACTGCACGGCGCCAAATTCTTCTCTAAGTTGGATCTATACTCCGGCTACCACCAAGTTCGTATGGCGGCCGAGGACGTGGAAAAGACCGCTTTTCGAACCCACCATGGGCATTTTGAATTCCTCGTCATGCCTTTCGGCTTGACGAACGCACCGGCGACCTTCCAATCCCTTATGAACGAGGTATTTCACTCCAATTTTCAGGATGACCATTTGCAGGAGGATAACCAATTTTCCTGTAGCAGGTCGCCTCAAGATGACCATTTTTCCCACAAAAAGAACACTTCGGCCGACCCCGGCCACCACGGCCACGGCCCCGAGAGCCCGATTGCCCCCCCGAGCAAAAGTAGGAGGGGATGGTAGGAGCGGAGGGGCCCGCTGAAGAAGGGCCGGGGGGAAGGAGCAGGTGTATCCGGAGGAGGTGATACACGGAGAATCATGGAGCATACATCAGAGAAAGATAGTGTGTTGGGAGAAGCCAGGACCTAAGCACGAATTCTCTGAAGATGAGATGGAAGACGGGCCATTATGATAGCAATGTATGCGACTTCCTTCTGAGCGTGCTGAGCAGCAAGATCATTTGTGGGCTGCTGGTGCTGGATCTAGGCTTCAACAAGAGTTTTAGCACGAGCGACAAAAGAGGTCATATCCGAAGCCCCACTAGCGTCGAGAGCAAAGAGGTCAGTTAGTATGTCGTAGAGATGCTGAAGTCTGTCGCGGCCTGAGTATAGGGAATGCAGCTCATCCCACATAGCTTGGCGGTGTCGTGGTACATAGCCATCTGATAAGGCTCACCATCCAATGAATTCAGGATCCAAGTCTGAACGCGGCCATCATTGCGGAGCCAATCATCGGTAGTAGGAGACGGAGGTGCCTGAAGAAGGTGAGGCAGAAGACCCTTGGCCTGAAGAACCCGTCTAACTGAGTGCACCCAAGGGATAAAGTTTTTCTTTCCAGAAAGAGATGGTAGTGATCCTCAGCTCGTCACGGACTTCAGCAGAGCAAACTGGACTGGCCGCCGAGCCAGTGGGCGGTCAGTAGGCGGACTGGCCGCCGAGCCAGTGGAGTTACCCGAAGAACCCATTTGCAAACCGCATAACCAAAAAACAGAGGGAGACCGCCACGAGAAGAACAGGAGGCCGCACAACAAGGTCGCAGCGGGAAGGACTTGAGATAACCGCGACCAAAATGCGGGAAGGCAATAGTCCGCACGGTCACGCCGGACACCAGCGATTAGTTAGATTGCGACCAAAATGCGGAAAGAGAGGAGTCCGCACGGTCTAGGTGAACACAACAGCGGTCAGAGCGCAGGAAGCCGCGAGAACTCGAGCGGCAAGAAGGGAGAGAAAGACTGCGACGGGCAGGAGCAGTCCGCAAAAGAAGGAGCTCGCAGCGGTTAGGATAGAGAAGCACTAGCCCGCAGCGGTTAAGGCAGGAGCAGTCCGCAAGGAGACTGTCGCGAGGAGGAAGAGGAGAGCCCGCAACGGTGAAGGAGGAGTCCGCGAGTAGAGAAGCTCGAGTGGACAGAAGAGGAGACCGCACGGTCAAGAGGAGGAGAGGAGCTCGCAGCGGATAAGAAAGGATCTCGCAGCGGATAAGAAGAGACCGCGTGGTTGAAGAACTCAAGAGGATCGCAGCGGACAAGAGGAGAGTCCGCATCAGATAAGAGGAGAGTCCGCAGCGGACAAGAGGAGAGTCCGTAGAGGATAAGAGAGGTGGCCCCCACGGGTCAGAGCAAAAGATGACTATAAGAAGCCTAAGGAGGGTGGAACCACGAATAGAGAGAAGAGAAGCGGATGCAGATAGTGCAGTCCGCAGAAGCCATGCGGATAAGGGAAGAGCGGACAGACCCGCAGACCGCAGAAGAGGAGCCCGCGGAGAAAGGCGGGTAGGAGGGAGATCGCAGAGCAATCTGCGGACAGGAAGGAGGGTGGGCTTAGCGGTTAGAAAAGGGGAAACCGCAGGCTTAGGACCGTTCCCTCTGATACCATGTTGAGAAAGCTCAAAACTTGTATGTATTGCTTGTGTATGTAAAAACAAGGAGAGAATACAAATATATAGGAGGAAGAGAGAGGGAATAAATCCTATACAAGTTGTGGGACTAAAGAGGAGAGAACATAAATGGGCCCAAAAGATGGGCCCAATACATGGGCTATTCTAGCAGAACCAACATGAAAAAACCAAACCGACATATCCCCGACGTCCGACATCTACGACCTTGGGCGGAAGAGTGGATTACCCTCGATGGGGAACCACCGTAAAATTTCCTTGTCATTTGTTATGCTTTTCCCTTATTATTTTTACACTTTTCTTCTCTATTTCTTATTTTTTTCTTTTGACTAAAGTTGTGTGATTAATGAAGATGCTCTTCTTTTTCTTACTATATGGAAAATATTCAGTCATCGACCCAACCTTTCTTGCAGTAATAGAGCGAGGTTCACATCTAATGATTAAAACCTTGGTGAAAAGATCCAGTCCGGACTGAATACTTCTTAAAACTTTTCTTGAATCACTATATTTCTAAGGAAATGTTATATATGTTATTGGATTCTCTCCAATATAAATGCTTTTGAGTCTAATTTGTAGACTACAAATACCGGAAATCAGAAAGCTTGTGAGTCTATTATCAGAATACAGATCTAAGTCGATGATCCTTCTTCGGACTATTTTCTTCTTCTTCAATGTAAATTGTGTATCTCTGTCTTGATACACACATTGTTACCAAGCTTGTGAGCATGTGAACTGTGTATCAGAAAACATATCTAAGGCGATGAGTGTCAAGATTGTGAGCTTGGCAAACATTTTTGAACCACTTATTCCATTAGCTATAGTAGGAGTTGTAAGTGCTTTGACATGATTCATTCTGATGTATGGATCTCTCCTTTTTGTTCAATGAATGATTTCTTTTATTGTCTTTTATTTATCATCACTCACGCTTTACTTAAATTTCATGATTTATTTGAATTTATTTCTTGAAACTAAATAAAGTTTGTGAATGTTCAAATTATCTGATCATTATATGAGAACTCAATTTGAGTTGAAAATCAAGATTCTTAGAAGTGTCAATAGTGGATAATTCACATGCAAGGAACTAAGAATTTTCTAAGGATAAGAGAGATTGTTTATTAAACCTCCTGTCCTGAACTCCCCAACAAGTAGATGTTTGCTACAAGAGATGCAAGTTCTAAAAGAATTACAAGAAATCATATTTTATATAATCAAAAAAACATTACACCGTAGGTTCCTATCATTAAAAAAACACTTAGACTCATTTAAGCAAGACCAAGTTAGGCATGCTATTTCTTCCGGTTCATTGTGTTGTTTAGCACTTGGACGGTAGACACAAATCTAAGCGCTCTCAAGTCTTACAATCTTCATTCTTAAAGATGACCACTCTAACATCAGTAGTTACTTTTATGATTGATTTCCCTAGGCCTGATTCACCTACAATGCTCTTTGACTGTTACCATAGTTTGTGTGAAGATTACAATTTACAAATCATTTTTGTCACTTAAAATACAATTTACATAAAGACAAAGTAAAACAATGTCATGTTCATCTTGTTTATTATATAAATATTTATCATATTCGTTAGCTATAAAACCAAAGGGTAATACAATAGAATCAAGCTTATGAATCCATTACTTCAGTGCTTGTTTTTGAAGTAGGGGTTGGCCACGGGTGCACAAAACCTACGACGCTAGGTGATAGTGCAAAGGTGACACGCTAATCTGAACCTAAATGCAACGTAATCATCGATATCTCGACAAATAAGTTTAAGCAATGATAATTTTAACTCCACGCAAATATTTGAAATTGAAAAACAATTAATTAATTTTGGCAATTTATAATGGCTTCCTCCGCTCGAAGGGTCAAAGCAAAGCACACGGCGAATGTCTCCTCCTGCAAATTATTAGCGGACCGAAACGATTTCTACGAGCAAGAATCACGACACATATTTATTCACCAATGAAAATATCAAATCAAATAATCCAATACCACAAAATAAACTCACAAAATAGCGGGCTGAACCGAGGAATCGAAGAATTAAGGTCCGAATGTGTAGATCGGCGATCAGAGGTGGAACCAGTGACATGAAAATGAAGGTGGTGGCTGTCCTCGGCGGTAAATGATGAGATCGTGTGAGAAAAGGGTAGATCCGGCCACGAGAAGGGTGGATCCGATATTTGGGAGTGGATTTGGGTAAAAAAGGAAATATGAATGGTGAAAATAACGGATCGGGGGCTGAAATTCTCATATCTGAATTGATCTAGGGAATTATGGCGATTTGGAGGTGGTTCCACGAAGAGGAGCTGGCGGCTTGGAGAGGGGAGGGTGACGGACTGGGCTGCAGGAAGGCAGCAGGCCGACGGGTTTTGGGAGGAGTTTGGAGGGCTGTCGGCGACTGGACAAGTGGTGTGAGGGGTGGAAAATGAAGGCTAGAGGTAGGGGAAGGGTTTGGGGAAGAGAAACCAACCTAGGAGTCGTCACCTAGGGCTTCACGACATCGGCACCGAGGGGTGATCACTGGAATTCGGGAAGAAGAGTCTCCAAATTCTACAATGACTTGGTTCGGCCTCTTAGACCAATATTTATAATAAAAGAAACACTAGGGCATCCCAATCAACCACTATGATTCGCCGGTGGGAGAGGCCACTAAAATACATGATTAATGAACCAAAAATAATAAACAAATATATGTTTTTGAATTGCGACGCGGATACAGACACATTTGCGGAGTCCGATCATCGATTCGGGCACGCCATATATGGTAAGTCGCCAAATCAGCCCCGAACGGGCCCAAAGCTCGTGCTCGTCCCTGCTCCCCATCAATCTCCTCTGCTTGAATGAATTCATCTCCCGATGAATTGGGATCGAAATTATCTCGATGAATGTCAGGTACAACTCGAAGAGGTCCGTCGGGAGTCGTCCAAGTGTCGTCGACGGAAGAGTGTCCTCGCCCATCAACCCCCTCTGACTGAAAAGCTGTCATCTCCGGTGAATTGAGACGGTCATGCTGAAGTCGAAGTTCAGGGGCGAATCGATCAAGCTCTGCTGCAAGTATCCAAGCGTGAACTGCATCGGGGCGGTCCCGCCAATGTACCAAGTAGCGATATCGCGACCCATCTGAAGTAGGAACAAACGGGTGGAATCTGAACTCTGTGATGCTCTCATCGCTCATCTCTTGAAGGGTGGAACCCGATGCGATCGGCGGTGCCGGTGGTGAAACCAAAGGAGATGAATTCCGTACGCCGTCAGATCCTTAACATTAAACACTAAATGAATTCCCATACTTGTCGGGATATCAAGTCGGTAGGCGTTTGTCCCAATACGACTAAAAATTGAGTAAGGACTCATTCGCCTGACGCTTAGCTTTTTGGCAGGCCCCGAGGGGAGCTTCTCAGGGCGGACTCGCACCGTTACTTTCTCGCCTTCATTAAACACTTGTTCTCGCCTTCTCTTATCCGCATAGGTTTTATAGTTTTCATTGCTCGTTATTATTCGTCCGCGAACCGACTCATGTAATGCATGCAAATGATGAACAAGTGACCCAACTGACTCATGCAAATGAAGCGAATGATGCACATAGAGCATAACATACTCGACACACTTCCTAAGGGAAGGCCTGACAATGACTTGAATATTACTAACACGGGGTGGCCTATAAGGAGGCTTACCGGGTGGTCGATAGAAAAATCTGGGGTGACCGACGTCATCGCCCGTGGGGACGACGTAGAGGGTGACAAAATAGTGTGGAGCTCTAGTGTAATGGGTACCTCTCAAATGATATAGCCCATCAGGTGGCTCACCAGGGGGGTGTATACCAAAAGTCATCACGTGTGAGATGATCATTAGTGCGGATACACGATCCATCACTCAAGTGTAGGAGGGAAGGCTTACCAAATGAGCCTCTTGGGGACTTGCTCCCGAAGAGGTTGATAATGATAGGATAGTCTACCACGAGGAGGGCATCAATAACAGTAGTGTCTGTGGGAGCAAGTATGACACCCACAACAAAGTCAACGCTAGCCTCATGAACCTCCCAAGGGAGTAGTGGCTCATCAGGAGACTTATCTGGAGGTTCAACAATGAGGTCATTAATAATGGGAAGGTCCCTCAGATGAGCATCACTGATAGAAGTAACGTCCTTGTAAGTTAGTGAGACAGCCACTATGAAGTCAACACTATACTCTCGACTCTCAGTAGTGATGTGACTCGAGATAGTACTGAGAGAAGAGTTGGGGGTGCCCAGACTCAAGTGTGGGTCAATCGATATAGTGTTGAGAACTGTGTCTTTGTTCAAAGGGGACACTAGGTCTAGATGTAGGTCTTGGTGAGGTGAAAAGGATGGGTATACCATCATAGCGCCACTGGGTCGCTCGTCCTCACTCACGTAACCACACTCACTAGTCATGCTAGTATCACTCTCCACCTGTATCATATGGTCATGATCAGATTCAACCTCAAGATCACATGAGCAATGAATCTCATCAAACTGAGAAGGATCAAAACCAAGTGTCGGGTCTCTTATCTCGGTGGGAGCACTACTCGCCGCATCGGTGGCTTGACCCAAATCCCTAGACTTTCTTCGTAATGTAGATCTTAGGTGATCAAATTGAGCTTCTAAGAGATCAAAGCAGTCAAGAACTAATCGCAGAAATTCAGTCTCACGTAACTCTATTGGTGGAACACTGAAAGGATCTTGACATGTACCGTGATCCTGGTGATGGTGACCTCTATAGGGTTCCTTAGGGTCGTCTAGACAGTAGTTCCTAACATAATCAGATTATGCCCGTGGGTGCGTATGAGCCCTGTGAACGTGCAGTGGAGGTCGCTCATATCCAAACCAAGGTTCCTCTCCTAGATGAGATGTGTAGCGGCGATTACCTGAACGATATTCAATTCGATCATCATGATGTTGCAGAGAGGTGTAATGATGAAGACGTGAAGTCCTCTCATTGTGGTGATCGCCTCTAGCATAATGGAATTGTGTCAAGTGGTCGACACGATCTCTATGAGTGGTGTGCGGGGAACAATGATAATCATAATGATGACATGAAGGTTTCTCTAAAGGGGCTCTATGCGGTCGGATATAGGTAGACTCAGGATACCCAGATAAAGCGGACGAACGACGACGATAACTAGACATAAATGAACCCAAAGACTCTTTAAAACCTACCACTACGAAGCATGCAAATGGACTAATCTCCCTCTGATACCAAAATGATGTAGGGGTAGGCTACGGGTTCACAAAACCTACGACGCTAGGTGATAGTGCAAGGATGACACGCTAATCTGAACCTAAATGCAATGTAATCGTCAATATGTCGACAAATAAATATGAGCAATAATAATTTTAACTCCACGCAAATATTTGAAATTGAAAAACAGTTAATTAATTTTTGCAATTTATAATGGCTTCCTGCGCTCGAAGGGTGAAAGCAAAGCACGCGGCGAATGTCTCTTCCTGCAAATTATTAGCGGACCGAAACAATTTGTACAACACATATATTTATTCATCAATGAAAATGTCAAATCAAATAATCCAATACACAAAAAAACTCACAAAGTAGCGGGCTGAACCGAGGCACCGAAGAATTAGGGTCCGGATCTGTAGATCAACGATCAGAGGTGGAACCGGAGACATGAAAATGAAGGTGGTGGCTGTCCTCGGCGGTAAATGAGGAGATCTGGTCAGAAAAGGGTAGATCCGACCACGGAAGGGTGGATCCGATATTTGGGAGCGGATTCAGGCAAAAAAGGAAATATGAATGGTGAAAATAATGGATCGGGGGCTGAAATTCTCAGATCTGAATTGATCTAAAGAATTAAGCGATTTGGAGGTGGTTCCACGAAGGGGAGTGGGCGGCTTTGAGAGGGGAGGGTGGCGGACTGGGCTGCAGGAAGGCAGCAGGCCAACGGGTTTTGGGAGGAGTTTGGAGAGCTGTCGGTGGCTGGACAAGTGGTGTGAGGGGTGGAAAATGAAGTCTAGAGGTAGGGGAAGGGTTTGGGGAAGAGAAACCAACCTAGGTGTAACAACCTGGTTTTTATAACTATGATAATAATAATAATAATAATTATTAATAAAAGCCCTAAACCTCTTAAGTTTAAACCCGCAATCCCCCCCGTTCTTTATTTTCCCGCAGCCGCACTTTCGCTTCCGTCGCTGCTCCCGTACGAAGCCGCCATTCACGATTCCGCCTCTCGCTGCTCCCGTGCCTCCCGTCTCCGCCTCCTGCTTCTCTTGCGGTGGTCGATGCCCCCTCCTCTTGCTTGGGCCGACATCTCCTGCTTATCCCCAAGCCGCCTGCTCTCCTCCTCTCCAGGCGCTGATCTTCCTCCTGTCATGCCGATAGGAGCTCTGCCTCCTCCAGCAGCCGTTGCATCCAGTTCTTCTCGCCTCCAAGGCCGACAACCGCTTTCTTTTCCTCCGACAACCCTTATCTCTCCGTCTTGATTGAGATTGGTGGGAGAGAACATCTAGGGTTTTCTCCCCTCTCCTCCTTGAGCCCGATTTTTATCTACTTGGGTAAGATTCCTCCTTTCCTTCTCTATTCAGATTTCTATGAACTTTTTTTTGGAAGTTTTTGTCTCCAAATTGTGTAGAACTTGTGTTTCTGATGTTTGCCTCCGTATAGTTATCTAACTGTGATATGTTTGTTTTTTTCCGGCGTCGCTCCTCGATCCAGTTGGTGGGACTCATGTGAAGTCCTCTCCAAATTAGGGTTTTTCCATACCCAAGCGTCGTCAAGCCTCCGTCTCCGCTTGGAACCTCTTCTCCCCTCACTCTTGAGGGAGGTAAATCTCTTATCCGTCTTTGATTCAATTTTTGTAGCGGATAAATTGTCTGTGTTAGCGTAGTGGTAATTTGTTATAGCGTTTTCATCGTTCTTGAACAGGTTCGCTTGAGGAGTGCCAATTTTGCTAGCGCCTCTTAGCCGCCACCGCCAATTACAACTTCTTTCAAGCAAGTAGAGATCTTTCTCTCTTGCAAACATTGAACTTATTTACCTTGTCTGATCTTATATTTGTCTGAATTCGTTCTTGATTTCTTGTTTCGTCAAATAATTTAGACCTCGAATCTCTAAATAGACTTGTTATTCGTTTGAGGTTCCCGCGATAGGAATAACCCGAGTCGTGAGTGTAAATGATGATATTTGGATAATTGCGAGACGAGTTAGTGAACGATGGTTAATTGGATATATAAATTGATGGATTCTGTCTTTTTTGAGGAATAATTTGAAGAATAGTAGAGCGTTAATCACGAGCAACATTGTCATGATAATAACTGTAATGAATTCTGGTTAACAAGTATATGATTGATGTTTTGATGTATCATGCTCGTAACACACTTTTTACGTGAAAAATACCTGTGTCAAAAATGATTTAACCTAGATGAGTACTTGACTTCCCCGATCCAATACATGTCAGCTTACCTCTGCGATATACTCGATAAACCTTCTTGGATTATGAAACATTAACCCCTCAAACTCGAAAAGTCAAAACTCACTGTTTGATTCCTTCTGTGTCGTCGAATCTGGTTTCTTATGTATGTCTGGTTTCTGATGTCTGTCTGGTTTCTGGCGTCTGTCTGGTTTCTTACGTCTGTCTGGTTCTAAGACTCGAGCGAATTTTGCTCCGTAGCTCAATTCCTCTCTTGACGCGTTCATGAACTCTAATATTGTACAGCTGAATCGCTAAGTTTGTATCAGGTCTTGATGTGATAAATAATCACCTAAGTATGAAACTCAAAAACAAATCCGTAGTTGTAAGCAAATCCTTGAACGTTAGCGTCTAACTTGGCATCTGTCTGCCGACATGGTCAAAACAAGCAGGATTATTTTTCCGACAAAACTTGCATGCAGATCTGATCGTAAGCCATGTGCGCCCGCTATAACACCTACACCCTTCATTGATCACAACTTACAATATATTACATGAATAATTTTAGGCTATTCTCCGGAGTAGTCTATTATACTAACTGGTTCTGTTTAGCTCTTTTGTTTGCTTATCTCAAATAGTTTTTGCTTCATGAGAAACTGGTACTCATACTTTTCTGCTTCACTCACTGTTTTGTACCTTTACTTTGCTCACCTGTTTATTTCAATGTTTTGAGGTTTTTCTTTTGTGTTTTGGAATTGCCTTAGCTTTCGTGTCAGCGCCGCCAGGTTCCTGAGCCCGATATCCATCAAGCTTCTGCTTTCCGATGATTGATCATCTAGCCGTGTCAGGTTTGATGTTTTTGATTCATTTCTTTTACTGTCAGATGTTTTTTTATGTGATAATTATGAACAGTAATACATGGACAACTGTTAGGTCATTAAATATTATGTACTAAAATTTAGTATTATATGCATGTGCACCCTCTGTTGAGTCATAATTGCATGAAAACTATAATAGTAGCCTGTAAAACATAATTTTTATAAAATACATGTGTATTCAAAATTCTCTTTGATTTAACCGAGCTTTCGCATAAAAATTAAACTGATTTTCTCCAAATTAACTATTTTAAACTATTTTCTGCATTCTCTGCATCCGCCTTAGCATACATGGTTTCCTTCTGCACATGCCTGTGACATTATGGCCCGCCCGAAGCGCACTCCGACTTTCGTCGAGACGGATCGTGACAGTTAGTATCAGAGCCATGTTAGAGATGTTTAAGAGGTTAGTTTCAAAAGATAAACTATTTTGTAATTATCAAATATTTTGAACTTTATAATAAAAATAAATACACATGCATCATTTCTTCACTCAGTTTATCATTATCTGTTGTTCGTGGCTGAAACACGCACACACTCACTCATAAGCATGAGTTGTGTGCATACAAATGTTAAGGGCTTATGGACAAACTTAACATTTTTGTGCATATGAATTTTCACTAGAATATACATCACTTGCGAATATTAAATTATATGAGCGGTTTAATATTTTCAAGTGCGCTGACATTAGAGTCCTAATATGCATGACATGTTAAGTGATATGAGCGCTTAACATGACATGTGTATCCATTCATTTGCATTCATATCATAAATCATTGCACAAGTGTGAAGCCAAGAACAACAATAATGATTGTATACACATGGATTTTCTATTTGCTTGACATTGCACATGATCTCGGTATTGCACTTGCATGATTATTACCTAGAGTTGTCCAATGAAAATGCTGTAATTATTACGTGATTTACATACCTGACAGTAGGAAATGTGTTAGGATCTCTAGTTTCAAGTCTCCGGTAATCGTATTCAGTCTTCCTGTTCTGTTTGACTAACAATCTTATCTAGTCCTCGCGCATCTCTTTCTAGATAGCTTCTAAGTGTCAGCAAGAAATGAGATTCTTCTTGTGAATTGCTCTGCCAAATTATTTCAGCGTTATCTTGTGCTCTTCCATCCCTAGCGTGACTCGCTTCTGTCGATACTTAATCGTCATTCAGTTTCTTTTCTTCCATGGTGTCCTGTCTCCCCTTCGTGCAAGTTCTTTTCGCTCTCGAATTCTCGTGTCTTGTCGCTCAATTTCGAGCTAATCGAAGAAACTCTTGTGTTTCCTGAAGTCAATCTTTCATATCCGTCCGAACCCGCTAAGTCTAAAAAGTTCCCCAGTGAATTTGAATCTGATCTGTGTAGTAAGTATCTACAACCTCTCCTACTGATCTTGGTGAGCCTCTTCGCTCGTTCTCCTTTCCTTTTCAGTACCTTCATAGCTAATTTTCATGCCTTCATCTGCAACCCTTGTTGTAATGAATGCCACCTGAATCTTCGCCCTAAGAGTCCCCATTCAGAAAGCTTCTCAGAAAGTTTCGGGACGAAACTTTTTAAGTAGGGGAGAATGTAACAACCCGGTTTTTATAACTACGATAATAATAATTATTATTAATAAAAACCCTAGCCCTCTTAAGTTTAAACCCGCAAGCCCCCCCGTTCTTTATTTTCCCACTGCCGCACTTTCGCTTCCGTCGCTGCTCCCGCACGAAGCCGCCGATCCCGATTCCGCCTCTCGCCGCTCCCGTGCCTCCCCGTCTCCGCCTCCTGCTTCTCCTGCGGTGGTCGACGCCCCCTCCTCTTGCTTGGGCCGACATCTCCTGCTCATCCCCAAGCCGCCTGCTCTCCTCCTCTCCAGGCGCCGATCTTCCTCCTGTCCTGCCGACAGGAGCTCTGCCTCCTCCAGCAGCCGCTGCATCCAGTTCTTCTCGCCTCCAAGGCCGACAATCGCCTTCTCTTCCTCCTACAACCCTTATCTCTCCGTCTTGATTGAGATTGGTGGGAGAGAACATCTAGGGTTTTTTCCCCTCTCCTCCTTGAGCCCGGTTTTGATCTCCTTGGGTAAGATTCCTCCTCTCCTTCTCTATTCAGATTTCTATGAACTTTTTTTGGAAGTTTGTCTCTAAATTGTGTAGAACTTGTGTTTCTGATGTTTGCCTCCTTATAGTTGTCTAACTGTGATATGTTTGTTTTTTTCCGGCGTCGCTCCTCGATCCAGTTGGTGGGACTCATGTGAAGTCCTCTCCAAATTAGGGTTTTTCCATACCCAAGCGCCGTCAAGCCTCCATCTCCGCGTGGAACCTCTTCTCCCCTCACTCTTGATGGAGGTAAATCTCTTAGCTGCCTTTGATTCAATTTTTGTAGCGCATAAATTGTCCGTGTCAGCGTAGTGGTAATTTGTTATAGCGTTTTCGTCGTTCTTGAACAGGTTCGCTTGAGGAGTGCCAATTTTGCTAGTGCCGCTTAGCCGCCACCGCCAATCACAGCTTCTTTCAGGCAAGTAGAGATCTTTCTCTCTTGCAAACATTGAACTTATTTACCTTGTCTGATCTTATTTTTTTCTGAATTCGTCTTTGATTTATTGTTTCGTCAAATAATTTAGATCTCGAATCTCTAAATAGACTTGTTATTCGTTTGAGGTTCCCGCGATAGAAATAACGTGAGTCGTGAGTGTAAATGATGATATTTGGAGGATTGGGAGACGAGTTAGTGAATGATAGTTAATTGGATATGTAAATTGATGGATTCTGTCTCCTTTGAGGAATAATTTAAAAAATAGTAGAACGTTAATCACGAGCAACATTGTCACGATAATAACTGTAATGAATTCTGGTTAACAAGTATATGATTGATGTTTTGATGTATCATGCTCGTAACACACTTTTTACATGAAAAATACCTGTGTCAAAGGATGATTTAACCTAGATGAGTACTTGACTTCCCCGATCCAATACATGTCAGCTTACCTCTGCGATATACTCGATAAACCTTATTGGTATTATGAAACATTAACCCCTCGAACCCGCAAGAGTCAAAACTCACTGTTTGATTCCTTCTGTGTCGTCGAATCCGGTTTCTGATGTATGTTTGGTTTCTGATGTCTGTCTGGTTTCTGACGTCTGTCTGGTTTCTTAGGTCTGTCTGGTTCTAACACTCGAGCGAATGTTGCTCCATAGCTCAATAATCACCTAAGTATGAAACTCAAAAACAAATCCGCAGTTGTAAGCAAATCCTTGAACTGTAGCGTCTAACTGGGCATCTGTCTGCCGACATGGTCACGACAAGCAGGATTACTTCTCCGAAGACTTGCACGCAGATCTGATCGTGAGTCATGTGCGCCCTCTATAGCACCTTCACCCTTCATGATCACGGCTTATAACATATTACATGAATAATTTTAGGCTATTCTTCGGAATAGTCTATTAAACTAACTGGTTCTGTTTAGCTCTTTTGTTTAATTGTCTCGAATAGTTTTGCTTCATGAGAAACTGGTACTCATACTTTTCTGCTTCACTCACTGTTTTGTACTTTTACTTTGTTCACCTGTTCATTTCAATGTTCGGAGGCTTTTTCTTTTTGTTTTGGAATTGCTTTAGCTTTCGTGTCAGCGCCGCCAGGTTCCTGAGCACGATTTGCATCAAGCTTCTGCTTTCCGATGATTGATCTTCTAGCCGTGTCAAGTTTGATTTTTTTGATTCATTTCTTTTACTGTCAGATGTTTTCTTTATGTGATAATTATGAACAGTAATACATGGATAACTGCTAGGTTATTAAATACTATGTACTAAAATTTAGTATTATATGCATGTGCACCCTCTGTTGAATCATAATTGTATGAAAACTATAATAATGACCTGTAAAACATAATTTTTACAAAATATATGTGTATTCAAAATTCTCTTTGATTTAACTCCTAAGAGCTTCCACATAAAAATTAAATTGATTTTCGCCAAATTAACAATTTTAAATTATTTTCGGCATTCTCTGCATCCGCCTTAGCAGACATGGTTTCTTTCCACCCATGCCTTTGACATCACGGCCCGCCCGAAGCGCACTCTGACTTTCGTCGAGACGGGTCGTTACACTAGGAGTCGACACCTAGGGCTCCACGACATCGACACCGAGGGGTGATCGCTGGAATTCGGGAAGAAGAGTCTCCAAATTCTTCAATGACTTGGTTCAGCCTCTTATACCAATATTTATAATAAAAGAAACACTAGGGCATCCCAATCAACGACTATGATTGGCCGGTGGGAGGGACCATTAAAATACATGATTAATGAACCAAAAATAATAAACTAATATATGTTTTTGACTCGCGATGCGGATCTGGACACATCTGCGGAGTCCGATCGTCGATCCGGGCACGCCATATATGATAAGTCGCCAAATCAGCCCCGAACGGGCCCAAAGCTCGTGCTCGTCCCTGCTCCGCATCAGTTTTTGTCTATAAAGAGACTTAACAAGTTTGCAAATTTATGTTTTGGCTCTTAAGGACAAAGCTTTCATATTGAGTCATGTAGATCTTCTCATCAATTTCTCCTTGTAAGAAAACGGTTTTGACATCTATTCAATGAATGATCATCTTATGAACCAAAATGAAAGCTATCAACACATGAAGAGATATGATCTAGCTATATATGCATATGTATCTAAATGGTCTATTCATTGTTTTATGTATAATCTTTAGCAACAATACATGCCTTATATTTTTCTATGGAACCATCATACTTAAGTTTCTTTTTAAAGATTTATCTACATCCTATGGGTTTTCTATCGAGGGTTTGATTAGTTATAATCTAAGCTTTATTCTTTAATATCGAGTTAATTTTTATATTTATAGCTTCCTTCCAAAAGTGAGAATCAAATGAAGTCATGAATTCTTTATTGGAGTTATTAGAATATTATATTCATAATATTGTATTAATGTATTTGAGCTTATATTTATATATATGAGATTGCCTCCGGTTTTCGGCAAGGATTTCATTATTCAACATTGTATCAGAGGGACTTCACGCATCCTAGGGTTTGCCCGGCCGCTTGCTTCTTCCGCGTCTCGCTGCATCGGAAGCTTCACGCGTCCCGCCGTCTACTGCTTCGCGCGTCTCGCCGCATCTGGGGCTTCCGCCGCCTGCTGCTTCGCGCGTCTCGCCGCTTCGGGGGATTCCGCGCTTCTCACGTTCCGCCGCCGCTCGGGGAATCCCCGCATGTGGGTTTTACCCCTTCCGCTGCGCTCGCTTTTTGCCGGCGTCGTCTCTTGCTGGTTGCAGCGCCTCCCGCTGTTTTTTACAGCCGTTCCGCCGCCTCAGCAGGCTTCCCCCCTCGATTCCGCAGCCTCCTAGTCCCGCGGGAGTCTTCTCCAGTGGTTTCTCCGCCCATGCTCCTTGGTTTCTCTTTGGAGACCTAATGTCGTCCTCGTCTTCTCCATAACGTCGTTCTTGATGCGTTGTATGTGATTTTTCGTTCTTCTTCGTCCTTCGGTCCCCGATCTCCTTTGCGGGAGGGATCTCGCTACTCGTTATTTCTGTGCTTCAAGGATTCCAAGGGTACTTATGGATCTACAGGACGAATTACTAGCGTCCTTCTCGATGAGAAAAATTATTCTTCATGGGTGACTTCGATGAAAATGGCTCTTGCCGGCCGAAATAAGCTTTCCTGGCTGACCGACGGCCTTCCGATGCCCAAATCGACTGACAAAGATGACAAGAAAGAGGAGTTAGTCAAATGGTCGACTGAAAATTACATGGTTCTTGGATGGGTTCAGTGCTCGATGGAGCCTCACATCTTCTGTCTGTTCATTCGTTTTGAGGATATCTCCGAGCCGTGGTCCGCTCTCCAGCGCACTTTTTGCCACACGCGTGTTGGTGCCCAGATTTTCGGGATTTTTTTTCAGGAAATCGCTTCCGCCACATAGGGGGAACGCTCTGTTCAGGAGCACTTCACTTACCTTCAAGACCGTTTTCTTGAGCTTAACGATCTTGAGTCTCTCAGTGCCTTGGAGTCTTCTAATGATATCACCCTCATTCGGAATCAGCGCCAGAGACGGGAGACATACCAGTTCTTGATGGGGCTTCGCTCCGAATATGAGTCTACTCGTGCTCAAATTGTGGGGATGCCACCTTTGCCAGATCTCCTTGAGGTCTACTCCATTGTTGCAGAGCATGAGAAACGTATGCAGAGGCAATCTAGTCTTCCCGGAGCTCAGGTCCTGAAAAACACAATGATCAGAGAAGAAAGTTACTAAGCATGATTGACATCTTTGCTCCAGCTTGATGTGGAGTATTGGAGTTATCAGAATATTATATTCATAATATTGTATTAATGTATTTGAGCTTATATTTATATATATGAGATTGCCTCCGGTTTGAGGCAAGGATTTCATTATTCGACATTCTTTGTATGTTAGGATCTCCATTAATTAAATATGTGAAGTAATGATCTCAAAATTTCCTTTTGTTTCAAAATATTTTGTTCCTTCTAGATTCATCAACTGCCAATGTGTCTACATAAGAAGAAGGTTATGTAGTGCCATTAGAACTTAGGAGGTTCAAAGAAGTTATTTAATATATATGAAAATTTATCTTCAAAATAGACTGCATCTCTAGCTTTTAAGATATTGTTACTTGAAATCTCATTAACCTGAGAGTTAGTAATGAGAAATCTATTCGCACTTTAGGAGCATGATCGTTGGGAAGCTTGGAGTTATTGTTTCGACGGTCTTCCTATGTTTATAGTATTTTGGACTTGAACATAAGTGAGGATAGTTTGCTTGTCTAAGAGTATGTTGAAACACGATCATGAATCAGGAAGAAAGTTTTTAAGTCATGCTAATAGATGGTTCTCAGATAAGATTAAACCATCAACTCGAATCTTACCCAACATCTTATTAAGTTGGTGGAGTTGGGGTTAATTGGCTTGAAGACATCTATCTTGAACTTGTGGAGGTTGAAGACATTGTAGCGTTTTATACCCGCATTGTCTAGGTTTAACGCACTTTAAGTGCATACCGTAAGTCCTTAGTTATACGATATCGAAGGAACACACTATAAAGACTATCAAATAAAATACTAGGAATTCAGTTTCAGATATTATATTCTATATCTACCGGAGCTCTTATAGGTAAACGTCTACACTAAAGAATGATGGAAGAGAAGTGGTTATTACGGTTGCAGTACTAACTGGGTTCTTGGGTTTTACTGCAGGAGTACCAAACTTCAGCTGATAATAGTCCCAGGATATTCAACCAGTATTCGATTTGAGTTTGCCAATGGCAAAAACCATTTTTTGTTAAATTTTTTGGGTTTGATCCCAATGGAGTCATCAAAATGAGGAGTTATAATAAATTACTGGAATTTAAAATACAGAAATAAATTGTTGAACAAATAAAAAATAAAAGCATGCATATTTATTTTGCTTATTTGATTTCATTATTTTTTTATTCTTTGACTTTCCCAGAAATACCCAATGACCGGTTCTCACTGGTATTAAGCGGTTTGTACGATGATAAATCAACATGGTCGCTTCACAAGAGATTAATGATGTTGAAAAATAACTTCTTGGTATTGTTGGAATATTATTAATATATTCATTAAATTAATATATTTTTTTCTTTTTAGAAGGAAGTTGATCTGTAAAATCAAATTAAGAAATACTGTAATAAGAGAGTAGTAGGAAATTCAGTCTAAGTAAGACGTGTGCTCTCCCCCCTAAATAAATTGCATCGCCCCCCAACAAGGCTATCAAATGATGCTCACTCCAATGTACAACACCGGCTAGATCCCGAGAGCTCTGATGTGCGCGAACATCGAAGAAACACAAAGTACCCAAACTTCCACTTGATGAAGTAAATGTAAAAAACCGAGAAAAATCACAAGGAATCATGAAAATGAAAGCTCAGAGTGTGTATCATTCTCAGAAAATACCTCCTTTATAATGAGTCTCGAAAAACCGTAAGCATTAATATTGTAATTTATTTGCAATAGTTATATTAGGGTAAATCATCGATTAGAGAAATTTATATTTCCTATGTTAAAATGTTAATTGGAAATAGCTATAAAACATAGTCCCAAGGGATATAAATTAATAGCATTGTTAAAAATGACGCACAAAGTTTAAATAAAAGCATGCGTGATTGCTAGAGTAAAATGACAAATATCGTGTACTATTCAACCATAGTCAAGTTCAAGAAATATCGATTGTAATTTGTCGCAGGTTGAATGCAATTTGATTTCTAAGGTCTGGAAAAAGGTGGTCGACGAATGCCAATGTGATTCTACGAATGAAGAAGGTAAAGGTGTGAAGCATAATTCGGAGCTGTGCATTAAAAGAATGGTAGACATTGAACGAACTTCTAAAGGAACACACGTCTAATGAGTTTATGCTTTGATTAAGCTTTGAAATGAAAAATTTTTTGTTCAAAATAAAAATTCAATTTAATTTGTCTCCAAATCCCAAATCCCAAATCCTAAATATAAGGCTCTGTTTGGGGTGGTTGGGGCGACTGGAGAAGCAGTGGTGGGAAACAATGGTGGAATAATCAACTGTTTTGCAGAGTGGTGACAGAATCTATGGACTGTTTGAAGAACAACGTTTGCAGTGCTGTTTCAAACGAAGAAGCTGTTTAACTGTTTGGTAAAAAAACTGTGCGGTGTATAATAAAAATTGTTCTTCTAGATTCTTGCAAAATAATAGAGTACTATACATATTTGTTCTTATAATACTTCTTTAAGAACTTTCATATGTTCAAATTGAAGTAATGTAAGTAGAGCAAGGTATTTTTTAATCCTGAAGAACAATTTTGTTTTCAAGTTTCTCGCTTGAGATTATTTTGATCTTGTAGGAAATCAAAATGTTCTGGAGATCTCATGCAAAAAACAAACATGCCTCTCGAGATCTTGCAGAAATAGCATTCCTTGTTTGTTTTGAGATCTAAAAATAGCAAATCAAAGATAACAATGTGATATTCCTGCAGGGAATCACCGGCCTGATGCAGTCGAGGATGTTGCCTCCCGACCTGGGAGGGATCTGTGAGATCTGGTGCGAGGAAGAATGCTCTGTTCGGCTGGATACCGATGGCGAAGAGCTGTTGCCGGCAGTCGAAGGTTCCTCTGACAAGACTGAAATGCAGCAGAAGGTAGGTCGTGGTCTTCACAATCAAATCTGATGGACGAGGTCGATGTCGACGTACGAACAGAGGCGAGAAACGAGAAGGAGGCCTCTTCCGCAGTTCTTCTCCTAGGGCGAAATCGAATCGCGCCTCTCCGCCATTGAGTCACGAAAAAAAATCATGACTCCGCATCGCAACTTTTTCGCGATTCTATAGTGGCGGCGGTTTGAACTGCGTGCCTTATTTTTGTTTGGCGGGGTGTTTTTAAAAACTGCGGCGTGCAACTCTCAAAATGCCCCGCCAAACAAGGCCTAAATCCAAGTCCATCTCTGGTCCAATGTGTGCTCGTGAGTGCTTGCAAGTGTGTTGTCCTTGGTTTCTTCTTTTGTTTCTTTAAATATCATATGAATATGAGAAATGAATTTTATTCCCACATAAAGATGTGACTAAAGGATTTATCCTTTAATGTAAAAGATTTATAAGCAAATGTTTGAGTGCCCTTCAAATCGTTTTAGGCTTTTCTTATCAATTGATGTAGAGCCCATACACTAAACACCATGAAAGATCTATGAAAGGATGATGAAATAATTATTATAGGGTTATTTACCGGGTCCTCCCCTCGACGTTTGCGTAATTACAGCTTGCACCCCTTTAACTTTCAAAATTACAAGTAGCTTCCCTTCAAGGGGGTATTTTTGTGCATGGATGTTAAGAAATGTAAACAGTGAGGGGAGATTTTTGTAATTTTAAAAGATAGAGGGGTGCAAGCGGTAATTATTCAAACTTCGACGGGAGGTCCCGGTAAATTACCCATTATTAAGTTATAAAATACTAACAGATTGCACAATGCATCACAAAAGAAAGAAAGAAATATTCAATCTCTCTAGTCATGATAGCTTCTTTTGACTGTACAAACCACTCATCCTGAAGCCGCCTCCAATCTTGTGTCTCCTGTTGAATCCCAAGGAAATCCCAATGGCTCATTCCACCCAATTTTCTCTCTAAGAAACCTGATCTCTGCGAGAAACCAAAAATCCAATACCTTGTCAATTGTACTAAGTCTTCCTCGCCCTTTTTCCTGAGTAAGCTGAGATCAATACGGTTGTATTGTCACAGCTATTCTGAATCATTGTCCTAGGCTATTGTCATTTCTATACTGAAGTAACCAGAGATCCACTCAGCTAGTAATCACAATAAATTTTTTGATAGATTTTGAAAGGTAGAGTATGTACTCATGACATTTCTTTGGGAGATAAGGTTTTGAGAGATAAATGTGAAACCTAAAAGGAGCAAAAGGAAATAAGGAAAATTAATAGGATTATAGTTATATGTCAAAACAAGGACCTTTTCTTTAATTCCTCTTTCCTTTAACATTTTTCAGTTTGTTGGTTGAGCTGCTCTAATGTAGAGATAGGATATAGAGCTGAATGAGTTTTCATCTATGAAACTGAACAGATCTTCTGCCTAATGGACTTTCTTTTTAAGACTCTTGTTGTGGTTATGAATAATTTTCTTTTTGGAACTTCTAAATTCTTGTCTAATTATTAACTTCCTGACATTCTTTATGGTTGAGTTTGCTATTTTTCTGGAGGTGGAAAGGACTTTTGATTCTTTTATTGATGTTATTTTCCTAACTGGCAGCTTCTTATCCGGCTTGTCTTTGATCGTGGAAGTACTGATGCAGCTGGAATGGTTGCTGAAATTATGAGTGTTGACTTCGTACATGAAGTAATAACCGCATGTGTACCTCCAGTTTTTCCACCAAGATCTGGTAATGGCTGGGCTTGTGTTCCTGTTTTATCCAGTCTTTCCAAAATGAAATTTGATAAAAGTACGCCCTTGGCTAGATCCAATCTGCTCGGTTCTTCTCCCCAAGCGCAACATAATCCTCTTTATCCACTAAAGTTAAATGTGGCGAAGCACCTTGCTAGTCTTTCTCCAGTAAGGGCTGTTTTAGCATGTGTTTTTGGGTGTAACTTATTATCTAGTGCAAGTAAGTCATATACTTCTAGTTCTTCGAATGGCGCTTTTGTACAAGCCCCAGATGCTGAAAGATTATTCTATGAGTTTGCTCTTGATCAGTCTGTGAGGTAATGAGCCATGACACTGGATGTTCTATGTTGCATTGGCAGCATTTTGCTTATTAAGGCTATTTTAAATTTGCTACAGGTTTCCAACTTTAAACCGGTGGATACAGATGCAGTCAAATCTTCATAGGGTATCTGAGTCAGCAATAGCTACTGAAAATGACAACGAAGTTTCTGTTGCTAAGTCTGATGTTAAAATTTCTGCAAAACGATTTCGTGACCCTGAAAGTGACACAGAATCTGAAATTGATGATATTACTGTTCATCTTACTAAATCAGATCTTAATGTTGAAGTACCCTTGGCATCTAAAGATCGACAAGATTCCCCTGCAACTGATAGTGTTGAAATGAATTCTACGGTCTTTCTTTCATTTGATTGGGAGAAGGAAGAGCCTTATGTGAAGGCTGTAGAGAGGTACTTTTCACAGTGATTCTTAATCATTAAAATATTTTATTAACAAATTGCTTGTCTTTCTTTACAGTACATATTCTCTAGTACATTTTCTAGAATGCACTGTGGTACAAAAGATCATTTAGAAGAGATCCGGTTGATAATAATTTCAAAATCGAACGAGCCGACCAGTAGTTTAGTGTAAATGGTTAATGATTTGAAAGATTCTTGAATCCATGACAGATAATCTCTTGGAAGTTTCTGGTAGTTAAAGCTAATGGAAATACCGTAGGATTTTTCGAAAATAATGTATACTTAGAAGATGGAGCTCATTTGTTAATACTGCTTTCAGCATCTTCTTTTGTTGCACAGCACACCATATCAAATTTACATCAAATGTTAAAAGTATTTTTCTAAATCTCTTTTCCCTTTCATTCCCATCAATCTTTAAAATTTTTAACCGGCACATTGTGTTTCTAACTTCCAAATTCTCTGTTATGGCCTCATTTCAAAAGTTGGTGCTTTATTACAATATGTTTAGCATTGCGACTTCTCCGGGGTCTGCATTGCCACCTCAAATTAATCTCTATTCAGGTCAACATAAGGCATGTTTAGTGTAGCACGCTTTCTTTCGTGCCCGCCATGACATGGGTCTGTCCAAAAATCAGGAACAAAGCATGATACGACCCCGGAGAGGAATTCGGCGAGGGAAGGACCGACAGTGATGTGGGAGAGAAAGGAGGAGGGATCAATAGGAAAAACTAGGGAGCAACCCTAAATCTCATACATCCAAAGATAATAAAAAAGAGTACAACACGACCCTTTATAGGTGTGGGGTGTGGATAACAAAAGGGCGGGGCCCAATTAAAGCGTACAACATGACATAACACAGATAAAAAATCATGCCGTGGGCGCGTCTTCGGTCTATCCTCTTCCAAACGGACCCATTATCGTCTTCCTCCGCGTATAGACCCGCCAAGACGCCTCGTTGTCGTGCATGTCTGTAACAATACCACTGTCTGGAAAATGTGTTTTGTCCTCAAGGCAGTAATCAGCGAACTGACGACGAAATCATCCCGAGGAAGTCATGCGGCCTTGGAGTCTGAATGATTAGCCCAGGAGACTAGGACTTCCTCCCAAGTGGGGTCTCCCGACATAAGGCAACGACGATCAAGTATCTTGGCCGGGTAGTACAACACCTCACCGACGAGATCGTCGGCATCCAGAATGTGATCCGCGATTGTGTTGTTGCCCACCACACGACGTAGTTGAGAGACATGGAAGACACAGTGTGCATGCGACTCTCGACGAGGAGGCGGAGGCGGTATGCGACCACGGCGATATGCGCTAATATCTCAAAGGGGCCAAAGAACCAGGGAGCTGGCTTCAGGCAGGGCCTGCGAGCCACAGACTACTGTAGATATAGGTGCAGTTTATGAACTCCTTTTCCCCCACCTGGAAAAAGAGGTTGCACCGCTTCCTATTCGCAGAGGACATCTTTTGTTGGGCCGTAGGAGGTGATGCTTCAGGTGGTCCGGGTTGGTGTCACGGTCCTGCATGGCGGTGGCTATACTCTCGACCTGAAACTTCACCGATAGATGACAGAGAATGGAGGGTGGCGACCGCCCATAGAAGTCCTCGAATTGGTGGTACCGGCCGCGTCGTGGTAGGCGGTGTTGTAGGAGCACTCTGTCCAACAGAGCCACTTGACCCATCCACGAGGCTGCTCCCCCACAAAACATCATAGGTATGTCTCCAATAAGCGGTTGAGAACCTCAGACTGGCCATCCATCTACGGGAGATAAGCAATGCTCATGCGGAGGCGAGTACCCTGTAGCCGGAAAAGTGTAGTCCAGAAGGTGCTCAAGAAGAGCGGATCACGATCGCTCAAAATCAACTGGGGGAAACGAAGGGGCGCACATCACCACTGATGAATCTGTCCGTGACTGTAGTGGCGGTGTAGGGGGTGATGAAGGGGAATAAAATGAACGTATTTGGATAGTTTATCCAATATGACCAAGATACAGTCGAACCCCTGGGAACGGGGTAGCGGAGTAATGAAGTCCATGACCACGCCCTCTCAAACGCGGTCCGGGATGGGAAGAGGCTGAAGGAGGCCAGCCAGAAATGCTGCCTCGTACTTGGACTTCTGGCAGACCAGGAAGGCGACCACGAATGCCTTGACCTGTCATAACATGTGGGGCCACTAGAGAGAGGCCGCTAAATGTCGTTAGATACAGAAGGCCTCGACGTGCCCTCCGGAGGGCGATGCGTGAAACTTGGCGAGGAGGCGGGGAATGCTCAGTGAAGAGGGCACTAGAGCAAGGAGGCCCTTGAAGAACAAGAGGCCCCCTGAAAGCGAGTAAGGTGGATGGGTGGCGGCGTTAGCGATGAGTGTCGTCCGAATCCTTGACAATACAGGGCCCGCCTCATCCTCATGCTGGATGGTCACCGCGTCTTCCCACACTGGCCGAGAGATAGTCGTGAGCTCTGACGGCTGCCTCAGGCGAGAGAGGGCATCGGTTGCTCGGTATGCCTTCCCAGTGCGGAACTCGATGGTGAAATCATACCCCAGAAGTTTGGCCACCCACATTTGTTGGGCGGGCGTGGCGATTTTCTGCTGAAGGAGGTAGCAGAGACTGTGGTGGACAGTGCGAACCACGAAGGTGCGTCCCAGAGGATAGGGGCACCATTGCTTGACGGAGAAAACAAGGCCCTTGAGCTCGTTCTCGTATGAAGAGCAACTGTGAACGTTGCTAGAGAAACCACGACTCAAGGAGGCTATTGTCCGTCCGTCCTGCATAAGGACGGCTCCTACTGCGGAGTCCAATGCATCACACTTCACGAGGAACGACAGAAAGAAATCGGGCATGGCCAGCTCCGACCCGTGTACTAGGGCCTGTAGATGGGCGGAAAAGTCATCGACGACGATCAACCATTGAAAAGGTCCCTCCGATTTCTTCAGGAGTTGTGTGAGGGGGAGAGCTAAAGCCCTGTACCCCTGGATGAAGCGGCGGTACTTTCCCGCCATGCCGATAAATCTCCGGACGTCCCGCAGGGAAGTAAGAGTCGGCCAATGAAGAACCGCTGCAATCTTCTGCTCGTTTATGGACTCCCCCCATGCCGATATGGTGTGGCCGAGGTAGCTCACCTCCGACACCCCAAAGTAACACTTCTTCAGGTGGAGCTTGTGGTGATGGCGCCGGATGGTGGTCAGAGTGAGGCGGACGTGCCAAAAGTGATCCTGCCAGGAAGAACTGTATACCAAAATGTCATTAAAAACGAGAACGTGTTGACGAAGTACCGCCCGAAAGATGTTATTCATCGTCGCCTGGAAGGTGACATATGTATTGGTCAGGCCATAGGGCATGACCAAGAACTCATAGTAGCCGTCATGTGTCCGAAAGACGGTCTTTGCGATGCCCTCGAGCTGCACCCGAATTAGGTGATAGCCCGCTCGGAGGTCCAGCTTGGTGAAGAATATGACACCATGGAGCTCATCCAGGAGCTCCTAAATCACTGAGATTGGGTACCTGTCCGGGTTGTTGGCCTTGTTGAGCTCACGGTAGTCCACACAGAACCAACTACCGTCCTTTCGGACTAGGAGAATTGGGCTGGAGAAAGGGCTCGCAACGACGCAGATGATGCCCCCATCAACTTCTCACGAACCAGCCGCTTGATGTAGTCCTTCTGCACATAGCCGTAGAGATAAGGACGTACCAAACCCGTCGCAGTACCGGGCTGAAGGGGAATGACGTGGTCAGGCGGGCGTTACGAAGGGAGGCCGGTCAGGGCCTCGAAGATGTCGACGAATTCAGCGAGTAACGCCTGTAGGTCGGCCGGTTGTACTAGAGGCGGCGGTGTCGGAGCGGAGAGCAGCCAAAGCCTCGCGGAAAAATCGACGTCGGTGGTTCGCTGAATCGCGCGGGCGGAGAACGAAGAGCGAAGCCGCCCACCAGGAAGCACGACTAGCCCTCTTGGAGGAGCTGCATAATTATAATCACCCAGTTGACCCGCACTTCGCCCAGCCTGTAGAGCCAAGTCACTCCCAGAATGGCATCAATATCTCCGAGGCTGAAGGCGTAGAAGTCCGCGGTCACCGGGCAGGACCCCACCGCCAGGGAGAGAGCGGTGCAACACCCTTGGGTCGTCCGACGACGTCCATCTCCCTTGTAGACTGTAAAGTTAGGGGAGGGAACCAAAGAAAGGTGATGCTGGTACGCCAATTAGGCGGAGAGGAAGTTATGGATCGCACCACTGCCCACCATGACCACAATGGAACAATCACACAACTTGCCCGCCAACTTCATGGTCTGAGGCCCCGAAATCCCGCCCATCGAGAAACAGGGCAGCTCCATATGGTGGAAAGTTGGCGAGGTGGTGTCCAACACGTCGTCATCCTTAGAGAGCTCGAGGGCCTCGAAGTCTGCCAAGGAGACCTTCGGGTTGAAGTCGCCTATGATGGCATGGAATTCCTTGACGGAGCACACATCCGTAGGCGAGTAGTGCTGTTGGCACCAAAAACACATTCCCTTGCTGCAGTAGTCATTGCAGGCACTGTTGGAGATGCGGTGGAGAACAGTCGGGCGGCCGGGTCGGTCTCCCGCAGGGGCCGGCCACTGCGGGGTCGTCGAGGGAAGTGGCCTCCAGGGTGGCCAAGGCGGCTGGTAATTGGCTGCAGGCACAGGTGTCCTGGGGGCGAGGTAGGCCTCCACCAGACGCACCATGTCAAGGGCATTAATGACCGTGCAGGGATGGTGCATGCGGAGACGGGAGCGGATATGGGGCAGTAGCCCATGCATGAAGAAGCCAGGTAATGGTCGGGAGGCAATCCGGGAATGTTAGTGAACAATGAGACAAACTCGTCAATATAGTCATCCAGGGCACCTGTTTGGCGGACGCCGCAGAGCCAGTCGATGGAGGAGCCCAAATAGCGAGTGTCTTAACGCCGGGTCATCTCCTACTTGAACTCGAGCTAGGAGAGGAAGGGTTGGATTGGCGGAGCGACCAAGCCCAGTGGAGGGCCGAGCCGTCCATGACAACTACAGCCGTAAACACCTTGTCCTGCTCTGGTGTGTAGTTGTGTCGAAATATTGCTCCGCTTTGGAGATCAACCCCATCAAGTTAAATCTGGCAAAAGAGGGAATGTCAAGGGATAGGGCGGGCACCCGGAATGGGCGGAGGAGTGGTCCCTGAAGGAATGGATGGCGACCCGACGCCGAGGAGAGAGGCATCATCCGTGAGTTGGTTGGAGCCATACACGGAGGAGACGACGACAGTGGACGCATGGAGGGAATCAATCTTGGAGTGGAGGGTGAGGAGCGAGGCATGCTTGGAGGTGTTTAGCTGATCTTGAGCTTCGACGCGGCGGCTATGGTCTTTGGAGGGGGTATCTGGAGCTGGGTCACCAGAGGAGCTAGTGTTGGGAGCCATGAGGCTAGAGACGTCAGATTCTTGCCGAGAGTGGGCAGATCTAACCGAGGAAAACAGAAGCTTAGGGTCGGCGGCCTTCCTGCAGCAGATCGACGGAGCTGCGGTCGCACAAGAGCTGGAAGCGGATGATGCTCAGATGGGGATCAGGAGCAGATCAGAGGATTGAAGCGAGATGCGCTCCAACACTCGCGATCGGCTGACCATCGCTTGGAGCGGAGCGGTACACACCATTGGTAGGGCGTCTCGGGTACGCGACAGGTGGCGAAATCGAGCGGAGGCAGAACGACACGTGAAATCTAGCGGAGACGGGATTGCGTGGAAGCGGGCGACACATGATGTTTGACCACCAATGGGTGGATGTAGGCCGGTGAGGCAGTTCAAACCAAATGATACGATCCAAGTGAGGAATCCAACAAGGGAAGGGTTAGCGGTGGTGAGGGAGAGGAAGGAGCAGTGATCGAGAGTAAAGGCTAGAGAGCAACCCTAAATCTCATAAATGCAAAGATAATCAAAAAGAGTACAACACGACTCCTTATAGGTGCGGGGTGCGGATAACAAAAGGGCGGTGCGGATAACAAAAGGGCGGTGCCCAAATTAGGCGTACTACATAACACAAAAAGATGATCTTGCAGGGGCGCGTCTTTGGTCTCTCCTACTCCAAACGGACCCGTCATCATCTTCCTCTGCGTATAGACTTGTCAGGGCGTCTCGTCACAGTGCACGTCCGTAATGGAACATGTGCAAAAGGAGGTTTACTTGATGCTTGCTAGAAAAGACTATGTAAAGGCTCATATATTGGCCCATTTATTTCTCCCCCTTCCCTTGTAATAGTCTCACATCTGGTAAATGTGACTCTTCTCTCTCTCCTCTCCCTATATATATGTACTCATACATTGTATTTACATACTCAACAAGGATATACAAGGTTTGACTGTTTTTCCTTCATTGTTCTTGTAGTTCTCTACATGGTATCAGAGCGACCGGTCCTATCTCTTGTTTCAGGAGGATAATTTTTTGCCTTAACCGCCCGTCCTACGACCTGCTCTACCCGCTTCAGTTTTCTTTCGTGCGGTTTCTCCTTGGCTAACTGCCCCGCTCCTGCGGTTTCTCTCTCCAAACTCTGGCGGACAACTTCTCTATCTGCAGGGCTCTCGTTGTCTCCTTGCCTCCTTTCGTTCTCAAATCTTCTCCAGTTTCTATAGTTTTCACTGCTAGGTCCAACCATTCTGCCTCTTTGCAGTCTCTCTACACCGCCACGGTCTGTCTCTAATCCCGCTTCGGTCTGCCCGTTTCGCCCTCGTCTTATCTGATTGTTGCTTACCGTGCGGTCTGTCTCTTTGCCGTGTGGCCTTTCCTTGTCTGCGGTTTGTGGGCCTCTCCGCTGCGGTCTGCTCGTTGACTTTCCATTGTCGGTCATTGCTCCTCGCTTCTCACTGCGATCTCTTGCTAAGGCTTCACCAAGGTTTCTTCCTGCTGCTAACCTTGGTTATCCTAAGTCGCGCGATTTCTTGTTGCGGTCTGTTCGTGGGCTTTCTCTCTGATTGCCGCTGTCTACTCGCGGAATCTCTTAGTCGCGATTTGATTGGGTTTCTTAACCGAGTTTGTTGCCGGCTTCTGCTTGTCGCCGATGGATCTCTCTCTGCCATTGCAATCTTCTCTGGCCGCTGCCTCTTTAGAACGCCTTTGCTCCTCGCCAACCATCGCTGTTCGCCGCAGGTTGACAGTTTCTCTTCTCTTTCTACTGATACTTGCAGACTCCTTTGGTTCTGTGCTCCTCGCGGTCTCCCTGCGGTCTCCGTTTCTCGCCGCTAGCTAGACCGCCCCACTTTCTCGCGATCTAGTTAATCACATCTGCTTGTGTTGTCGCGCGGTCTGCCTTCCAGACTGTTCTTCTGTTACTATTCGCGGGCTCTCATTGACCGTTGACCGCTTACCCACCTCGTCGGTGAACTGTTTCCTGCTGCGATCTCCAAGCTCTAGCCGCTTCTCTTAACCTCCAGGTCATGGATTCGTCTACTACTACTTCCTCTCCTGCTCCGGCGATTGTACCTGTTCCCAAACTCCGTGACAAGTTATGCATCACTACTATTTCTCTCACTGGGAAGAAGAACTTTGTTGAGTGGGGCATTCTGTTCATCGAGTTCTTCAGTCAAAGGAATTTCTGCATCATTTAACACAGGATGTTCCCGCTGCACCTACTGATGACTGGCTAGGTAATGATGATCGCGTTCAGACATGATTCCTCAACTCCCTTGATGACGAACCTTACTGCATGACTATGTATCACGAGACAGCCAAGGCTATGTAGGATGAGCTCCATTTCCTTTACTCCGACAAGGTTAGTCTCCAGCACTTGTATGACATCATTACTGATCTTCAGACTCTTGACACTGGCGATGCTGCCGACTTAACCTCATTTGTTGCTCGGTCCAAAACACTTGTTGAAGTCTTGATTTAGCATCAGCTCCTGACTACGGATCTCGCTGCCCAGCGCGCTCAAAAGGAAGCAGTTGGTATTGCCATGATGATGACTCGTGTCCCGCCTCATCTTCAAAGTGTTCGGGCTCAGATCCCCTCGTCTACTACGACTCCCTCATTCTCTGACGTATGCTCCATGTTACTAAAGGTTTCACCGCCTCCTGATGCTATCAACCCTCCTTCATCGACTCTTTTCCAGCACTCTTCTGCGCCATTACTATCTCTCCCTCCCCCTACCCGTGGGGGACATTCAAACTCTCGGGGAAGGGGTCGAGGTGGCCGACCATGGCCTAAGTTCTCCTTCTGTGGTAAGGATGGACACCTTGAGGAGACCTGCTACCGCAAACATGGTCTTCAGCTCCAGCAACTTCACGGGATGCTCAGCTACCCGCCTGCCTCCGTTGCCTCCATCTCTAATGAAGGTATCGCTTGTCTCTCCACTAGTCCACGCTGGATAGTGGATTCAGGTGCTACTCTCCATATCTCCTCGCTGAAGCCACATCAATACTTGGATTCTTTACATCCCAAGTTTTTTAGAGTAACCAATGGCAACACCGTCCCTATCTCAGGCTCGGCTGATATCCCTCTCAATTTTTCTATTTCTCTCCGCTCAGCTCTCCATGTCCCGAGCTCCCTGTTTAGTTTACTTTTTGTTAGTTGCCTCACTGCCTATTTGGATTGCTTTGTCACATTCACCTCATTTTCTTTTCTGATGCAGGATCGACAGACGCAGAGTATCATTGGAAAAGGATGACTACAAAACGGGCTCTACCTTCTTGATGTTTCTCCTACCATCCTCTCCTCCGTCTCCTCCGTTGATTGACATCGTCGTCTCGGGCATGCTCCTCTTCTGGTCCTCAAGAAGGCTCTTTCGATATTTCTCTTTCAGTTTTTACTTGCGATTCATGTATTTTGGGAAAACAACATCGTTCCTCTTTTCCTCCACAATGTACCCGGAGCTCTGCTCCTTTTGTTTTAGTGCACTCTGATATTTGGGGACCGTACAAAATAATGATTGTTTTGGTGTATCGTTATTTTATCACCTTTATTGATGATTATTCTCGAATGACATGACTGTACTTAATTCTTGATCGCTCCGAACTTTCTTGTGTGTTCCGAGCTTTCGTCCTTGATACTCGCACACAGTTTTCCGACAAACTTTAAACTCTCCGGACAGATAATGCTCGCGAATGGACTAGCCATGAATTTGTTAATATTTGTTCTGAATTTGAAATTATTCACCAAACTTATTGTGCCTATACCCCCAACAAAACAGCGTGGCTGAACGTAAAAATAGACATTTTTTTGATGTTGTTCGCTCTCTCATGATTCAAATGCGGGTACTTAAGGCTTTTGACACTTTGCGCTTTCGACGACATGTTACCTCATCAACCGTCTCCCTTTCCTCCGTCCTATGAAATGTTACTCCGTTTAGTCTCCTCTTCCCCTCTACTCTACCATTCTCTCTCACGCCTCGCATTTTCGGTTGTACTGCTATGTTCACTTGGTCCGTCCACAAAAAAGTTTGATCCTCGGGCAGCCAAACACATGTTCGTCGGTTATTCCTGTACTCAGAAAGACTGTTTGCTACTCTCCTACTACCCATAAGGTGACTGTTTCTGCTGATGTTACCTTTCAGGAAGATCAATCATTCATCTCCTATCCAAACCCACCTCTTCCACCGCAATCCTTACCAAGACCTTTCATCCCTTACCTCTCCTCCACCACCACTGCTCCCTGACCCGACTCCCGTTCTCCACAATCCCCCTCTTAGCCGTGTCTATACTGTTTGCCCTCCTCGCTTCGCCGCCTCGATGTAGTTGGCTTCGACCTCTGACACTCTGCGACCTGCTGATCCGACATCGGCCTCCACCGCCCATCCCATGGCGAATTATGTGTCTTTACATTTCCTGTCCCCGACGCTTCACACCTTTGCTACTTCATTATCCTTTATTTCTGTCCCTAACTCTGTGTAGGAGGCTCTTCAACATCCGGGCTGTTGGGCAGCCATGGACGCAGAAATGACAGCCCTCTGGGCTAACCGAACATGGGATCTGGTTCCTCTTCCTTCATGCCAGACTACTGTTGGTTGTAAATGGGTCTTTGTCATCAAGTATGCTCCTGATGAGACAATTGACCGTCTTAAGGCCTGACTGGTAGCTCGCGGATTTACTCAACAACAATGTCTCGATTATGAAGAAACATTCTCTCTAGTTGTCAAGCTCAACACGGTTCGTGTCCTCCTTTCAATGGCTTTGCATTGCCAATGACCCTTACATCAACTGAATATCAAGAATGTATTTTTAAATGACGATCTACATGAAACAATTTACATGCAACAACCTCCAGGGTTTGAGACCACGGGGGAGTCCCAGGTTTGTCATCTTAAGAAGTCGATTTATGGTCTCAAACAATCCCCTCAGGCATGGTTCGACAAGTTCAGTAGGGCCGTGCGAGAGGTTGGTTTTACTCGTAGCTCGGCAGATTTCTCTTTATTTACTTGACATCACACAACGAGCACCGTTCTCCTTTTAGTATATGTCGATGCCATCCTAATCACATGTGATGACTCAAAGGGAATACAAATGATCAAACAACACTTGAGCTTTGTTTTTCCAACAAAAAATCTGGGAAACCTCCGATACTTCCTCGGCCTTGAGATCGCACGTCTTGATGGCCTTGTCCCATCTCAACGGAAGTACTGTCTCGACTATCTTCATGTTGTCTGCTACTGTGGATGCAAGCCGACCAATACACCTATGGACGTCAATCATAAGCTATGTGCACATGCCTCAGATACAGATCTACTTCTTCCAAACCCAGAATATTATCGACGTCTCGTTGGGAAACTAATTTACCTAACGGTCATGAGACCAAACATATCCTTTGTTGTTGGGGTTATCAGCCGGTTTATGCACTTTTCTCGGATGTCTCATCTACAGGCCTTCGAACCCATCCTGAGATTTTTAAAAACAATCCCTGGTCCAGGGCTTGTATACAAAACCTCTTCTTCTACTCCAACATTGGTTGGATATTCAGATGCAGATTATGCTAGATCCCTGGATGATCGGCGTTCTACCAACAGATTTTGTACCTACTTCGGAGGTCACCTTGTTACCTGTCATAGTAAGAAACAAGCTGTGGTTGCTCGATCTTCAACTGAAGTTGAATACCGTTCGATGACGTCTGTTGTATCTGAGCATACATGGCTTGAAAGTCTCCTAGGTGATGTGGAGAGTAAAACTTTTCTCATCAGCTACCTTACTCTGTGACAGTCAAGCTGCTATACACATAGATAAGAATCCGGTCTTCCACGAAAGAACCAAACACATTGAAGTTGATTGCCACTTCATTCGAAAAAAAGTTCAAATAAAGAAGCTGGAATTTAAACATGTTCCAGCTACTGACCAAGTTGTTGATCCTCTCACTAAGACATTTCCAAGTACTCTATTTTATCAGTTCTTGTCCAAGCTGGGTGCCTACGACTTGTACGCTCCAGATTGCTTGGGAGTGTTAGAAAAGACTATGTAAAGGCCCGTATATTTCCCATTTATTTCTCCTCTTGTAATAGTCTCACATCTTTTAAATGTGACTCTTCTCTCTCTCATCTCCCTATATATATGTACTCATACATTGTATTTACATACTCAACAAGGATATACAAAGTTTCACTGTTTTTCTTTCATTGTTCTTGTACTTCTCTACAAGGCTCAACATAAGACTTGTTTAATATACATTAATAACGCCAGCCATGACATTAGTCTGCACAAAACTCATGGGCAGAACATGTGCAAAAGCAGGCTCACTAGATAATGATATACATGAACTAAAATAACTAAACCCAACTGCAACGGGCTAGTAACATAAATATCATACACAAGATGATAGGTAGCATATAAAGTTCACAAAAATTGTTCATTGTTCGGGTACAATAAAGGTATGGAGGAACTGCAATAGTACTCTTTCCTGAAAGCACAATTCATGTTAATAAATGTTTTGCGAGGCTGACCTCTTGTAACAACACTTATCCTCCGAGCACCCTAACTGCCTTAGGGGACCTCTCATCCTTCTTGTTCTGTAGTTCTATAGAAATAATGAACAATCAAGAAAATAAAAGCTAATATCAGTTGCAGATATACTTGAATAGATGCACAATCACGAGATGCTTAACGTTTTGACTCCATCCATAGTGTTTTATGTATTGCTATTCCCTTATATTGTTCTTGCATTTATACTTAATTCACTTAAAAATGGACACTCCCTGAGTCTCTCAATCACCATACAACAATAGTTTCATGACCATTACACAAAAATATAAGTGGGTATACGATCACGACACAAGGCAAAATGCAACAATTTTGGATTTGCAAGATCATGAACTAAACACAAGATTGCACTATCATTATTTATCATGGTGTCTCAGGTGCCACCTCTATGAGTCTTGCTCCCTCTTTATGGTCATTTCTCGACGAAGGCCCATTATCTGACAAAACTGATACTGAGCCGGAGCCTTGTCATGGCATTGACCCATCTACACTTCTTGTCCTTTCACAGAATATCTAGATCCCATTAAACACAATCATTGCAAAACATCGACCTAACATCACCCTTCTCATGGTTAATATGTACCAAATTTTGGTCCATCTCCACAAACCCCTCAGTCCCCCACAATATCCTACCTACGTCATTAGGCCATATGTTTGATCTATCAATACTCGGATTCATTATCCACCATGGATTTATTTCCTTACTCTCATGTGCAGATAAAAGTCCACAAAATGATCTCGATAAGCAACGACCACCGATCGCGGTAAAATCGTCCAAATAGGCTTCATTACAAAATGCCTAGCTCAAGGTGTCTCCGCCGAGCAGGATCACATGCCACTGATCAAAATGTTAAGCAACTCCAGATCTAGCCTATTGGATATTTATGGTTATGAAATCAACAATTTTTAACAATCCTATGGAAAGAATAACACAGGAGAGAGTCACTCCCCTGCCACAATCCATCGGCTCCATGATTTCCAACCATCTATCTGGTTTTGAAGTACCTTCACAAATTCGTACAATAGCTACCAACAATTCCCATACGCATTTACCAGAGATTTCTTCTTTAGCCCCATGGAGCTAAGAAAGATAGGTTGGGAGTGAAGAGGATAAAACTCTAGATCTAGCCTATTGGATATTTATGGTTTTGAAATCAACAATTTCTAACAATCCTATGGAAAGAATTCTAAACACAAGAGAGAGTCACTCCCCTGCCACAATCCATCGACTCCATGATTTCCAACCATCTATCCGCTTCTGAAGTACCTTCACAAATTCCTACAATAGCTTCCAACAATTCTGATACGCATTTGCCAGAGATTTCTTCTTTAGCCCCATGGATCTAAGAAAGATAGGTTGGGAGTGAAGAAGATAAACGGGTTGGTCAAGGGGTGCTTATGGATTTAAATGATCTCTAAGTGCTCCTTTTATATTTTGGATGGAAAGAGTACAAATATTGGTCCTTGGATGGAATTCCATGTGATGCTATAACTCTGACTATTTTAAAATTATGGATTATTTTATTTCAGTTTAGCCCGTATCGGATTGTTAAGAGGCCGAATCAAATCAATCGATGCCCCTGCTTGGAAAATAGACTAGGAGATTTATCGTATCAGACTGAGGGGGTCCCACTGAAGCCTATTGGCACTTTGATACACTGTTTCATAATGAACAATTGAACTACCATATGCTACTCTCCAGATCATATTGGTTGGGATGATACAACCAATGTTTTAAATATCGGATGTCGTCGACATATCAGATTGAGTTTTTAAATGTCGGATGTCGGAAGTCAGAGATATGTCAGAGATATTTTAAAATATCGGATTTCCAAGTTTTATAAATAAATTTTTTATTTTTATGTATACTAATTGTAATTATATGTTATAGAATAGAAAAAAATAACAAATAGATTAAAAAATGAGCCATCTATATTACAAAATAAAATCAAATAGTACCTAAGTTAAAATATTATTAATAAATACAAAATGATAAATTGTAAAATATATTTAATAATACATAATAATTTTATTTTGATAATAATATGTTTTTAGAAAATAAAAAAATTTAAAAGTTAAAAATTCTTGATTGATTATAAGTCTTCTCAAACATATAAACTTATATTAAAAGCATACAAACAATCAACTAATAAATGTATTAAATATTTTTATTTTCTTGTAATATGAAATTAAATTTTTTGAAACAATTGTATAAAATTGGTTGTAAAAATAAAATGTTAAAAAATCGAAACATTAATTTTAATCGATTTAAAGATACATAACATAATATATATATATTTTTTATATGCGATTTAAATATATGATGCTAGTCTGCTAATATAACATAAAATAGCGGATGATATATTTAAAAGTCGTGTCGGCCGATATATCTGAAAAAATCAGACATGACAGTCTATATTTTATAAAAGGACAATCTATTTTTTTAGAAAAAACATATCGTTTTGCCTTAAAAATGACATGTCAGGAGACATGTCGGACATGTGGAGGAAATTTAAAACAATAGATACAAATACAACATACCCGATGAGGATATTTCCTCTATCACTTGCTAGCTTGTCAATTGCTTGTATCAAACTTGTGTGATTTCTTCTGGAGGTGAATCAAACTGGGGCTGCACACTATTGGACTTGATGGTTCTTATACAGAATCATGAAAATTTAAAGTATGCTACAAACTCATGTAGTATGCTTTTTCCTATCTTCCTAGGGATGGTTTCTTATTGAAGATTCTCCAAATCAGAGATCCAAAGCCTAATAGTTCTTAAATGATCCCTACGACGCTCTTCACTCCCTTATGCAAGAGTAAGAACACATCAAATGTTACGAACTTTCCACTTGAGATGCATAAATAAATTTAAATTGTACGCTCGACAAGATGGTTGTGGATTTGTGAAGTCATTGTTGTATCAGTACTCTCATCTCGAAAATCAACCTTTTCTGTAAGGTCGAGGCTTGAAGGGGTCGTTTGGGAGCGTAAGCGATCCATATTCTCAAAGTCATTGCCATCCTCTTCGACACCAAGCAACAAACACAGTTTCTTGAGTGAGCATTTGCGTGTTTGAGAATTGAGGTTCTTGGAGTGAGCCCATAATGAGGACTAAATGTCTTCTTCATCATCAGAATTGGAACCCCTCGACTAAGCCCACTGTGCAATGACTTCAGGATGTTGGTCGAGTTCTGTCCTGGATACTGAACTCTATGGAAAGTGAGTCATATCAGATGACTATGTAGTAAGAAACTGCATTGGATATGTAAGATGAACTTAAGTATCTTTACCCTGAGAATGATAGTCTTCAACACCTGCTCAGTCTATTTCGAGACTTCCAGACTTTTGAACCTTGTTTTGATGGCGATCTGACGTCATTCATGGCACAATATAAGGCTCTCATCAAGACTTACATTAAACATCAATCTCCTACTCTAGATTTGACGACCTAAAGGACTCGGGAAGAAGCGGTTGATGTAGCTATAATGATGGCGAGAATTCCTCCAAATATCAACGATGTTTATGCAAATATTTTATTTTCTCCAACTATTTCATCTTTATCAGATATTAATTCAATGGTTAAGAAAGTTTCTCCACCCACTAAAATTTTCATACCTCCATCTCCCTCCCTTCTCCAACATTTTACTGAAGCATGCTTCCTAAAGTTCAGCACCGGGGAGGTTGCATGGGCTTTCGAGGGGGTGGTGGGCATGATGGTCAAGATCTTCCTAAGGGACAACACTTTCCTGTGTGCCCATTGCGGCTGGGCAAATCACACTGTGAGTGCGTATTGCAAATACCAATGGAGATGCTACGACATGTACCTGTTGCAAGTAATAAAGTGTGAGTGAGTTTGTTGTATCCGTAGGGAACACCGATCGGAGATGCCCAAGATTATTATATCACCAATCTATTTAGGTGAATCAAAGATTTGGATTCATTATAACTAAAGTGCGAGAATTGAAATCTACAACTATTGAAAACATTTCATCCTAAAAAAACATCCTCAATCATAGGAAAATCAGACACCTTCATTGATTTGAAGGTGTTTGATTACAATTAAAGAGGAAATTTAGTTCACAAGCACAAAAAAATGATGAAGAAAACCTTGAGCATTCAAGTTTATGATCGGAGAGGAAAACAATGCAGAGTGAGAAGAGATAATCCCCGGATATCTAAAAAAGGACCATGAATTTTCAATTCGGACTTCCTTCTATCTATGGTCTCGTCCGGGGTAAAGGAGGCGATGCCACCACTGCTCCCAATCTTCTCTCCATATACTCTCTCCTTCAATTTCTCCTTCTTAATCTCCTAGCATCCTTGGAGCTCTTGGAATCCTCACATTTACAACCCTAAAAACCAGAGAAAACAGCTTGAAGATTAAGTTCTGAGATCTCCTTATTGCAATTGAGGGTTTCTATTTCTATGAAGTACAGAACACCGCAAATGATCGTCTGCACGATCGTGCTTGATTGACCACCCGAAAATTAGCAGTTAGTAGGAAAATCACTACCTTCTTTATTTCGGGGAACATTTGCCCACCATGGAGTCCGAATTAGCAATTGTCTTTCATCAATATTGTAGCTCTTGAGTTAGCTTTTTCATAGTATTTTGAATTTCCAAAATTCGAGTTCCGCAAAAAATTATGGCCAAAATGCCAAAGCTGCGCAAAACTGGCAGGAAATTGAAATATTTACGAGAGAACTTTTTTTGGATTGCACGACCGTGTATGAAGGGTGCACAATCATAATCCAAAAATGCATTTTTCAATTGAATCATCATAAAGTGGGCACACAATCGTGCCTGAATAGATGTACTATCATGCACAACACTAGAATGAGCTAAATCATGTTTGAAAACCTTGAAATCATGATTTTTTCTTCATTTTTAGCTCCAAGATTTCCTTTATCATGAAAATAGAATTGTGTATGAAATATCACTATAATCAACTAACGGTAGGAGAAATTCAATGGAATAATAGAGCTAAAAGAGGGTCAAAAATACACGTATCATGCAACTTGTTATAGAAAACATGAGTTCACACAACAACCACAAACCCTCCTTTCCAACTTCTTTTGTAGCGGATGCTCTTAGCGCATCCCGATCCGAGTTGACACCTTGATGAAGAACCTTTAGATTTTTCGGGGTTGGTTACTCGAATTTTTGTGTCTATTGTGTCTAATTCTAATGAAAATATATCATGTTTTCCTATAACTCTTTATATAATCGACTATGGGGCCACAAATCACTTTATTCCACATAAAGTCTTGCGATGCACAAACATTGCTTGTCTAAAGTTTATCACTATTTTCAATGGTGAAACCATTCCGGTTAGTTGATCCGGGGTTGTGTCTCTCACTCCATCTATTTTTCTTCGCTCTGTACTTTATATTTCTTATTCACAATTTAGTATTCTCTCCGTTAGTCTCCTTGCTCATGGTTGATTGCTCCATCAAATTTTCCTCTTCTTTGTGGTGTAGGATGGACGAACCTGGAGTTTCTTTGGTAGAGGACAATTGTCGAACGAGCTCTACATTTTGGATTTACTCCTCCTAGCTCTCTCTTTAATCAACTCAGTTGACTGACACCGACGTCTTCACCACGGACCTCTTCAAATACCAGAGGAGGTTCTTCCAAATTTTTCTTTTCCTAATTTTACATGCAAATCTTATATCTATGAAAAATAACATCATTTAGCTTTCTCCCTTCCCCCTCCCCATTATGGTAGTAGCGATGCTATGTTTTCTTTAGTTCATTAAGACATTTTGAGTACATATTAAACTACTAGTTTATCTGGATATTATTATTTTATTCCGTTTATAGATGATCATTCTCGTATGAAATGAATGTATTTACTCTGTGATTGATTTGAGATGATACATGGATTTTTCTCATTTATCAAAAAACATGCAATCAATTTTCGACTAATTTGAAAATTATTTGGACTAATAATACTCGTGAGTACTCTAGTCATGAATTTTAGGGAACCTGCAATACCTTCAGTATTATTCATCAAACGTCCCGTGTTCACACACCACAACAAAATAGTGTGGTACAACAGAAGAATAATCGCCTTCTTGGTGTTGTCAGATCTCTCATGTTTCAAATGTTGGTTCTCAAGATCTATTGAAACTTCATAATCACTACTGCATGTTATTTAGCTAATCGTATGCCATCAATTATCCTGAATTTTGCGTCCTCTTTGTCTGCTCTATTTTTGTCTACATCTCCCTTCTCCATAACTCCTTGAGTTTCTGTGTGTGTGTGTGTGTTTCGCTCATTCTCTTAGTCCTCCTTTTAGACAAGCTGAAAACAAGAGCTACCAAATATAATTTTTTCTGAGGTGGATTATGCAGATTCCATTGATGATCGTTGATATATAAGCATCTATTGCATGTATTTTTGAGGAGATCTGATCATTTAACGAATAAAGAAACAAGCTGTTGTGCCACAATCATCTGCTGAGGCTGTGTATCGATCAATGGCCGACGACGTTTTAGAACTTACATGGCTGGGGATATTTTTACTGATCTTGGTATCTCTCTTACCTGTTTTGCAATCCTGTACCGTGATTGTAAAGCTGCCATCGATATCACAAAAAATCCTGTAATCCATTAACAAACTTTGAACATTGATGTAGATTGCCATTTCATCTGAAAAGGAGTTTAACTCCACAAATTTGATCTACGATATGTTCCCTCTATTGACTAACTCTCTGATGCCTTCACAAAGGTCTTTCCAATGTCATTTTATTATCAGCTCTTTCCAAGCTTGGAGCCTACGATATGTACAGTTCAATTTGCGAGGTAGCATAGAAGACATGTTATAGAAGCCTAATGCTATTGTCCCACTTCTTTTGCCTATTAGGAATGTTGTTTATCTTATATAATGTAGTCTCACATTGTGTTTTGGAGTTGATGCTTCACTAATTCAATATTTGTACGACTATAGGATGAAATTCAGTTAGAGGAGTTGAAATTAACCAATTTTGTTGTTTAGCTTCATGATGATAATTCACGTGAATTATAGTTTTTAACAGAGTTTCTGGCAATCTAATCACAGTACAAGTAAAATTTAAGTGCAGATCATAACATGTTGAATGGACACAAATATTAAACTGGTATAATTAGTATTTGTAGCGTAAATTTAGAGGAAGAAGATGAGAAGGAAGAATAAGAGTATGAAAATTACCTAGAGACGTGAGGGAGGGAGGCCGACGCTGGGGTAGAGTGGCAAAGTCGAGGACTTTTTTCGCTTGCTGGTCGTGATATGGGCTTTCTCTTGTGGGTCGTGGTATGGGCATTCTCTTGTGGGTTGTGATGGAGGCTTTCTCTTGCAGATCATGGTAGGAGCTTTTTCTTGTGGTTCAGGAATAAACCTCATCTTACATTTTTGAACTCCGATTACTTGTGTAAATTTTAATTTGAAGTCAATATTGGTTATTGTTGCTTTTTTGGTGAACTTTCATATCATTTGAGATATTATTCCATGCAATGTCTTATATTAATTGTCCTACTTTCAAGATCTATTCACTTACCTTTTTAGTGAATCAATTTTAACTTTGATTCGACTAATAAGCTTGTTAATTTAGGACTTTAATATCAATTGTGGTCGCTTGCGAATTCTTTTAATTAAATTTAGAATTTATTGCAAGTTAATTGTTAGATAATTGTATGTACGTGTGACCTTGAGGTCACGGTTTTGAGTCCTGGAAGCAGCCTCTTACAAAAATATAGGGTAAGATTTGTCTACATTTTACCCTTATGGTGGGACCCTTTCCCAGACCCTCACTGTGCAGGGATGCTTTGTGCACCAGGCTGCCCTTTTTATAATTTTATGTACGTTGCATCCCACAACACTACACAAACACAAAATCAGTAATGTTCCCCTTAGGGCACAATTGCACTTTCACTCCTACTTTTGCCCCGAGTCATGGAGCCTAGACCACTTACCCATCTCATCCCTTGGTTGTCCACCACCTTGCTTAAGCTGGCCAACACCTTGCTCCAGCCTACCACCACCTTCCCCCTCACCAACCACCCCACTCTGCATTTCCAATAACCACCACAACTATTTTTTCAATTTCAATATCCATCATAATTATCTCATTTCTTCAAATAACTTGTATAACTACTTCTAAACTGTCAATCACTATAACTAGTATCTCCTTACCTCCAATAACTACCTAGTTACCCACTTAATATTATTGAATTTTCTACAGGAAACTACCCATCATCTTTTCTCCAACTGCTAATAGTTTCCCACTCCCCCCTTCAACTGCAGGTAATCACCCACTTTCCCCTCTCTTTTAAACTTCTGGAAACTGTCATTTTCCTCTCGTTGAGCACTTTCTTGTTCATCCTGGCCCCATACTAACCTTCCTGTGCCCATTGCTTACTGCCTGACTCCTCCCAGTGCCCTGAACTTCTCTCCTAGCAGGGTGCCAGACCTTCCAACCCTTGGAAACCTGCATCCTATCCTCCAGGATTTCTCCCATCCCTTCTCTCAATCTATGGGAACCTTCCAAGCTCCACAACAGCTTGCAACCTCTCCTCTAGCCGCTAGAATCCCACTACAGCCCTTCAAACTCTCTCTTACAGCCCCGTCCAAAGCCCAACCGCCTGTTGTCTTGCTCTCCCCAAGCCTCAAATTATCAGCCCCTCTTTCTTGGTCTCCTATGTTTAAGTTCTTATCTGGAGTTTATTTCTTGTTCATTTTATGCCAGTTGATATTATTGAACTTAAGAGAGGCGTAATAATAATTCTTCATTACCTGAAATAAATGGTGTTCTACTATATTTATAATATAGTGCATTGCGGGCATAAAAGAATCTATGAATATGAAAAAGTATTAATAATACTTCTAACACTTCCCCTCAAGTTAGACATGATATATTAGTATATCCAACTTGCTATTAAGTTCCCTAAAATATTTTTTCGCTCAAAAACACATCTCCTAGTATTCCTTCAAAGTGTGCAAAATGAGTAAATACAATTCCTTTCACAATGTTCTCTTTCATAAAGTGTCTGTCAACTTCAACATGTTTGGTGTCGTCTCTCTGAAGTGAATAATTAGTCGATGGAAGCCTTGTCACAGTTCAACATAAATGAGCTTGTTTTAAGCAAGCTAGATCATTCCTGGGTGTACATGGCCATATTATTCCACATATACTTTGGGTTATTACTTTAAATTTTTGCTTTTGCGCTAGAACGGGGTATAACAAATTATTTTCTTCTTCTTTGGGTGACGAGATTACTCCCAACTAAGGAGCATTATGTTGTTGTAGATCTCTATGATCAATTGTTCTAACCCAATCAATATCAGTATGCAGTTCAATCTTTAAGTTATATGTTATGATGTTCAGAGTGCGAGTGGGTGTGCTGTCTCTAGAGGGAGAAGTCTTGAAGAGGGTTATCTCATCCCTTCCTTGACTTAGCCTTCTTAATGGTGGAGGATGCAATGAGAGTCAAGCTCAACCCATAAATGAAGAGGAAGATATCAACCGTAGCCTAGCTTAAGAAGATAAGAAGGAGAGAAGACTAAGAATAACTTCATTCTTATCCTTATGCACCCTACTCACTTATATATAGTGAGAGAGGATGGTTGTTAAACCATTACATTAATGCCCCTTACCCGGGCTACAAGATCCGTCAGAATATAGTACTGTGAAACACAAAATATTACATTATTGCCCTCATTCGGGTTACACAGTATGTGAGAAATATAATAACACAAAATACTACCAAAACTGAAATAAGAGTTTCTGGTTTGTTTTCCAATTCACACACATCCCATACATATTTTTCTTGATTAATTTTTTTTAAACAAAAGTGGATACAGTCGACTTAAAACAACAATAAAACAATGACTCATGCGCCCCTGATGAAGCAACAATAAGTCCTCCATGCTCCCACAACTCCAGCAACCTCTATAATGGATGAAAGCGCCGAGCTCATACTTTCTTTATCTAGGCTCCACAAGCCACTATGCCATGCGGCAGTCCCAAGTCTTCTGCCAGTTTCCTTCTCCTTGAAGATCACTTTTGGGAATATCAAACAAACAATTTAGTTGAGATATAATGACATTAATGGATAAGAGTTTCACCGGAAAGGAAGCCACATGCAAAACATTGGTCTGAGTCAAAGTGTTAATACATAGCATAGTACTCTTACCAACCACTGGCTGTGTTGTACCATCAGCAGTCTGAGTTGCTAGTTGAGTGTAAGAAGATAACTCCCTAGTATCCCCAATGACATGCAGAAAAGCACCAGAATCGACTATCAAATCTTGTGATCTAGTGGTGGATATAGATATGAGAGCAAGTGTATCACAAGTACCTGTGGCGGAGTGAGTAAAAGAGAATGTTACTCCGAGATTAAGATTAGGTAAATGTGTCATCAACCACACCCTTCTGCTTTCTCCTCATCAGCTGAGAGTAAACTTCCAAGATCGCCTGCTCTTTCTCAGAGTGACTAACATCAACCATACCCCTTTCTGCCTCTTCCTCTGCTATCATTAGATTTTCTCGGCAACCTTTGTTATGAAAGGCTCATGGCGTACCAAGGTGCAAATGGGTCTTGGAGGCTAGGCGCAGACATGCGTCTGACGAAGGCATGAGGCAACCACATTCATTTTAAATAATAAACATCAAACTCTGTTTATCTTCTTGATCAGATTTTTTGTCTATTCTACTCATTAATCATTCATTGCTATCATTTGTATCTCTTAAAAATAGAAACAATGTGGTCGCTTATGTCATATCTATGTCTCAACGCTCGATTATGTTCACAAACATTAAATCATGCAAAAAATTATTGAGCCCTTGCATTCTTTATTTCTTTTTTTGAAAAAAATTACAACAAAAATTACACTCAGGCGCGCCTTTTATGCTCCAAAGGCGCATAAATGTGCAAACCTTTGAGCCTTGTGTGCCTTGAGCCTGAGGCGTACCTTTCACAACATAGCCAACAGCCTCCTCTTCCACCACCTATGTGACCCCCATGGCCACGACCATAACTCCCAAACTAACCCCGTTCACCAGCCTTCTGCTCCTTGTGTGGATTAGGACAAGCTTGCCTTAGATGACCTATCTCATCGCAATTGAAGCGTTGTCGTATCTCACTCCTATATCCTGTATGACCAAAATTGGTGGTGAGGACCAGTTTAGAGCTCCCTTATCTAGGAGTTCTAGGGTTCAATCCCCAAACTCAATAACCTGCCATTGGAATTAGCGGATGCGGCCAATCAGATCCGTGGAAAGGTGGTTGGGTCACTGGTCTGCTGATTTGTAGCGCACCTACAGTAGACTGTGGTGTTACACGAACTTCACCGTGGAAGTCCAGTTGAACCATACTGGTGCCTAATCCTGGTCTCCTCCTGCAGCATGGCCAGGTCTCCTTTACTATATTTGGCGACCCCTCTTCGCAAGATCGTCTCATCCAGGAAGGGAATCCTCGTCTGTGCGAGCAGCGCTGCACACCAATACCATGCTCAACTCCCTCATAAAGTGTATAGTCCTTCTCTGAGCATCTCACTCACCATTCTTGCACCCGGGATCTTTGCAACACGCAACTGGTGAGAAATGATTATAATCTGCCCACAGTCGCTCCAAATCTGCGACATACTCCTAGATCAATCGATCTTCCTGAGTTACTGTCTCTATCTCCCTCTCGATCGGAAACACTCACATGTTGTCGACGTCGGCATTGATCCTCTGCAACTACCACCAAACATCACTCACAATCTCTATATCTACTCCTATCCCGACAGAATTCCAGCTTTTTTCCCCACCCATCAAAGAGCTGGACTACAGGTTCCTTCTTGGAACTTCCATCTCAACAACCCGGTTCCTAACCCTCAACTAATTAAACACTCCTCCCGTCCAAACACCTCCCACGATATCTACTACACCCTTAAACCACCAGCCACCAGATATCCCAACTTCCAGCCACCAGATATCCCAACTTCCACATTCCAGCAAACACCAGCAACCTGAATCTCCAGTTTCAATCCTTTCCTCAACTACAACAACCCTACATTCTCCTTACCCGAGCCTTATCCATCCCCCAAGACCCCACCATCCCTGAAACCAGTGCAAAAACATTTCCGGATTACTATCCAGACTCAGAAATCAACAACAAAATACCTTCCCAACTGCTATTACCTGTGTAAGTCGTAATGTGAAATCACTATTACTTCATGTTGTTTATTTGATGAACTGACAATAAATTAGTGTTCTTGATTTGTAAGAATTCATTCAATTTAAATTTTACTTGAAAATTTCATTCACCAAACATTTAATTGAAGCATTTTTTCTAAAATTTGATTAGATTTGACTTGTGTTTCTAACTCCTATTCTCGACCATGCATGTTTGTAAATTCTTATATTAATTGCAAAATTTATTGCAATTAAACGTTGGATTATAACATGCTCATCACGTCATTTGAATTCCTTAGGGAATGTTTACACACACCTAGATTGTTTTGCATCAAAACGACTGTGGTTGTCTGTGCTCGTTTATTTTTATTGGAGAATTATTTAGGCATAGTAGACCCATCATGCTTTGAAGGGGATTAATGGCTATGCGCACATACACTAGAATTCTTGACTATTGTCTTGTAATACTCGGATTATCTCTCCAGTGTGTAGAAGTCATATCCATTTTAGGTGGGTGTCGAGTTGAGCTTGGATTGTGTTCCCATTACATGTGGATAAACCTACCCAACTTCGTAATTTTATCCTGACATCGTGGCATTTTGTTTGTGAATCTTAATATCTAGTGAAATGAACATTTGGGTAAACTGTGATTGATAGAAGTTTAGAAGAATGGCACATGCGAGGTGATTATTGACACACTCCTTGCTTTTATTATTGCATCTCTATGTTCTTACTTTGCTTGCTATTATTTATGCTTTATATAGAATACTTGGCCATGCAGGGAAGTGAGTGGGTAGAAACCCGTAGGAATCCCTTAAAGGTGCTTTGAAGGATGATGCCATTACATGGTCAATTTGTTTTGATCCCTGCTGCTAACACTTTGTTTGCAGGACAAGGAGCTTGATCGTAGTTTGTGTATACTAAATGGTTGTCAGGATCGAGATCTTTTGTAAGATAGTTGTGGTTGGATCAGATCGAGGATTGCAAGATCCTACAATATTCACTAGTTATGGATTACAATATAAAATTGAACTTTGTATCATCTAATTACATGATCAATTAATCCAAAAAACATTAAACTATATAAGAATTGAATAACAATATCAAAATAAAGCAATCGAACAACTGAATCAAAAATTTAATAACGTTCTAACTTCTACACAAGTAAATATAAAGTAAACATCACTGTAAAACATCAAATAACAATTCTTGTTTTCTAGAACGAAGGTTAACCGTAATACCATATTTTTCAATTCCATAAAGGGCACATCAACCTATTCTTCATCATCAAGCATTGCATTTTCTTCTTCGCTACCATCACCACTGCCATTCCCATTTTCACCCCCCTCACTAATACAGTCAAGAGCATTAAGGTCATTGCTTCTTATTGTGAGATCCTCAATTGTACCTAAAGTCAAAAGATTTAATCAAATGAGATGAGAGCATGATATGCAATATAATTGAGAAAGTTTATGTTATCAAATAAATTAATATCAAATTTACATTAATATCAAATCAATGTCGCCGCAGAGTCTTCAATATTCGTTCCCACATTACCATCACCACAAGTTTCTCGTTGATGTGTATTTTGCAGAATCCCCAATCAGTTGCCCCTACGAGGAAGAACGTTATCTTCTTTCTCTGTGATGCATTTGTCGTCAGAAGGGATGTCCTTCAAACTATAATAATTTCCCTTCATTTTCATATTGCATTCTCTTTGATCCAACCAATTGCCAGTTGAAGTTTATTTTTTTTGTAGCTTATTTTTCGCATTTTACTTTCATGAAATAAATCCTTAATTGACTAGTTCACATATTGTTTTCTTTGAACCATTAGTTCTATGTATTGACCTGTGATCAATTTGTGACCAGTGACTTGTTACGCGTCCTTTTATGACGTTATTTAGTATTAATTATTTCCTATTTTGCTTTTTTTGTCTTAGGGCCGCGCCCTTATATGACGTCATCTTTTATATCGTGCTTTTATGTCATGCCATTTTTAGTCGCATGTCCAAGTTTGTCGTTATTTCCTTCCACATTCCTTTTTTTGTGTCAATTGTAAGTCCTATTTAAGGGACCTAATTGGTGTTCTCTCTCTCGAGCACCCCCTGCTTAGGCAGCCGCGGTCAAGGCACCGCAATATCTCCGCCACCGTCACTTACGCCTCCGGACACTCCTCCGACGACATCCAAGTAGACCCATAACAACTTGGTATCAGAGCTCAACTCCTCCCCTCCTTCTCGCAAGCCGACACCCTTGGCGATCCTCGACCTCGTGGGCGGATAACATCTCTCGCACGGTCGCTATGATCCTTAGCCCACTAGACTTGTAACCCAACCACGCGAGCCCTCCGTCGTTTGTCGCACCCAGTTCCAGTGGCTACCCGGACGCACACCACCGATGATCCCTCGGTACTCCGACGAAGAATCCTCCCGACCAGAGGAAATCGATGACACCTTCCAGTCGATATTAGACTTTCACAACACATCTGTCGGCGTCCGGCGAGTGCTATCCATCAGCGATCTACGCAACGAAACCGCAAGGCAATCACTGGACGCGTCTTTCCGCCGCACCCAGCCTGCTGCATCGAAAGCAACCCGATAGTTGCTTCTCGACAGGGTCACACAGGGCGTCCGCCGCTCGCCATCCAATGCACAGATCCCTCTCTCTGTCGCGTCGCCTTCTTCCCGGAACTGCTCTGCTCCTTTAATTACGAGGCGTCTCCCAGTTAAATCCGGCCGCTCCAGCAGTTATGCGCTCGACGATTGCATCAAATGCCTATTTTGGAAGCTAATCTCCAAAACACGCAAGCCTGTAACACACTCAAGAAAGCTGAGTTAATATTTTCCTGATTGGTCCGCCTTCACGAGATCGGCTGGAATTTATTAATTCCAGGCCAGAAAGGAAATAACACGATTAGGGCGTGTAGAGAAAGTTCCAAACCTTGTATATACTTCTTGAATACCGAAAAACAAGTACGAGTACAAATATATAGGAGAGAAGAGAGTAAGATCTAGCTATACAGACAATGTGGGACTAAACACTAACTCCTACATGAGTCAATATATCATTTTTCCTAGTATTTTCTAACACTCCCCGCAAGCTAGAGCGTACAATTCATTGGCACCAAGCTTGGACAAGAACTGATAGTAGAGACGCCGTGGTAAGGCCTTGGTGAGGATATCAACAACTTGCTGAGCAGCAGGAACATGTGTTTACTCTATCTTCTTCAACTGAACCTTCTCCCGAATGAAGTGACAATCAACTTCAATATGTTTTGTCTGTTCATGGAAGACCAGATTCTTGGCAATGTTTATAGCAGCTTGACTGCCACGCAATAAAGTTGCGGGTGAGGAGAGCTTGACTCCTAGATCATCAAGGAGACCCTCAAGCCACATGAGCTCAAACACAACAGCTGCCATAGATCGATACTCAGGCTCGGCAGATGAGCGAGCAACCACAGTCTGTTTCTTGCCGCGCCATGTAATAAGATTTCCTTCAAAGTAAGTGCAGTATCCACTTGTGGAACGACGGTCATCCAAATAGCCAGCATAATCAACATCAGAATATGCAATCAGAGATAAGGGAGACGAAGAGGGCTTGTATACAAGCCCTTGTCCAGGAGCAGTCTTCAAGTAACGAAGAGTACGTTCGACAGCCTGAAGATGAGAGATACGTGGCTCATACATGAATTGAATGACAATTCCAACATCAAATGATATATCAGGTCTGGTAACAGTGAGGTATATCAGCTTTCCCACAAGCCAACGATAATACTCTGGATTCGGAAGGAGCAAATCGGAGTCCGAGGCATGAGCATAAAGCTTGTGATTGATATCCATGGGAGTGTCAACAGGCTTGCATCCATAATAACCCGCATCATGAAGTAGGTCAAGACAGTACTTTCTCTGAGATAACACAAGCCCATCAGGTCTCCGAGCCACTTCGAGACCAAGGAAATATCGAAGGCTTCCCAAGTCCTTTGTTTGAAACACAGTTGCTAGATGCTTTTTAATCATTTGTATTCCTGAAAGATCATCTCCTGTAATCAGAATATCATCCTTATAAACCAAAAAAATTACTGTGCCCGTTGGACGATGACGAGTGAACAGAGAGAAGTCAGCCAAACTCCGAGTGAACCCAACATCACTTACGGTTTTGCTAAAATTTTCAAACCATGCCCAAAGAGATTGTTTGAGACCATAAAGAGACTTCTTCAGACAACAGATAAGAGACTCCCTCGTGGTCTCAAACCCGGGAGGTTGCTGCGTATAAATGGTCTCCTGTAAATCGCCATTAAGAAAGACATTTTTGACATCCAGTTGGTGCAAGGGCCAGTGGCGGTGAACAGCGAGGGAGATCATTATCCAAGACTTGTTGTTGAGTGAAGCCGCGAGCTACAAGACGAGCTTTCAACCGGTGAAATGTCCCATCCGGACCCTGTTTGATGGTAAACACCCACTTACATCCTACACAAGATTGTCCAGGAGGAAGCAGGGCCAAATCCCAAGTGTTGTTTGCCCAAAGAGCAGACATTTCCTCGTCCATAGCCGCCCGCCACCCGAGATGCTGGAGAGACTCCTGTACAGAATTAGGGGTGGAGATAGAGGATAAAGAAAGAGCACTTTATCCGAGTTCTGGAGAGAGACGGTGAAAAGAGACATAGTTTACCAGCGGGTGGTCAGTGGAAGCTGTTGTCGGATCCGCGTGCTGCAAAACATCATTAGAGCAGGGCAGCTCCCGTAGGGCAGTAGACGAAGAAGGACGTCGAGTGTACACACGAATGACAGGTGGTGTAGGTGGTTTAGGTGGGATTGATGTGGGAAGAAGAGGAGGAAGGTTTGAATGAACAGTGATAACAGGCCGCAGGAGAGGTGGTTGAAGGGGAGAATCAGCTTGTTGAGAGTAATATGACTGATCTTCGAGGAAGGTGACATCAACAGAATTAACCACCTTGCGATTCTTGGGTGAAAAACAAACGTAGCCATTCTGAGTCCGAGAATAGCCCACAAACGTATATTTAGTGACACAGGGAGCAAGTTTGTCAGTGGACGAGCAAAGATGATGAACAAAGCACACACAACCAAACACGCGAGGGGTGATGAAGAAAGCAGGTTTGGAGGGATAAAGAAGATTGAAGGGAACCGCAAAATTGAGAATAGAGGAAGGTATGCAATTAATATGAGTGCAGGAGGTAGAGACCGCAAAATTCCAATACTGTTTGGGAACATTCATTTGAATCATAAGAGAGCGGGTGGCCTCAAGCAGGTGTCGATTCTTGCGTTCAGCAACGCCATTATGTTGGCGGGTATAGACACTGGAGGTTTGATGGATGATCCCAAACTCAGCACAGAGGAGAGTGAAGACATGACTCGTGTATTCACGGGCATTTTCAGTGCAGAGAGTTTTAATTGAAGTGGAAAACTGGTTGCGAGTTTCAATGAAAAAGGTACGGAATACACCAGACAATTCAGAGCGGTCATGAAGGAGATACAACTAGGTCACCCGAGAGTAGTCATATACAAATGTGACAAAGTAACGATATACAAAAACACTCGCAATTTTGTAGGGTCCCCAAATATCAGAGTATACAAGATCAAAGGCAGCAGGACTCCGAGTAGGATGTGGTGAGAACGTAGACCGATGATGTTTCCCATAGATACAAGACTCACACATGAACTCTTGGAGGGACACGTCGGGGAGAGATTTTCTGGGGATGTTTAGAGGAGCGTGACCCAGACGTCGATGCCAATCAACAGAGCTAATAGGGGACAACACGTCAAGGATATAGAGACCATTCAACAGATGCCCTTTTCCAATGATAGTTTGCGTCTTTCGATCCTGCACAACACACAAGTTAGAAGAAAAAATAACATCACAATCGAGGTCAGTAGTGAGTCGACCAACAGAGAGAAGGTTGAAAGGAGAGCCGGAACATGAAGGGCAGAGCGAAGAGTAATGGAGGGAGTGAGGTGAATATATGCCGCGCCAGAAACGAGAATTGTGTCCCCACTAGCAACAATAATGAACTTGGGATGCACAAAGTTTAAATATTGTGGTGGTTTCCGTGAGGTAATGTGGTGAGAGGCCCTAGAATCCAAAATCCAGGATGAGCTATGAGCAAGGCAGGAGGTACCACCATCGGAAATAGACATCACCGAGCCCGGAGGACAGCAGATCTTCTTGCAAGGAACAGTCCGCATCGATCACGATGACAACGCACCAACGGCAATAAACGGCCGCGACCAGCACGGTTAGAAAAGTGCCCGCAGCAGATAGAAACACGCCGTGGCGGTTAAAAAAAACGAGCAGGCAGCGCGGCTGGGAGAAGACTGTTGGGTTTCTCTATAAGGATGTCACAACGCTTGTGCACGCAACGGAAGGAATAAAACATCAAGACAACCCAAAAGTGATGTGATCGGGCCATGAAAATTGAATCAAGAAGTTAACAAATAATTAGACAAAAATTAACTTAGCGGCGTTGAGTCACAACTCAACGGAGATGCTCCAAGCTTAGTGTCCTCGTCGGTGGCGAGTTCTACGTGGAATAACGTCCACGTCTCTGCAGAAATCCACACGAGCGGGAGAACCCCGAGCTTCGTCGCACGAAGGGTCGGTAGGAAGACCAACCACACCTTTGCACTTCCCACGGACTGCTAGGTCCGCGCCAGAGAAAGCAAGACCGGCGACGGTCGTCGGCGGAGCGAACAGGAGGCAGCAGAACGATTCCGTCCGGCGGGGTTCGGGATTCGGCCGATCGGGAGAACGGCGGAACTCTTTCGTCATCTTCCGATCACTCTTCCCAAAACCCTGCTTCGAACTCCAGCTTACACAGGAAAAACCCGATTCCTACTCTTCCCAAAACCCTAAGTCCCCTATTTATACCAAAGGCATAAACAGTCCAAAGAACACCGTTATCCGCAGACCACCCAAGCTAAGGTATCTGGACCGTTCGGCGAGAATCACCTCCAGGTTCGGCGAGAATCAGTCGGCGAGAATCACCTGCAGATTCAGCGAGAATCAGTCGGCGAGAATCACCTCCAGATTCGGAGAGAATCAGTCGACGAGAATCACCTCCAGATTTGGCGAGAATCAGTCAGCGAGAATCAGCAGGCAGAATCGGCGAGAATCAGCAGGCAGAATCGGCGAGAATCAGCAGGCAGAATCGGCGAGACATACTCGACGACTCTCGACGATTCTGCCTTAGTCGCCGAGTCATACTCGACGACTCTCGTCGACTCTCGACGAATTGGCCTTAGTCGCCGAGTCATACTCGACGACTCTCGTCGAACCATTCTCGACGAATCTCCCTGGCAACATTTGCCTGACCCCATTCTGTATGGTGATTGGTAACCTTTACCAACACAATCAATCTTCCAATTTCTCCACATTCTCTTATGTGCGACCCTGCAGGCTCATATCGTGTTGGCAATGAGATTACATGTTTGACCACTTCTAGATCACCATGGTAACTCCAACAGTCTCCCACTTGATCTTGAAAGTATCAAACCAAAAACCTCACAAACAATGAGCGGCATCTAGCAATGCATCATTGCTCCCCAAGCAATAAGAGTTCATAACTCATAAGCCTTTATGAACAATGTCCCAGTGTTGTCTTTGTCCCTTTGTCCCTTACATCAGGAAAGAACTAGAGACATGGACCGTGTCACCCTCATAATAGCTCAATCTAAGTTTCTTGATCTAGAACGGACTTCCAGAGAATGGTGAGTCCAATATCACATATTGACTCAACCAAGCATGCCCATGCATTTCTCAGTCCAGTTCCATCAAGGGGCCCATGGATGCAACTCCTGTCATATAGGAGGACAAATTCCATATCTGCTCACACACAAACACCCAAATGATTCGTAACGTGCCCAACAACCACCTTTATCATCAACCTTTCTCAAGGAAGACTTTAGATGACATCAAAGCACGCTCTTCCTCACTTGATGAATGTTGTGACTTCAGGTCAAAGGACCACAACACCATTGCCAATTGAGACCTACTCGTGACACATTTAGATAACAATCCACAGAGTAGTCTCAGGTTGGGTCTGTCCAGTACAACTTGTTCATTAACAAGTACCCACGTGATGACTTGATATCACAATATCATGACCTATGAGAACTGGTCATCAGTCAACACACATGCTAGTCTTAATGTATCATTATCACCCTTAGTTTCTATGATGATACAACGACCAGGGACCTTTTAAGAATGAAGCTTCAAATAAATCATAGGCTCTCACATTCAAGTCTCGTACTTGATGTCCTATGGAAGCAAACATTCTAAGGATATTTATTATGTTAACATTTAACTATCGCATAGAGAAATCATAATAAAAGAACTAGCCATTAATAGTAAAGGAAAAACATTGGTACACAATTCATCATATGAATAAACAATAAACAGCCAACAGAATATATGTTTACATGCAACCCACAAGGCTTTCACTAGAGTTGATCATTTAGGAATCGTATACCCATTGATCTAGTATGACCATCATGCTTTCTCTGCGCGAGAGGCTTTGTCAGTGGATCCGCAATATTCTCCTCAGTCGGCACTCTGCAAATGTTCACATCTCCTCGTTCGACAATCTCACGAATAAGATGGAACTGCCGAAGTATGTGCTTGGAGCGCTGATGGGATCTAGGTTCCTTAGATTGTGCAATTGCACCATTGTTATCACAGTAGAGAACTACAGGACCAACAATGCTAGGAACTACATCAAGCTCGCCGATGAATTTCTTAATCCATACAGACTCCTTCGCTGCGTTAGCCGCAGCGATATACTCGGCATCTGTTGGAGAATCAGCAACTGTCTCTTGCTTGGAACTCTTCCAGCTCACAGCTCCTCCATTAAGGCAAAACACAAAACCTGACTGAGACTTTGAGTCGTCCCTATCAGTTTGGAAGCTAGCATCCGTGTAACCACTTTACAACGAGCTCTTTCCTCTCCACTATACACCAAGAACACATCCTTTGTCCTTCTCAAGTACTTCAGGATATTCTTGACTGCAATCCAGTGACACTCACCGGGGTCTGACTGATACCTGTTAGTCATGCTCAAAGCAAAGGAGACATCGGGTCGAGTACATACATTTCATACATGATTGATCCAATTGTCGAAGCATATGAAATCAACTTCATGCGGTCCTTATCTTCACAAGATTTTGGACACTGGTCCTTAGAGAGATTCACACCATGAGACATGGGTAAAAATCCTTTCTTGGACTCAAGCATGTTGAACCGCTTCAACACCTTCTCAATGTATGTACTTTGGGTCAAACCTAGCAACTTCTTCGATCTATCTCTATAGATCTTAATACCGAGTATGCAAGTCGCTTCACCCAAGTCCTTCATAGAAAAACAGTTTCCTAGGTTGTTCTTAACAACTTTCATGGTAGGAATGTCATTCTCAATCAATAGTATGCCATCTACATACAATATCAGGACGACTACAATGCTCCCACTGATTCGCTTGTAAACACAAGGCTCATCTTCATTCTTGATGAAACCAAACTCTTTGATTTTCTCATCAAAACGAAGATTCCAACTTCGAGAGGCCTGCTTCAGTCCATAGATGGACTTATTCAGCTTGCATACTTTAGTGGCTTCATTTGGGGATACAAAACCCTCGGGTTGTGTCATGTACACTTCCTCAAGGAGGTTTCCATTAAGGAAAGCCGTTTTGACATCCATCTGCCAGATCTCGTAGTCATAATACGCAGCAATAGCAAGCAATATCCTTATTGACTTTACCATGACAACAGAGGAAAAGGTCTCATCATAGTCAATATCATGAATTTGCTTGAAACCCTTAGCCACCAGTCGCCCTTTGAATGTCTGTACATTCCCATCCATGTCGGTCTTCTTCTTGAAAACCCACTTGCACCCTATGGGTCGTACCCCTTCAGGTGGTTCCACCAAGTTCCAAACTTGGTTTGCATACATGGAGTCCATTTCGGATTTCATAGCCTCAAGCCATTTGTCGGAGTCCGGTCCATTCATAGCCTCTTGGTAGGTTGCTGGTTCATCATCATGATCCATAAGCAACACATTACCTACTTGAGACATAAGAAATCCATATCTCTCAGGCTCAAATCTTGGTCTACCAGATATACGTAGGACTTGTGTTTCTTGAGCAAGTTCTCTAGCTACAACATCTTGTAGTCCTGTCTCAGAATCCAATTCCGGTTCATTCACTATTTGTGGTTCTTGAACTTCTTCAAGTTCTACCTTTTCAGTCTTTCTTGATAAGAACTCTTTCTCAAAGAAGACGCCAGTCCTTGCGACAAACAATTTGTCCTCGGACGGTAGGTAAAAGTAATACCCTTTCGTTTCCTTAGGATATCCCACCAGATAACATTTATCCGATTTGGGTTCCAGCTTGTCAGGCATTTGACGTGACACGTATGCCTCACAGCCCCAAATTTTAATGAATGACATACTAGGACGCTTCCCAGTCCATATCTCATATGGTGTCTTCAGAACCGTTTTCATTGGAGCGCGATTCAGTGTCATGACAACAGTCTCTAAAGCAAAATCCCAAAAGGAAACAGACAAGCCTGCATGACTCATCATCGAACGTACCATGTCTAACAAAGTACGATTTTTCTTCTCAGACACACCATTATGATGTGGTGTTCTAGGTGTAGTAAGCTGTGATACAATACCATACTCTTTCAGATGATCACGGAACTCATGACTCAGGTATTCGCCACCTCGATCAGATCGGAGTGCTTTAACCTTTTTACCCAACTGGTTTTCTTCTTTATTCTTGAACTCTTTGAACTTTTCAAAGGTCTTGAATTTGCACTTCATAAGATACACATATCCGTATCTACTGAAATCATCAGTAAATGTAACGAAGTAGAAATACCCACCTCTAGCCATGGAGCTCATGGGTCCGCATACATCGCTATGTACAACACCCAAGAGATCCTCAGCCCTCTCAGTATAACCAGTGAAAGAGGCTTTAGTCATCTTGCCTAACAAACAAGATTCGCATCGCTCAAATGATTCATAATCAAATGAGTCCAAAAGTCCATCTTTATTGGAGCTTGGATATGCGCTTCTCGTTTATATGGCCCAAACGACAATGCCAGAGATATGTAGGGTTTGAGTCATTTGTTCTTAGTCTTTTATTATTTTCTACATTATAGATCTGATGGTCAAGTTCAAAACATAAAGACCATTAAACAATTGGGCTACAACATAACAAACATCATTCTTAAATATAGAACAACAGTTGTTCTTAATTATAAAAGAAAATCCAATCATGTCCAAGCATGAAATGGATATAATGTTTCTAGTTATGGCCGGAACAAAATAACAGTTATCTAGTTCTATTACAAGCCCACTGGGCAAAGAAAGACGGTAAACCCCTACGGCTACAACAGCAACTCTTGCTCCATTGCCGACACGCAGGTCCACCTCCCCTTTACTCAGCAATCTTCTCCTTCCAAGTTCCTGCACATTTGTACAAATGTGTGAACCACATCCGGTATCCAATACCCAAGATGAAGGAGCAGAAAGGTTTATCTCTATAACGTAAATATTCGAAGCGGAAGTCATACCTCCCTTCATTTTCTGCAGACCCTCAATGTAAGAAGGACAGTTCCTCCTCCAATGACCAGCCTTGCCACAGTGGTGGCATTTCCCTTCCTTCACCGTGCTCTTCTTTTTCATCAGTGCAGAAGACTTGGGCCCGAGATGTGACTTAGGTCCCACCTTCGTCTTCTTAGAGCCCTTGGCCTTGCCCTTGCCCTTATGCACCATCAGTATGGGGCTGGCAGGCTTGGCCTTCTTCATATTGATCTCGACAGTTCTCAACATGCCTAGGAGCTCGGGCAGTGTCTTGTCTATTTCATTCATGTTGTAGTTCAAGACAAACTGCTCATAACTGTCCGACAACGATTGCAGGATCAGATCTGTGGCCAACTCTTGACCCAGAGGAAAACCCAGCCTTTCAAGGTTCTCTATATACCCAATCATCTTGAGTACGTGAGTCCCTACTGAGTCTCGAACCCCCATCTTGCACTGAAACAACGCTTTTGTGACGTCAAACCTCTCTTGACGAGCTTGCCCTTGAAACATTTTCTTGAGATGCTCGTCAATCTCCTTGCACCCCATGTTCTCATGTTGCTTCTGAAGCTCAGAGTTCATGGTGGCAAGCATAAGGCATTCGACGTCTAAGGCGTCATCAGTATACTTCTTATAAGTATCTTTATCAGCACGGGAAGAATTCCCGATCGGCACCTCAGGGGCTTCTTCTTCCAAGACATAGAGCTTTCGCTCTTGCCTGAGAACAATTCTCAGGTTCCTGTACCAGTCCATGTAGTTAGTCCCACTGAGCTTATCCTTCTCAAGGATGGCTCTCAGAGACAGAGTGGAGTGTGAACCACTTGCCATGAAATTCTACAAGAATTCATGCAGAATAATATCAGTACCAAAATTTCAAAATACAATTTATTTTAATTTTGACTTCAATTAAAACTCTCACTATTTTATTCGAAATAATAGCCCTCACTATCAATTCAGAGAGTTCATGCGAGCTACTCTCTTAGTGGACAAGATCCGTATTTCACCAACACAATGAGTCAGCTTTGGCTTTCCTCTCACAATGCGGTTATTTAGGTAGGCAACGCTTGCCAATTGCATCCTCATGCAATTCTTGTATGGTTGGTGAATAACTCCTTATTCACATCCATCATATGGTGCATGCCAACCCTATGCCTCTAGGCACTCAACCTTTGAGGTCACCTAGTTAAGCTTGACTCGATGTCGACAGTGGGATATCACAATTAGCCGCTCGCACCCTTACCAAGATAGATTAATGCACCTTGCTTTGGCAAGCCCACACTTCATCGATCGAGGCAGGAAGAGTGTCATCCATCGGAAGGCATCCGAACACTTAATATTTGATGAAGGGATTTTTGATTATAGGTTAACAATTAACCATGATCAGCATTTGATCATTGTGCACATCCACAGCAAAACATATTTCTAAAAGCCACATGCATCCCTTATGTGCACAACCTAGCACTATCAACATTTGATAGAGGGAAGGGCTAAATCTGAACATCCGGACATTTCCAAATCTTCAGATTTACTTGCATTGGACAAAAGCAAAGACAACTCAACTTAAAACAGTAGACAAGCTCGTCTCTCATTGTTGGATTCAAAATCCAAAACAATACACTGGTTCATTAACCACTCGAGGGACGGTTACTGCTAAGGAGACAACAAATTCTAACAATTAGAAATTACCACGAAATTCCAGACGTTCCTGGCGGGGTTCCAAGGGGCAGAGCCCCTAACCTGTTGGGTTATGGGCCCACCAATCTCCCTTGGAAAAACCATCAACAATTGATGTACAAGGAATAAATCTAGACATTTAGAACACTTCTAAATCCCTAGGTTTACACGTACTGGAATAACCTAACTTCCAATACAACAATCATGGCCGAAACCTGGCTCTGATACCACTGTTGGGTTTCTCTATAAGGATGGCACAACGCTTGTGCACGCAGCGGAAGGAATAAAACATCAAGACAACCCAAAAGAGATGAGATCGGGCCATGAAAATTGAATCAAGAAGTTAACAAATAACTAGACAAAAATTACCTTAGCGGCGTTGAGTCACAACTCAACGGAGATGCTCCAAGCTTCGTGTCCTCGTCGGTGGCGAGTTCTACGTGGAATAACGTCCACGTCTCTGCAGAAATCCACACGAGCGGGAGAACCCCGAGCTTCGTCGCACGAAGGGTCGGGAGGAAGACCAACCGCACCTTTGCACTTCCCACGGACTGCTAGGTCCGCGCCAGAGAAAGCAAGACCAGCGACGGTCGTCGGAGATGAGGTCGTCGACGGAGCGAACAGGCGGCGGCGGAACGATTCCGTCCGGCGCGGTTCGGGATTCGGCGGATCGGGAGATCGGCGGAACTCTTCCGTCAGCTTCGATCCGGTTACAGGAAAAACCCGATTCCTACTCTTCCGAAAACCCTAAGTCCCCTATTTATACCAAAGGCATAAACAGTCCAAAGAACACCGCTATCCGCAGACCACCCAAGCTAGGGTATCTGGACCGTTCGGCGAGAATCACCTCCAGGTTCGGCGAGAATCAGTCGGCGAGAATCACCTGCAGATTCGGCGAGAATCAGTCGGCGAGAATCACCTCCAGATTCGGCGAGAATCACCTCCAGATTCGGCGAGAATCACCTCCAGATTCGGCGAGAATCAGTCGGCGAGAATCACCTCCAGATTCGGCGAGAATCAGCAGGCAGAATCGGCGAGAATCAGCAGGCAGAATCGGCGAGACATACTCGACGACTCTCGACGATTCTGCCTTAGTCGCCGAGTCATACTCGACGACTCTCGACGAATTGGCCTTAGTCGCCGAGTCATACTCGACGACTCTCGTCGAACCATTCTCGACGAATCTCCCTGACAACATTTGTCTGACCCCATTCTCTATGGTGATTGGTAACCTTTACCAACACAATCAATCTTCCAATTTCTCCACATGCTCTTATGTGCGACGCTGCAGGCTCATATCGCGTTGGCAGTGAGATTACATGTTTGACCACTTCTAGATCACCATGATAACTCCAACAAAGACCGCATCACAAATAGCGGCGTAAACGAGAAGCCGCATACAGACCGCACGAATAGCCAAGTCGAGATGGCAAGACACCTGGGCAGGCAGCAACCAGGGAAAACAAGGCAGAGGCCGGTGAACAGGCACTCGACCGGGCGGTTAGAGGCACACCGCAACAGTAGCACAAGTCGGCGAAGAGGTACTAGACCGGGCAGATAGAGGCAGACCGCGACCAACAACCCAAAGCGGTTAGAGAAGAGAGGCCACCTGGAGAGAGAAAAGGAGAAGCCGCACGGTCTCAGTGTCAATACACCAGCGGCAAGAGGCCGCAACCAAGATGCGGAGCCCGCGGCGGGTAGAGAAGCCGCAATGACTAAGGTGGCCGCAACGGTTAAGCGAAGCCCGCGCGAGAAGCACACAACAACATAGGAACTGCATTGGGAAGGGAAGCCGCGACCTGTAAGGAAACCGCAACGACAAAACAACGAAGACCGCACGGTCACGGTGATAGCACACCAGCGGCAAGGAGGATGCCGCGACCAATATGCGGAGCCCGCAGCAGAGAGGAGAAGCTGCCTTCGAGGAGATAAGCCGCAACGACTAAGCAGAGAACAAGCCGGTCGAGATGGCCGCACGGTTACAATGAGCACACCAGCGGCAAGTGAAGATGTCGTTACCTAGATGCGGAGGTCGACGCGATGAGGGAAGCCGCAGCGACTAAGAGAACAAATCGCGGCGAGAAGAAAAATCGCGGCGAGAAGAAAAGTCGCGACGAATAAGACAAGTCGCAGGGAGCAGAGCAGCGAGAAGGCAAGAACTCGGCGGGTAGACAAGGAGACCGCAGCGAGTAGCGACTAAGAGAAGTCGCAGAGAGAAGGGTGGAGAGCAGCGAGAAGGGAAGATCTCGACGGGTAGACAAGGAGAACGCACTGAGTAGAGGGGAAGCGGTTAGCCGAGATGAAACTGCGCGGGCAGAAGAAACAAGGGAGGGAAGGACCCACCTGTCATAAAGGTTATAAAAGAGAGGAGAAGTAGAAGAAGGGGTGACTACCTGATTATGTAACCACGGAGGCAGACGGCTTGTAAGAGGAAGCGGAAGAGTCACCGGAGGGGCGAAGATGGGGATGCTTCGTCCAACAGCGTTCCATAGTGTGGCCGGTGCGACCACAGTGAGAGCAGACGTAGCGGTTAGAACGAACTTAACTCCGCCGGAAGCCGCGGTTAACAGAAATTCTAACCACCCGGAAGCGGTTAGAAAGGGAGCAGGCTGCAAGACACTGCGGCTGAGCAGGAGAACAAGCCGCCCGGTAAGCAGACGGAGCAAGCGGTTAGAAAAGAGCATGCCGGACCGTATCCCTCTAATACTATGTAGAGAAAGTTCCAAACCTTGTATATACTTCTTGAATACCGAAAAACAAGTATGAGTACAAATATATAGGTGAGAAGAGAGTAAGATCTAGCTATACAAACAATGTGGGACTAAACACTAACTCCTACATGAGTCAATACATCATTTTTCCTAGTATTTTCTAACAGGGCGTAATTCCTGTTATACCAATTTACGTCAGGGAATATTACTAAGTATCAAATCACTCTGCCCTTTTTTTCAGCCCAGTGTAGGATTGGAATAACCTTCTTCCATCTTTGGGAGACGACGTGGATCTCGTGACAACTCCCAAATAGCCGACTATGAGCAATCCAACCTTCCCGTCACCAACTCCATATCTCGTGCTACATCCATCCCCAATATGATAGACTCTGCCGACTTCTTCGATGCTATGAACTGGCTACACATAGTTATATCCGCCATGGATGCACGCCTTCAAGATGTGGAGACACGCTTTCGGGACGCCGACACACGTCATTAGGTCGACATGACAACCCTCACCACAAAGCTTAATGGACTAACTGTAACATCCGTAAATTGGCGCGAAAATAAAATTATATTGTAGGGTCCGATTTCGAGTGAATTTGATCGGGACAGCGTCTCGTTGAGATACGATTATAGTATGGTTACATTTTGTTCGTGAATTTATCGATCAATTGTTGTCGTTTAAAGAAAAAATGTATTCTCGTCGCATTTTAGTGTTAGTGCGATGACAAAACGTTTATATTGTAAATGATTGGAGGAAATGACATTTTAATAATAAATTAGAAATTACTATTTTTTCCCATTTGTAATTTGTGAAGAGATGCGGTTCTTTTCCCCAGCAGTTTCTAAAACCGGTTTGTTGCGGGCCGCTTCTGCTTAAAATCCCGTAACCCCCTCTCCAGACCGGGGCGTAACCCTTCTTTCACGCTAAAAGCGCCGCTTCCTTCTCCCTCCCGACTGTTTTTCAGATGTTAGTGGTGCTTCTCCCAGTCGCTGTCGTCGGTTGTTTCCTCCTTTACTGGTGCTGTCGAAGCAGGTTCCAGCCCGTCGACGTGTTTGTCACTGATTTCCGTCAGTCCAAGCGCATGTTCGGCTACCTTGTGTGTCCAGGAACTTTCTTCAGTCTTTCTCCTCTGACTCCAAATCTTGTTCGTCCTTCCCCCTTCCATTTCGGAGTCAGAAATCGAGGTTTCTTGCTAGCAGGTAACCCTAGTGTTACCGTCAGCGGTTGTTCTCAGCATGGAATGAATTTCTCTTTACTCTAACTTTGTGATTTCAGTCAAGTGATTTGGTGTTTCTTTTCCTATAGAAATTTCTGAAGTCCTCAGTGTGGCTTCTCGATCGAAACTAGTAGTCGATCGACCATTCATTTTCGTTTCCGCTTAGGTTTTGTAATGTTTCTTCTTTTTTTCAGTCAATTTGTGTTTTAAAACTTCCTTATAAAATGTATGTAACATTATCTATGGTTTGGTGGGACGACACCGACCGTAGACAGGGACGTTGTTCTTATTTTAAATAGCAATCTCCGCTTTTAGCGAAGTGGTATGTCAAATGTTTCTTTTGGATTTGTGAATACTTATGTCTCTTTCGGAGATCAAATTGGCATTTCAGAAGATTTCTCAAGGGAAGCTATGTCGCCGCGTTAAGTGTACGAACGACGCAATACCGTTATAAGAAATTCTTTTTTCTTTTTGCTAGACATACCATATAGCTTTGCATAGAAATATTTTCCATTATTCAGTAATTTCTTATAGCTAAAAGAAACTAAAATTACCAAGGTTGTAGATATCGGATATTGGGGACACACCGGTTTAGGTTTTTCATGTAAGTTTTAATATGTCGGGGGATATATCTGGGATATTTCATATATCATATTTTAATATGTAATTATTTATGTGTATTTTTTTATAAATTTAATCATTTTTTTAATTTATATATTAATATATTAATAATTTTATATTTATCGAACACCTAAATTTATCAGAATAATATAAATATTTTGTGTTATACAAGTAATAAATATATAACACGTGAAATAAAACAAGGGGAATCAGAATGTCAAGAAGTTGTCGATGATAATGGAAGATAAGGAACCTTTAGACAATAATTCAAAGACTGCATAATTGAAGTTAATGACGGATTTGAGTAAGGGAGAAAGCAAGAGGAAGGAAAAAAGAATCCAAATAATGATACTATTTTGGTCTATTGTCTTTTAGAGCATAGACACTAATTAAAATAAATTGAAAAAAATCAATAGATAAAATGTCGGGATATCGGTCGTTATATTAATGAATATATCAACCAATAGTAGACAAGTCGGAGGATATATTCCAAACGGATATTTTGCAAAAAAATATCGGAAACATGTCATTTTGTCCATGAAATCTTTATGTCGGCCGTGTCGGAGGATATCCACGACACTTAAAATTACTAACAGAAAGTAGGAATACATCGATCAACTGATACGCGTTGATCTAAATAGTATAGTTTCCCTCCAGTCAGACTAGCCTAAATTTAGAAAATTTACGAAAACATGATCTCATATAAATAATTAGAGTGCGAGAAAATATCAAACATATGGATTTGAATTTTATTTGAGTAACTAATATGAGACACTTCTCAATACACGCAGATGAAAATTTAGCAGAGTAGCACCATATAAAGTATGATTAGTAGGCACGATTGAGATCTCTTCTCATGCTAGGTAGATGCGCACTATCTTTCTGTGTCCGTGAGACACTTGAATTCCTGAGTTCGTTAGTAAGACTCAGATAGTTAGAATAGAATTGCGCATTATAAGCTACTCTGTCTAGAGCTTTAAAGAAAGATAAACATAAGTTAATTAGAACTCAAGTATAGATCGAAATCTAGAAACTCACAGTCAACCAATTTTCGGAGCTTGAGTATTTGTGCTTAACATGATTAAACTAGAACAAATATTTACGTTGCTATTATTATTTTAGAAAAGCATGCATAGTATAACATGTTGTTTTCCATAGTATAAAAACTTTATTTTTGAAAAGCATGCATTCATTTTTTTCCAGCATATTTGTGTCACTTGGGGGAATAATTTTTCTTACTCTCACACTGGGCTAACCCATTTTTGGGCATGTTTTTATAGGGGACTCAGGTGGGAAGTTGCACCTAGGATGAACATGTTTATTAGAGTTACTCCTATAGTTTGTTTCCTTTCAGTTCTTCTTTCTAGTACTGTACTGTTTTCCCTTCATGGACTCTGTGTAATCTTAATGTTTAAGAGTTTTTTTTATATCAAACGTTTTATAGTATTTCAGACATTCAAATATTTGGTTCATTATTCACTCTAGTGCCTCTGTGAATTCAGCTTGTTGAGGTACACTTTTACCCTTAGCTACATTTTATTTATTTCTGTTGTAAGTATGCTTTCACTACTTTTTAATTATTACCTGCTGGTACTAATTTATTTACTGTTACTTAGTTACTTCTTATCACGGTACTCAGCCGGACTACTGATTTGTTGTTAAACTAGGTTGAGTTGTTGCACTAACAACAACACCTCCCGTGGATACCACCCCACCCACGGATCACGCCAGCAATAATCAAGTTCCGCTACCACCGCTCCTCCTGTTGAAACCGAAGAATCGGTCTCTGTGGAGTTCGACCCTTGGGGAAGGGGTGATCGCACACTTCTCTCTCACAAGCCGAACGACCAATGACTTAGCACAAGGAACAGACCCAAGGTTCTAGCACGGAGGTCCCACCACACACCCGGAACATCTTAGAGCACTTCCCCTCCTTAGCCAAGTGCTGAGCTAAGGATACCTCAGAAAGCGTAAGAAGACTAGAGTACCAGTAAGCATGTTTTCTGAGGTACCTCCTTGGATCTATTTATAGATTTCTGTAAACGGTCTGCAAATAGCATATCTCCGCTTCTCTGAATGGTTAAATGCATCCTAATTTGGTCTGTCAAAAGCCAGTGTCCGCTGTTCTGACTTGCTATATGCAGTCTGACAAGGGCATCCAAGTAATTTTACCTCTTGATCCCACTGGACGAATAGTCCATAAGGGCACCACTCGCCTAAAGGGACGTGTGCTGGAGCAGACAGGCACTCGCTTCCGCGATATCCTCCCGTGGAGAATGCGGGGATCTAAAGAACACTAGAGAAATCTTTCATGCCTCTCGCCCCCCTGACCTTCCCTGGGCGAGACCCCTTTCGCCCCTGGGCAAAGGCTATTCGGGAAGGGTCTCGCACATTTCCTAATCCAAGATAAGGTGCCGACAACACAAGCTTCACTCAACGCCAAGAGCTGAAAGGCGTTGAGTGGAGAAGCATTACTCAACGCAGAGAATTGAAAGTCATTGAGTGAAGAAGCATCACTCAACGCCGGGAACTGAAAGACGTTGAGTGGAGAAGCATCACTCAGCGCCGGGAACTGAAAGATGTTTAGTGGAGAAGCATCACTCAATGTCGGGAAATGAAAGGTGTTGAGTGGAGAAGCATCACTCAACGCCGGGATCCGAGGGCCTCCTGCCTACCCAGGCGCAAACCTTCCCGCATGCCGCAGGGCGGGATCCCTTCCGCCTATTCCACTCGCCTGACCCACTCAGCTGAGTGCCAGCTCAAAGTTGGGTTCCCGGCCCCTAGGCCCCACTACACCAATACGGGGTTGTACACAATCCCCGCTCTTTGCGAGCTTTTGCAAAAGCTTGGAAAGAATCATCCAACCCTACGTATTCGATGAGTGTCTGCTGTCCTGGAAAGGAATCTTTTGTGGGTCCTTCCATGGTTCTATATTATACATGTCACTGGGGCTGTCCTTAGGTCATCGTTGTTGACACTGCCTTCCGCCTGAGCTTCCGCGCGACTTCGAAGATGTACGCTAAACGAGCCGCGATGCCACTTTTGCAAGAGGTCCAGGACCGTCTCGCCGCCGCTCAGAAAAGGGCCCTTGCCAATTGGGTAGGGTTCGCGCCCTAGCTCGCGGGCATGAGACCGGCTGACTCCTTGTATCGCCTAAAAAAGCCAAGTCAGTCCGGCGAGACCGTTCCAAGGGCGGGCCGGCTTCGCCGAATCCGACCCTGACCCGCGAAAACCCTCTTGCTCTGGTCGTGGTATTTTTCCTTTCTCCATCTTTTGACGCGAAAGCCTCCCAAAGCGGGCTCATCAAATTGATTTTCTATTCGTTTCGCAGGTGAAGGTCCCGGAAGACGTCGTCAGCGATCCTCCAGCGAATATTGAATCGAATCGGCCCGATGGCGAAGATCTTCAGAGGGTCTCGGTGGCGGTCCCTCTGGAACTCCCGGCCGAGCCTTCGATTGCTCCCGGTAATGCTCTTGTTTTGGCTTTCGCTTCTGTCTTGTTTATGCATTCCTCTGCTTATTTGGTCTTCCGCAGGCTCTACCCAGGGCATCATCTACCCGAGTCTCAAGGCTACCGCTGCCGAGAGCCCCGTCATTCCCGCACACAATCCTCCCCTCTCGCTCGAGAGGGTTACTGAAAAGCATCCTCCTCTCGCGTCCAGCCCCCGTCCTTCTGCCGCGGAAGAAGCTGTCCCCCCGCCTCCAGCCGAGACCCATATGCTGAAGCAGACCCCACACCCCTCTGGACGGGGAAAACCACCCCTCTTGTTTTTCGGAAAGCCTTTCGAAGGGCCACCTGAGGGCTCTCGCCGATCTTCAGGTAAGCGGAAACTTGATTTCTCTTTTTCTCCTTCTTGCCGACCCTGACACAGTTCGTCCCCAGGTCCTAGGGAGGCTGGGGAATCGCCCGATGCCGACAAAGAGGTGATCTCGCCACTGCCTTCTCCCCAGCGAAATGTTGAGCTTTCTTGAAGCCTCCAGAGATGCCGGGGATGAGAGGGAGAGGGTGGCAGGAATCCTATCCAAGTTGGTCTGGATGCGGCGAGAAGACTCCCAGCAGGCGAGTGCCTTCCAGGAGAGGATGGAGCGACGATTAGCTATGATCGAGCGGGACTACTCCCATCTCTTTGGCGAGACGGATCGCCTGAGAGGCGGGAGCGAGGAGACTTCCCCCGGGAGGCATATCACACGGGCCCGGGACCAGCTAAGCCTTGTCCACCAGGAGGTTACAGCAGTGACGGCTTACCACTACCCGCGAGTGCCCCCGAGGTCAGGGAGGCGTGGTCGGGGTCGTTAGCGGTGGGAACAGTACTAAGTCCCGAGGGCTCTCGCCTCTTCTTCCTCTGACCCCCAGCCTTCCCTTCTCGCCTGTACCCCTTTTAGACTTGTAATAAATTTGAACAATTTGATACTCTATTTAATAACTTTATTATGCCTCTCGTCCGACGAGAGGCCTACTGTTTTTCAGTCTCATTTTTCATGTTGTTCTATCTTGGAGAGTGTCTGGTTCTCGCCCCGCTTATCTCTATATATTTGTTTCGTTCTTACTCCGGGGCCCCTCCCGAAGGCTTTTGCCCTCTGCAGGTATACGAAGCGTTGACAGGACCGGATGGAAGGCGAATCGTCGGCTTGTACAAAATTGCTAATCCGCACTTCCGCCCTTTAGGAAAAATGTCATGATTACCGCATATATTTTTCTATAAATAGGTCAGTTCACTAACCGCATTTACTTCTACTTGATTCCAAGACTTCGTTTTCCTTCCCTTGCTCTCGCTACTTCTGCAGCGCGAACCTTCTCGCGATCCTTCTCTCTTTTTCCCTTTTCCGCCAACTCACAAGATGCCGGGTGAAACTGAAGGCCGCACCAAATGCGCGCAAGGTTTCCTTGAGCACAACTTCCCCCCTGCCGCCTGACCGAGACTGAATATGCCTCCATAGTGGCCGATTACATCCCGACGGGGTTTGTTGCGCGCAACCCTCGGAGTGAGGACAGGGTGAACTTCCTGCCGACATAGGAGCTAGCCATTCCGCTTGACCACTTCAAGGTGGGGTTCCGCCTCTCCCTCTTGCCGGAGTGTCACCAGGCCCTTTGATATTACGGGGTGGTGCCGGCCCAGCTCAACCCCAACTCTGTGGCGCTGCTAGTGGCTTTCACCTGCTACATGCACGCGGAAAAGATCGATTTCAACCTCTCCATCTTCCGCAAGCTGTTCAACTTCCACGCCAAAGGAGGGGTTGTCTTCTTCTCGGGCCAGTCGGTGAAGACCAGCGGTCTCGCCAACAAAAATCACGACTGGGCCCAGAAGTTCGTCTTCGTCTCGGGGAACTTCGGCAGCATACCCCTCTCGCCGGTTCAATATGACGAGGAAACCTACAGGCCTCCGACGCTGGGGGGGGGGGGGGGGGCGCGAGACCGCCCTCCTCGACTTCTTTGGGTCCAAGTTCTTCCGCCAGTTCCCGCTGGCGAATGTACCATTCCGCTTTATCTATTCAACTTTTACTTTAAAATTTTAAGACTAACCTTTATGGCTTTCGCAGTTGAGCGAGAGATTCCCCTCAACCAGCCATTTGACGACGCTAGGGGTTCCGCCGCCACCCTGGCTCTCGCCAAGTCTGCCGCTCTCGCCTGCCGCTCTCACCTGCCGCAAAGAGCCGGGCTCCTCCTCCCAGCCCGGTGCCTGAAAACGGAAGCCCGACGCCCCTCTGGCCCCTTCCAAGAAGTCCAAACCATCTTTGGCGGACAAGGGCAAGTCTGTCGCCGAGGCCCCCGCCGAGATACCCGTCGAGACCCCATCTACCGCAGGCGAAGCGGCTGTTTCAGGGCTGGCCTCCGAGACCCCTGCCGAGGCCCCCACCAAGCCGGTGCTGAAAGGGCACCAGAACTTTGGCCTCAGCGAGAAGTTCGTAGATGAAGAGGGCCAACCCCTGCTTAAGTGGGACCCCGAAGCCAACCGGGTCTCAATCTCGTCGCTCCCCCTCCTGGACGGAGCGAGACACGGTCACCGACGAGGCCTTCGTGCTAGGTTTCGGGCTTTACAGTTGGATATACCCCAGTACGTTTGACCAGGAGATTATCCGGTCTCTCGCTTACGACTCCGCCCGAGCCCAGATGCGCGCGTTTGAGCTCGCGCACATGACTACGCGCCACAGCATCACCCTCGAGCGCAACCTTGTCGAGGCGATCAAATCAAGGGAAATCGCCGTTGCTGAGACGACCACCCTGAAGGCCGATCTGACGGCCTCCCAGCATCTTCTCTCCCTTCGTCCGACGACTGAGGTATGTCCATCTTCAAAGGCCTTTCGCCTTGCGGTAATCTCATGCTAGTTCTAACCCCAAATTCCTCGCAGGATTCCGCCCAAGCCCAGCTGTCACGCGCGCGGGAGGCTTCTCTCCAATGCGAGGTCGCTCAGCTGAAGGCAGAACTCCAAAAAATGCAGGAAGCCAACGCACCGGTTTCGCCGCCGCCCGCCGAGAAGTTCAAACACCACAAATACTCAAATTATGAGATAGAGGTGCTGATGCAAGAGAACGCACAGACGGCGACCAAGTGCGTGATCCAGGTGTTGCGGGAGTCCGACTTTCTAAATGAGGGTGCCAAGACGCTTACGTCGCGCGGGATCCTCCCCTGGCTGTTTGATCCTATCCCCAAGCCCACGGGAGCGGATGACTCCCCGAGTGAGGATGATGAAGTGATCTTTGGCGAGAGTGACGGGTCCTCTGAAGAATCCTCCAGCGGGGCGCCCGACGACTCTTCCTGAAGGCTTCCGCATTTTTACTTTTACCTTGTAATTTTTCCTTTTGTAAATTTCTATAAAGGGCGAGATCCCCCAGACCACTGTAACAACTTTGATATTATATGAAAAGATCTGTCTTTTTGCCGAAATGACTATTGTTTTTCATTCTTTTCTGTGCATCTCGCTTTTTATTATCTGTGTATGAGTCCGCGCCTTTGTGTAAGCCTTAGGCTCTTAGGCGATGACCGCCATCTGTTCGAAGAATAAACTAAGTAAATTCTGCCGAGAGAAACATGCCGAGAGTCCTGCCGAGAGGGACATGCCGAGAGCCCTGCCGAGATGGGTCCTCCTTTTCGTATCTCTACTTAGAATAGGTGCTAACTATTTGAGGACCTGTTGGCGAAGTACTTCGTAATGCTCGTCATGGGTTCAACGGGCCCTGCCAGCTAGGTCAGAGTCTGGCAGCGGGAGAAAGCTCGGGACTTGGCTCCAGAGCAACAACAATGTCCACCGAGGACCCTTGCCTTGCCAGCTAGGTGAGAGCCTGACAACGGGAGAAAACTCGGAACTTGGCTCCAGAGCAACAACAATGTCCACCGAGGACCCCTGCCTTGCCAGTTAGGATAGAACCTGACAGCGGGAGAAAGCTCGGAACTTGGCTCCAGAGCAACAACAATGTCCACCGAGGACTCTTGCCCTGCCAGCTAGGTGAGAGCCTGACAGCGGGAGAAAGCTCGAGACTTGGCTCCAGAGCAACAACAATGTCCACCGAGGACCCCTGCCCTGCCAGCTAGGTGTGAGCCTCACAGCGGGAGAAAACTCGGGTCTTGGCTCCAGAGCAACAACAATGTCCACCGAGGACCCCTGCCCTGCCAGTTAGGTGAGAGCCTGACAGCGGGAGAAAGCCCGGGAATTGGCTCCAGAGCAAGAAAGATGTCCACCGAGGACCCCTGCCCTGCCAGCTAGGTGAGAGCCTGACAACGGGAGAAAACTCGGGACTCAGGTTGACTTTCTCATCCGTCCATACACTTCATTGCGAGAAATTAAGAGTCAAGAAAATTCATATTAGAAAAAGGGGGGTTACGTACACAATTCATGTGCAGAAGCACTTCACGTTGTCACCAATAACTTAAGGCCCACCCATTCTGTCTTCCTGCCTCCTCCTCGGGTGGCCTCTCCTTCTCATCCTAAGGGCTATTGCCATAGTCTGATGCTGATCGGGGAGAGGGGGCCCCTGGCCCTGCCTCCAGCCTGGATGGTTGAACTGGCCCTGGTCCCTCTGACGGTTTTCCCCTTTATGGAAACCTCTCCGCTGGCCTTGGTCCTGCCGCTCCTGCTGCCTCCAGTCGAGCCGATTGTTCGGCTCCTAGCGCCTCCACCTCGACTGCTGCTATTGCTGCTCCCTCTGCCGGGGTTCAGCCCTTCTCACCTCCTGACCTATGCCACCTCCTGGCTTCTTCTCCTCTTCCACGACCCACTTGGTCAGCTTCCTCGCAAACTCGGGCTTCGACGACCCCCCGTCGACTTCTCTCGCTGCTCTCTCCATCAGCTCCTCGAAGGAGAGAGGCGGTACGCTGTTCAGCTCCATCCTGAAAAAACCCTATTGTAGCCCCAAGGTGAAGGCCATCATCAGGGTGTGCCCTGACATTTCCTGGACCTGGGTGACCTCCTCCTGGAACCGGTCTACATAGCTCCCCAGAGTCTCGTTCACTCCCTGCTTGATGAGGAACAGGGACTCCGACTCCTTCCTCTTCTTGGAAGTGGTGAACCTCAACATAAACCCCCGACGCAGGTCCTCGAATCAGTAAGTAGAGTTGGTCGGTAGCTGGTGGAACCACTCTCTCGCCTTCTCCTTGAGGTTTATGGCGAAAAGTCTGCACTTGAATGCATCCGACATATGTCGGATCGAGACCACATCTTCAAACCACTGGATGTGCTGGACCGGGTCATCCTTCCCGGTGTAATAGGACATCTCCGGCTCCCGAAACCCCTCCGGAACCGGGGTAGAAGAAACCAACTCGTTGAAAGGGCTGCCTCCCCCTGCTGGGCGAGCCGAGGGATCTCGCCGAACCGGCCTCCACTCACTGAACCAGGGAACAACACTCGCCCGGGGAGGTCTCACCCACTCCCTTCCGCCGTTACCTCCTTCCCGGCTCGCCTGTCGGGAGCGTCCTCGCCAAGGGCCGGGACCGCGGTGACCGGGATGGCTGGCATCGAGCACTCGACACGCGCGCCGAGTGCAAGCTTGACAAGGTCGAGCACCTCTTGCCGGAAGTCTTCAAACATGCCCATAATGGCGAGAGGGGGAGGGGGTGGCGAGTCGGCTCTGCCCGAACCTTTTCCTTCTCCTCCAGTCATTGAGCTCGCAGAAGATTTTCGGTGCTGACCACAGTCCACGCTCACCGCACCAAAATGTTGAAACCGAAGAATCGGTCTCTGTGGAGTTCGACCCTTAGGGAAGGGGTGATCACACACTTCTCTCACACAAGCCGAACGACCAAAGACTTAGCACAAGGAACAGACCCAAGGCTCCAGCACGGAGGTTCCACCACACACCCGGAAGATCATAGAGCGTTTCCCTCCTTAGCCAAGTGCTGAGCTATGAATACCTCAGAAAGTGCAAGAAAACTAGGGTACCAGTAAGCATGTCTTCTGAGGTACCCCCTTGAATCTATCTATAGATTTCTGAAAACGGTCTATAAATAGCATTCCTCCGCTTCTCTGAATGGTTAAATGCATCCCAATTTGGTCTGCCAACAGCTAGTCTCCGCTGTTCTGACTGGCTATATGCAGCCCGACAAGGGCATCCAGGTAATTTTACCTCTGGATCCCACTAGGCGAGTGGTCCATAGGGGCACCACTCGCCTAAAGGGGCGAGTGCTGGAGAATACAGGCACTCGCCTCCGCGATATCCTCCCGTGGCGAATGCGGGATCTAAAGAACACTGGCGAAATCTTTCATGCCTCTCGCCCCCTGACCTTCCCTTGGTGAGACCCCTTTCGCCACCTGGGCAAAAGCTATTCGGGAAGGGTCTCGTACATTTCCTGAGCCAAGATAAGGTGCCCACAACACAAGCTTCACTCAACATCAGGAGCTGAAAGGCGTTGAGTGGAGAAGCATTACTCAACGCCGAGAACTGAAAGACGTTGAGTGGAGAAGCATCACTCAACGCTGCGAACTGAAAGGCGTTTAGTGGAGAAGCATCATTCAACTCCGGGAACTGAAAGGCGTATGGAGAAGCATCACTCAACGCCGGGAACTAAAAGGCGTTGAGTGGAGAAACATCACTTAACGCCGGGATCCGAGGGCCTCCTTCCTACCCGGGCGCAAACCTTCCCGCATGCCCCAGGGCGGGATCCCTTCTGCCTATTCCACTCGCCTGACCCACCCAGCTGAGAGCCAACTCAAAGTTGGGGTCCCGGCCCCTAGGCCCCACTCAACGAATACGGGGTTGTACACCTCCCCCTTGAGCCGCCGCCGCAGTTCCTTTTACACCGCGACGTCGATATTCCACCGCGCTATACCCGGTTGGAATTTCCCACATACGATGGCAAAACAGATCCCTATGGTTGGCACATCAGGTGCGAACAATTCTTTGTTCATCAACAAACTCCGGCAGCCGAACGACTTCCTCTGGCCTCCTTCCACCTTCTCGACTCGGCCTTACTTTGGGCCACTCGCCTGCTCACTGATCAGCCGGGTCTGAGGTGAGACGACTTCAAACGATTTTGCAACCTGCGTTTCGGCCCACCAATCGGCTGCAGCCCCCTCAGTGACCTCAGAACACTCCGCCAAACGAGCTATGTGGACGATTATCTAGACCTGTTTCAACTTCTTCTGGCACAGGTTACACTGTCTCCAGAGATGCAGGTCACCATCTTCACCGCCGGACTACGCGAACGCCTACGACTTGATGTCGAATTTGAGGCTCCTCCGAACTTAGTGACCGCTATGAGTCTGGCTAGACTATGTGACCGTCGCCTCCAACTATCACAGGAGGTCTATTTGCCCACCAACATGGGCATTCAACCAGGTTGTTCTGAGGGCCTTCCAGCCCCACCAGTCCGTAAACTATTTCGAGACGAGATGGTGGAACGACGCGCCAATGGCTTATTTTTCAACTACGATGAGCCGTACACTCGCGGTCACAGATGCAAATGTCTTTTCTGTCTGCAAATCGAGGTCTCTGATGATGAGGTCATCGACTGATGAGAATACCGTTGATATCCCTCAAGCTTGAGGACAAACTCGTTTTGCAAGGCAGGAGAGATGTTACTGGTCCTTTATGACGTTATTTAGTATTAATTATTTCCTATTATGCTTTTATTCTGTCTTAGAGTCGCGCCCTTATATGGGGTCATTTTTTATATCGTGTCTTTATGTCATGTCCTTTTTAGTCGCATGTCCAAGTCTGTCATTATTTCCTTCCACATTCCTTCCTTTTTGTGTCAATTGTAAGTCCTATTTAAGGGACTTAGTTGGTCTTGTATCGGTATGAAAGAAAGAAGTCTATTTCTCAATCCCTTAAAGAGATGTTGGAAGCTCTCTCAAGCACGTTCTGCTTGGGCAGCCGCGGTCAAGGCTCCGCAATATCTCCTCCACCGTCACTTCCGCCTTCGGCGATATCCATGTAGACCCATAACATGACCACTAACATTTTCTAAATAAAAAAATTGATTTCCGCTGTTTAATTGTTGTTATATAAAGTTCTGATGATATAAATGTTTAAGAACGATGTGATGATCATTCTTGTTTGCTTTAAGTAATCTTATAATGTCGCATGGACACTAGCCGGGTACACGACATAGCTTGGGGCTAACTAGGGTGTTACATAAGCTGTAATGATTGATAAAATTTATATTTTGGCATGCTTTAACGATTTCATTACCTTATTTAATGTGCTTTCTGGCATTCATCAAGGGCAAGAATATGTTCCTCAAAAACCTTAAGTTATCGTGAATTTCAAAATCTTCTAAAACAGTTAGGACTTTGAATAATAATTACTCTGCCTTTTTAATTTACTATGTATTACAAAATTGCGACTTAATAATCTTTTCCTTTTTTTGAAGGTTAATAAATGAAGGAAAGTTTATGGATGCTCTTGCTTTATCTGATCGTTGTTTACGTGATGGAGCATCAGATCAATTACTTCAATTACTCATTGAACAAGATGAGGGAAACAATCCAATGACTTCACAATTACATGGTTATGGAAGAAGCAATTTCACATGCAGCACCTGGCAGTACTGCATACGACTGAAAGATAAACAGTTAGCTGCAAGGCTTGCACTCAAGTAAATAGTTCCCTTAGATGAAAACGGTTTTTTGACCCAAAAAATTATAAAAACATAATTCATTAAACTATTTATTACCCTTTTTCTCCTTATCATGTGTTGCATATATGTGATTGTACCCCTAATCATCATTTGGGCATTGTGCATTGTGATTGGCATAGGCAAACATTATTTACTGTTAATGAGCACTGTGATTTGGGTAGTTTCTTGTTACCAATAGACCATTTATTTTGGTATTATGAAGCAAAATCCATAGTAACTACAGCTGATTAACCAATGTGGATTGTATTCTTATTCACCTGGTACCTAGAAAAGAATATATCATTCTGAATCACAGAATCAGTACAAAAGATAAAAAAAATTTCCTAGTAATTTTTGCCTTGATTCCTTATTCTGATTCATATTAATGCTTTTGTCACTCAAGTTTGGGCTTTATTTCAGATATCTGCATAAATGGGAGCTAAATGCTGCAATTGATGTTCTAACCATGTGCATTTGCCATCTGTCTCAAAATGAAACAATTAGGGATGAGGTACGCATTTAATTTATGTAAACCATTACTACCTTAATGAATACCTTTTTCATCATCTATTGGTATAACCTTTCGTTATGTTTCAACTATATGAGTTAGCTTCAAGAGTTTTTTTCTGGCTTTGGTATTTGGTTTTCTTTAATTCAGAAAACAAGCATATTTGATGCATTCCTTGTTGGTTTCCCCACAAAAATAAAATCTTCCTGAAGTAGTAAACAAGGTTACTTGAAAATAAGGCCAAAGAAAGATGCGTGGAGGAGATACAAGTTCTTTATCAGGAGAAGAAGATGAAGCCAAACATCTCACTTCTTCGGGTGACTAGTCACCACACTTGAAGGTCCCAACGTTAAGAGGAACTTGTCAAACTTGAGGAAGATCAAATGATAAGAGAAGATCTTTTGGAGGATGCCCCAACATAAGCGGGATGCCAACATTATTGAATCTGAACAAATTACACAATGTCGATGCTAGGGATTACGGTAGGGATATTATAGGACAGGCTAACAATAGTGTGGACTACTTGTTAGTTCAGCTACATGATTAATCTGCGTTCTTTACTTTTTAAACTGTCCTTGCATGCTAACTCAGCATTGATTTCAAATGTTTTTTCCTATTGTATAGATACTAATACAGCATTTTACACATCCATAAATTTTCATGCCTTCTAGTTTGTGTATTAATAATTTCTCGGGTTTCCATTATCCTTTCCACTAAGACTTGCCTGTTGACAAACATTGAAACCCATGCTGTATAGTATGCCCTATATCTGTTATTTCCTTTCTTTCCTTGCCATATATGATAATTACCTATCTGATATAGGTTTTTAAGAAGAGACAAGCTTTGCAGAGATATAATCACATTTTGTGTGCAGATGACCATTATAGTTATTGGCAAGAGGTACCTCTTTCACCTATTCTCTACCACTCCCTTTCCCCCTAGCATGAATGTGTGTTTGTTTGCTCTTTGAGAGTCAGTTTGTACATGTGAGTTGAATGCATGTCTATGTGTATCTCTGTTGATTTTGTACTCGGGCCATGCATGTTGTTTTGCCCGTATCCCCTTCAAGAGTGCTGCCTTTCCTGCAGTAAAGGTTAACTCAATTCATTGACTGTATTACACTGTTAGTTCTTTAGGAATAATTTTTCTCATTTATTTCTGTCATTCTTTGTTGCCATCAGGTTGAAGCAGATTGCAAAGAAGACCCTGAAGGTTTGGCACTTAGGCTAGCTGGTAAAGGGGCTGTTTCTGCTGCCCTTGAAGTTACTGAAAGCTCAGCTTTATCAATAGATCTGCGAAGGGAGTTGCAGGGTAGGCAACTTGTCAAGTTACTCACTGCAGATCCCCTTAGTGGTGGGGGCCCAGCAGAAGCTTCTAGATTTCTTTCTTCATTGAGGGATTCTGATGATGCCTTGCCAGCAGCTGTTGGAGCCATGCAGTTATTGTCTGACTTGCGTTCAAAGCAACTACTTGTAACAAACCATACCTATAAATATTTAGGCACATACTTCTCTTTCATTTCAATAATTTTTTTCTCTACTTGCGTTCTATTACAGGTGCATTTTTTTCTGAAGCAGCAAGTTGGGAACTTGTCAGAAGTTGAGGTTGCGCGCCTTAACTCATGGGCCCTTGGTCTTCGAGTACTGGCTTTATTACCATCACCCTCTCAACAGCGTTGTTCTGCTCTGCATGAACATCCTCATTTGATTCTTGAGGTTCTTTTAATGATGAAGCAACTGCAATCTGCTTTGTTGGTATATATATCCAAATCTACAACTTTGATCCATGTTTTCATTAGCTAATTGATTTTTTTATTTATATATTGCTTGTCAAACGAGGAAATCATGGTTTTTATCTTTTTCACTGGAATTTAACCATTCCCATTTTACTTGTTCACTGAATTGTACACCCTGTACTTATCCTAGCATCACATATAAAAAAAGGTTTCCTTTTTTGGTTAATTGATTCTCTCATCTATGGTGTTCCTTTGCAGATCCTAAAGGAGTTTCCTTCCTTGAGGGATGACAATCTCATTCTTACATATGCATCCAAGGCCATTTGCATCAATGTTAATTCTACTCCTAGAGAGCCTCGTATATCCATCTCTAGCTTGAGACCAAAACCAAAACCAAAACAGGCCATGCCATCTAGGTCAAATTTCACACAAAGTCTTGGTAATTTTCAGAAAGAGGCTCGAAGAGCATTCTCCTGGGCTCCACGTGATGTCAATAAGACTACTCAAAAGGATTCACACCGGAAAAGGAAGAGTCCAGGATTATCTCCATCTGAGAAAGTTCCATTGGAAGTAATGTCTGGCATACAGGAGGAACGCACTTACTCTGCTGATGGTCAAGAAAGAATTCCATTTGTGTCTGTAGCTGAGGAATGGGTACTTACTGGAGATCCAAGTAAAGATGCTGTGGTTCGCTCCTCTCATAGATACGAGACGTCTCCTGATATAACACTTTTCAAGGTATGTTATATAAACATCGAAATATGAAGGACTGCATGACCATTCTCCCCATAACCCTGTTGTAGAGTAGTTTTAAGAAAAGTAGAACTGCACGTAAGAAAAACTTGTGATTGGTAATTGAGATACTGAGAAATATTAAATGAGTTGATCCTTTGGAATCAAGCTCCTTTGTACTTCAAAGAAAAATTGATTTTCTATATTTGCTATAAACACTAGTAGTCTCGTTTAGGTTAAAACAAATAACACACTTCCTATGTTTATCATTCTTTTTTTTCTGTTTTTGTTTTGTTCAAATGATGGCTTTGCAATGCCTTATAACCTAAACTCTGAATGCTGTATCATTATGGTGGTCTTATGTATATGCATGTTGGAACATATCTCCAATATGATGTTGTCCCTTTATAGGATATTAACTTAATTGACTAACTGCTGTTCACATTTTTAATTGTCTTGAAACAGAAACTAAAATGAACTTTGATTTATGGCATAAGGTATTGATTTCATTGTAGCTTCTACATGTTTCATTGTTTATTTCATAAGACAAATGACTCATCATGTTTATTATTATTATCTTGGAAAAGAGGCCAAGAGAGAGAAAAACACAGATTTTATTAATTCCTCAAAATCTTTTTCATCACTTGAATACAAAAATATATACTCTTAAATAATAGAGGAAAGGGGATAGAAGATTCTATCCTACAATATGGGACTAAAGAAGAGATGGGCCCAAATATAGGCCTCAATATTGGGCTTTTACAATTTACTTCAACACTCCCCCGCAAGCTGGAGCATACAAATTGTAGGCACCAGGCTTGGACAAAAACTGATAGTGTAATGGTCTTGGTAGAGCCTTTGTGAGAGTATCAACAACTTGCCCGGTAGCAGGAACATGGTGTAAGTCCAATTTCTTCGATTGAACCTTCTCACGAATAAAGTGACAGTCAACCTCAATATGTTTAGTTCGCTTATGGAACACAAAATTCTTTGCAATATGTATAATAACTTGACTATCACATAATAGAGTTGCTGGTGAGGGAAGATTGACCCCCAAATCACGGAGGAGACTTTCTAGCCAGGTGAGCTCCGATACAACAACGACCATAGCCCGATACTCGGCCTCAGCAGACGAACACACAATAACTGATTGCTTCGTGCTACGCCAGGTAATAAGATGCCCTCCAAAGTAAGTACAAAAACCAGTTGTTGAGCGCCGATCATCCAGCGAACCAACATAAATTAGAGTAGGCCATCAGAGATACAGAGGAAGAGGAAGAAGGTTTGTATGTGAGCCCTTGTCTAGGGTCTGTCTTCAAGTATCTGAGGATGCGCTCAACGACCTGAAGATGAGAGGTCCGTGGAGCTTGCATAAATTGACTGACAACTCCAACAACGAAGGAAATGTCAGGCCTTGTCGCAGTAAGATAAATCAGCTTCCCAACAAGGCGACGATAATACTCAGGGTTTGGAAGTAACATACTTGAATCAGAGCCCTGAGAACAGAGTTTATGGTTGACATCCATCGGGGTGCAGGAGGTTTGCATCCTGAGTAGCCCGCATCCTGAATAACATCATGACAATATTTTTGTTGAGAGAGAACAAGATCATCAGAACGTCATGCTACCTCGATTTCAAGGAAGTACCGAATATTTTCAAGATCTTTAGTTAGAAATACTGAGTTTAAATGCTGCTTAATCATCTGTATTCCTGTGTAGTTTTTTCTCGTGATTAGGATACCGTCAACGTAAACCAGGAGAATAATGGCGGCGGTTGGTCGATGACGAGTGAAGAGGGAAAAGTCGGCCGAGCTTCGAGTGAATCCAACCATATGGTCAACTTTGCTGAATTTTTCAAAACATGCGCGATGAGATTGTTTGAGATCATAAATAGATTTCTTAAGGTGACAAACACGTGACTCCCCCGTGGTCTCAAACCCGAGAGGTTGATGCATGTATACAGTTTCCTGAAGATCGTCATTGAGGAACACATTTTTGACATCCAAATTATGTAGGGGCAATTGATGATGACCAACCAAAGAGATCAAGACCCGAACAGTATTCATCTTGGACTCGGGTGAGAAAGTTTCATCGTAATCGAGGCCCTGTTGCTGAATGAAATTGCGAGCCATGGGCCAAGCTTTAAGGATATCAACAGTGCCATCTAGAGCATGTTTGATGGTATAAACCCACTTACACCTGACGCAGGGCTGCCCGGGAGGAAGTTGGACAAGATCCTAGGTTTGGTTAGCCCATAGAACGGTCATTTCCTCATCCATAGCTGCACGCCATCCAGGATGTTGAAGAGCCTCATGCAAAGAGTTAGATATCAAAATGGAGGAGAGAGACAACACCAATTTGAGAAGAGGCGGAGAGAGGCGATGTAAGGAGACACAGTTCGCCAAGGGATGAGCTGTGGAGGAGGATACCAGATCAGCTGGTCGCGCGAGATCATTGGTACATGGCACCTGTTGTGGGGCGTCAGATTTGGGAGGACAACGGGTATACACACAAAGAGGCGGTTTGGGTTGCAGAGGTGGTGGTGGGGGTGTTGAAAGAAGTGGTGGAAGAGGAGATGTAACATGGACAATGGGACGGGGTAAGTGGTGTGGTAGAAGAAGGCTGGACGAGAGGAGTGGAATGGCTGGTCCTCGATAAATGTGACATCTGCCGAAATGACCATTTTGCGAGTTATGGGAGAGTAGCACACAGCCTTTCAGGGTGCGTGAGTATCCAACAAACATATATTTTGTCTCCCGAGGAGCCAATTTGTCGATGGATGGACCACAATTATGGACATAACAGGTATAACCAAAGACACGGGGCACGAGAGCAAACATCTGTTTGGAAGGAAAAAGAAGACTAAATGGTGTTGCAAAGTTGAAGAGGGAGGAGAGCATTCGATTTATTAGATGACAGACAGTAGAGAGCGCGAAGTTCCAGTATAGGGAGGGGACTTGCATTTGAAACATGAGGGATCGTGCGACATCCAAAAGATGACGATTTTTCCGTTCGGCCACACCATTTTGTTATGGAGTATAAGGAAACGAAGTTTGATGAATGATTCCAAACTCAGTACATAGAGTAGAGAAGGTACGACTGGTATATTCTCGTGCATTATCTGTACGAAGAATTTTAATATTTGCGGAGAACTGAGTACGAGTGTCAGTAATGGATGCACGAACGGTGGAGACAATTTCAGCACGATCACGAAGTAAATATATCCAGGTCCTGCACGAGTAATCATCAATGAACATTACAAAATAACGATACTCATAAACACTAGAAATCTTATAGGGTCCCCAAATATCAGAATGAACTAAAATAAAAGGAGTATCACTCCGAGTACAGTTAGGTAAAGAAGATACACGATGTTGTTTGCCAAAGATACATGATTCACAAGTGAACCCTTAAAAAAGAACATCAGGAAGAGCCTTCTTGAGAATCGAGAGGGGGCATGCCCCAGGCGGAGATGTCAATCAATAGAGGTGACAGAGGAGAGAGTAACAGGAGGAACATCTAAAAGATATAGCCCATTAGACAAGCGTCCTTTACCAATGAGTCCCTGCGTCTGCCGACCCTGCACGACAAAAGAGGTAGGTGAGAAAGTGACGTTGCAATCTAAATCTTGAGTAAGACGGCTAACAGAAGGTAAGTTAAGAGGCGAGCCCGAAACATGCAGAACCGGGGATAGAGTAAGGGTCGAAGTCAGAGGCAAATCAATGTCACTAGAAACCGGGGTGGTGTCACCATTGGCCACTGTGATGGACTTAGGATAAGCAGAGGACAAGTAGTGAGACGGTTTCTGCGGAGTAATGTGGTGGGTGGCATTGGAGTCCACAATCTAGTGGGAGCTGTGGGAGAGATAGGATATTCCTTCATTAGAGACCGACGCAACAGAACCAGATGAGCGGGCGACCACCCCTTGGAGATGCCAGAGCTGGGTGCGGAGGGAAGTGATGTCATCATGAGTGGAGAAGGTACGATCGACTACAACGGTGGTAGTGGGATGAGGAGGCAGACCATGCTTGCGATAGTAGGTGGCCTCAAAATGACATTCCTGATTGCAATGAGAGCTTTTTGGACGAGGTCGCCCATGACGTCCCCGTCCCCACGTTTTGTTGCGACACCCACAAGCCGGAGCAGGAGTGGTGAAAATCTGCTGCAGAAGAGCCAGATAGGGAGGCCCAGGGACATCAGGTGGCGGAGTAACCTTCAAGAGCATTGAGCATACATTAGACAGGGAGGGAGTTGTAGATGATGAGAGAACATGAACCCGGACACTGTGGAGATGGGGCGGAACCCGGGCCATCATCATGACGATCCCGACTTCTTCTTTCTGTGCTCACTGCGTAGCTAAATCCGTAGTATGAGCCTGATGTTGTATCTAGGATTCAGCAAGCGTCTTAGATCGCGCAACAAAAGAGGTTAAATCACCTGTTGCTCCAGGATCAAGAGTTTAAAGATCGGTGATAATATCGAACAGGTGCTTGTGCCTGTTCTGGTCTGAATAGAGGGAGTGGTGTTTCGTCCACATAGTTTTGGCCGTCTCATGATACATAGTCATGCGATAGGGCTCAGTGTCCATAGAATTGAGGAGCTATGATTGGACACGACCGTCGTCACGAAGCCACTCGTCTGTGGGGATAGTAGAAGTGGTCTTCGTCAGATGGTGGAGAAGCCCCTTGGTCTGGAGGACGCGATGAACATAGTGGACCCACTCAACAAAGTTTTGTTTGTCGCTAGGAGAGATGGTATTGATCCGAAGCTCATCACAGACATCCGGGAGAGGAGCAGCAACCCGAGCAGGAAGCGTGGAAGCAGCGGCAGAGTCCATGACGAACGACGACAAGGAGAATAGACAGCGACAAGACCAAAATAGAGGAAAGAGCTGTGGAAGAGAACAGAGCAGAAACAAAGAGGTGTGGGTAGGCGGTAAGAGCCTGGCGGACTGGCGGCAAACACCCTGCGGACTGGTCGGTAAAAACACTGCGGGTAGGCGGTAAGAATTCGGCGGACTTGAGAGTTGCGACTGTGGCAAGACGAACAACTGAGATCTGGAGAACTGCGAATTGGAGGATGTTGCTGTAAGATGAGCAGCGACACGGCACAATCGCGACTAGACGATCTGTAGTTGCAATACGGCCAGGAGGCGGCAAGGAGAGCAGTGGACAATAACCAGGGCACAACCTGAGACAACAGCTTGTAAGAAATCAGAAGCGACTAGGCGAGCAAATGACGGGGCGAACTGGAGAGCAATGGTCGCGGCGACCTGGAGTTCAACAGCTATGGCGAGCAGAAACCAGAAAGAGCGATCGGTCTAGAAAGCAGTAGCTTTGGTGCCCTGGAGAACAAAAGCAGCGGCTAGGTGTTAGGTCCATTGATCACAATGTCTCAGATTTGAAGAAGACCCACAAGTCAATAGTATACACATGTGTGCATTTGATATATGTTCTAGTTCAGTGTATGCAGGTTGTCCTCTATTCATTGATTAGACATGTTGTTAGGCTCAGAAGTTTGGTTGGACTCAAGACAGGATACCATAGAAAGACAAAATTTTCATAAGTCCAGAAGCGTTGAGTGACTACTCATCACTCAACATCAGTGGCCTAAAGATTGACAGAACCTCAGTCATTTAAAGCTTTAGTGGAGCTGGATTCAAATCTGGCTAAGTTCAAAAGCATTGAGTCAAGGTCATTCACTTAACGCCTACTCAAAAAAAATCTAAGTATAGAAGCGTTGAGTGAAGAAGCCTCACTCAACGTCCTATCAAAGAAAGCAATTAAGTTCAGAAGCGTTGAGTGTAGAAGGTTCACTCAACGCCTTCATTTAGAAATTCTATACAAGTCCTGAAGCGTTGAGTGTAGAAGGTTCACTCAACGCTTTCAGTCAGGATAACTTCAAGTCCAGAAGCGTTGAGTGAAGAAGGTTCACTCAACGCCAGCAACCAGAAGAATATGTTAAGTACAAATGCGTTGAGTGATGAAGGTTCACTCAACGCCTTATCAGTTAAGCTGTTAAAGGCAACAACGTTGAGTGGTGAATGGTCACTCAACGCCTCAGAAGTTAGACAGTTATTCAGCTAAGTATTTTTGCATTGAGTGAAGACTTACCACTCAACACTTCAGCAGTAAACACTTAAAGTTCAGTTGCGTTGAGTCTCAAGGCAGCACTCAACGCCTCTATGTGTTGAGTCACAAGACTTCATTCAACGCCTATTCAAACGGTATGGTGAAAGTTGCTATGTTCACAAGCGCTGAGTCATTTTGACGTCATGCCAAATTCAAATGAAGCGGGTTTTGCGCTCTAAAGGATATATGACGCTGCATGCTTTCTGCAGCGCATTTAATGGTAAAACTACTTTACAGCTGCCCATGCCACTTGCCTATGCGAATCAAAGAGCCGTTGCACTGAGGAATATAAAAGTCGAAACAGAGAAATTAAAACAGAGTCTGAGAGTTCGACATAGATTATTATTTCTGCGGGACAAAGTGGTTGAAATCGAAAACTCTCAAGAGACTTCAGCAAGAACTCAAACCCTAATGTTCTGTAAGGGTTAGTTAGTGGAACACTCAATATAGTTGTTGTTCGTTTTCAAGCCTACTGCATTCAACTCAGATATTCTCAAGCTTGAAGGAACAGAGCGATGCAGCAGATTTTCTTAACACAAACAAATCAACTTTGAAGATTTACATTCTAATTACTGTGAAGAGTTAGGGTTTTTTCTACACAATCCAGGAAGCTGACTCAGAGGTTTATTTCTCTGGAGTCAATCACCACAAAAACTTTACTCAACCTGTAGGATCACTGTGTGATCTGAGCTGTAAGCCTGTATTATAAAGGTTGTGTGGTAGGAGCTGTTGTCTCTGAGTGGGTATGATGTAGGAGTGGATCTGAGGTAGGATCCTGAGGGATCTGAGGTAGGAGATCTGGTTTATCTCTGAGTGTAGGGCTGCTGAGCCTGAGGTAAGAGTTGTTTAACTCGGAGTGTAGGGATATTGTGTCTGAGGTTGGAATGGATTCAGTCTGAGGTGTATGAGTGAGATTCACTCTGAGTTGTAAGATCCTGAGGGATCTGAGGTGTAAGCTCAAGGAGCTGAGGATATATGAGAAGTTAACCGAATCTAGCTCACTGTTAGATAGGTGAAAGGGGAAAGTGGATGTACCCTATATGAGGGAATCACTATCAAATCTTGTGTGCTGATGTGATTCTTGAAAGCTAACATCTAACTCTAACACACTAAACTCATAACTCCAAAAGTATTAAAAGTGTCAAGACAAATCTATTCACTCCCATCTAGGTGTTTAACTACCCTTGAAAAAAGACTTTCAAGTGGTATCAGAGGGAGGTTGTTCAAAAAGACTTAACAGTCTGAACAAGATCTCTAAGGGTAGCAGAAGATTATCTCCATGACTTCAGGTGAGAACCACAAAGAGTTGGGTTCTATGAAATTTCTTATTTGTAGAAAGGATAACTTTTGGGATCTGGTAGGAGAGGGTAAGACTGTTCATGGAAGACTCAGACCCTAGGATATACATAACTATTTAAGAGGGACCTTTCATTCCCATGAAGGTCTCTGCTACAGATGTCATTGTCCAGACCCCCAAGAAATACACTGAGATGACCAAGGATGATGTAATTCTGGTATCTATAGACAAGAGGGCTCAGAATATTATTGTAAGTATCATTGATAATTCTACTTTCCAGAACTTGGTCCACTGCAGAACTGCTAAGGAGATGCGAGATTCTCTAATTGTGTATATGAAAGTCACAAAGGAGGTGAGGGATGACAGTAAATCTCTCCTGAACCAGCAGTATAAGGCCTTCAAGCAAGGTAAGAAGGATTTCATAGCTGAATTCTATGCAAAGTTTTTCAAGATTGTGAACAGTCTGATCACCTATGACAGACAGTTCATAAATTATGAGCTGAATGACAAGTTCTTGAGATCCCTCAACAAGGAATGAGATATCAAGATATGTGTCATCAGGAAGGTTGACAACCTGGCCAACATTCTGCCCCAAAACCTGTTTGGGAAGCTGCTGTCTCATGAGCTGCAGCTGAACTCCAGAAGGGCAGAAGAAGATGCTGCCAGAACCCTCAACAGAGAGAAGACTGCGGCCTTTAGAGCTGAAGACACAAGAAAGAACAGGGAAAAACTCCTTCTCCACCTAGGAGAGTTGCTGAGTCAGGGTGCTCAGATCCCAGCACCTCAGACAATGAACTATCAGATGGAGAACTTACCTTGTTCTCCAAACAGCTGAAGAAGATGTTGAGCAGGAGAAGACAGTGGAAGAATAAGGGCTCTTCTAGCTCTAGCTCAAGAAAGCCATATACGAACATGGAGAAGTCCAGAAAAGACCCATCTGGGGAAAGGTATGATTCTAAAAAGAACCAACAATTTAAGGCTAATGTTGTTTGCTATTGTTGCAACAGATCTGGACATGTCATTGCTGACTGTCCAATCAAGAGGAAGGAGAACAAGAGATCAGATGACAAAAAGCATCACAAGGATAAGAAGAGTGAAAAGAGATTCTTGAGAAAGAAGAAATCCATCTTTTCAGATAGTGATTCTGAGTTTTCAGAATCATAAGAAGAAGAGGCCTATATTGGTCTCATCTTTATTGAAGAGAAGGGTGATCTTCCTACTATCATAATAGGCATCAGGGCACCACTGTCCTCTGTTGACAGTGATTGTGAAGATGATGAAGAATTCAGCCTCATGGACTTAATTGAAGACAATCAAGACAGTTCTGTTCCTAATGAGGTACTCTTTCAAACTCTCCTCCTGCTTATGAGACTAACTCAGACACTGAGGCATCCACTTCATCCAGTGGGGGTGATAGATCAAAATCTGATGAATATGTCAATCAATTGGTAGAAAAGTATGATGTTATCCTGAAAGCTCTAAAGAAGAGCAAGAAGTTTGTCAAGAGACAAGCTGATGAGAAATCTTCACTGCAGCAAACTAACTCCTTGCAATTTGAGTCAGTCTCTGTGCTAGCCCAGATGAGGAGAGAAGTTAGTCAGTTAAAGACAATCTCAATCATCCAAATAGAAACCATTAGGCAGAAGAACAAGATCATTAAGGATCTTGAAGAGAAGCTCCTTAAAGAGAGGATGTTAGTGACTCAGTTTTCTAAGCCCAAGACAGTGCTGCCACTGATTGACTTTTTGCTCTCAATAATAAGAGGGGATTTGGGTTCAAGTGGAATACTAGAGTTGCCCATTCTAAAGGGAAAGACAAGGTAGTTGTGCCTTAGACCACCTTTCAGAAGGTTATTCTCCCTTCTAATAGGTATGATCATTACAGTATGTATGGTCACTGGAAGAATGGAAATTCTTCCTGTTAGAGCTTCAATGTTACTTCCAATGGAAGAAGAAATGACACTCCCCATGAGGAAATCTAAATGACCCATCATGGACCATTTGTGTTTGGTGCTCCTGCACTCACTCTCAAGGGTAAAGCAGTGACCACCCCCTAAGTTCCTTCTGGCAAGAGTGAGGATGTGAGCAAGCCTGCAGACAAGTCTCACTTGGCCATTTCTGAAGCCATCAATACCATGTCAGCTGCAAAGAAGATATCTGTTGGTGTAAATCAGAATAAACCAAGTGTACCTACACACAAACTTACCTTCAGTTAAATTCTTGCCGAAAGGAACAGGAAGAAGGTTGTTGCTCTCCCTTCTGAATAGATAAAGTCTGATGACTTACACACATCAAAGGTTGTTCAAAAGAGGAGATACAATATCCATGAGTGTTGGTGCTGTGCCAATGTGGGTCACTATATCATAGACTGTTGGGACAACCCAAGTGTGCCACGGGCAAAGATGAGTCTTCCTGCCAGGGATGATGCTAGTAGATATAGCCATTTTCAAACTAACATGAATCAATGACCCAAACCCTTTTGGGTTCCTAAGGTAAATTAATCTTGTGATTGCAGGTAAGTTCAAGTACCCATCAGATGTCAATATGATACTTGAACAGTGGTTGTTCCAGACATATGACTTGAACAAGAAGCCATCTAAAAGATTATACTCTAGTGAGGAATGAACCTAAAGTAATCTTTAGAGGTTCAGACAGAGGAGTTACCAAAGGCTATGATATGATTACCAGTGACATAATTTCAATTACAAAAGTAGCTTATGTGGAAGGGTCGCAACACAATCGGATTAGCATAAGCCAACTCTTTGATATTGGTTATGTCATTGTCTTCCACAAGGATAAATGTCTGATCAAAAGGTCAAGTGACCAAAAGGTCATTTTGATAGACACTAGTAGTGAAAATATTTACTATCTAAATTTCCTATGTATAGATACAGACTCTCTTGTTTTTCTTGTTGCAAATGAAAAAGACTTTTATTGTGTGCAATGACATAAGAGACTTGCTCACTTAAATTACAAGTCAATCAACAAGCTCTTCAGTGAAGAGCTAGTCAGAAATGGACCCAATCTGTAATGCACCAAACAGGGTATTTGCTCGGCATGCCAAAAGGGAAAACAGACAAAGGTCTGCTTTAAGAGCATTGGGTTCAAAGATTCTGAGATGTGTCTTTACCTCCTGCATATGGACTTATTTGGTCATATGTCAGTTCATAGTCTGGATAAGAAAGTCTACACTCTTGTGATAGTTGATGACTTTTCCAGATTTGCATGAGTATTCTTTCTTAAGAAAAGTCGGAAACCCTTCATAGTTTTGTGACTTTTGTTAGGCAAATTCAGAATGAAAATGACTGTTCTGTGATCAAAATCAGAAGTGACAATGACACAAAATTTTAATCTGAAGACATGACAAAGTTCTATGAAGAGCAAGATATATTTCAGGTGTTTTCTTCTCAAAGAACACCCAAACAAAATGAGATAGCTGAGAGGAAAAACAGGACTCTCATAGAGGCTAGTAGGACACTGCTCAGTGACACTTCTCTTCCAGAATATTTCTGGGCTAAGGCAGTGAACACTGCTTGTCATGTCCTGAATAGAGTCTCTATTAACAAGTACCACAAGAAGACTTTCTATGAGATTATAAAAGGCAGAAAACCAAATCTTGCCTATTTCAGAATCTTTGGAAGCAAATGCTTTGTGCTTAAAAATGAGAAGTCTTACTTGACAAATTTTGCTGCCAATTCCTATGAACGAATTTTTGTTGGGTACAACAACCACTGCAAAGTCTATAGAGTCTACAACTTGAAGAATCAAGTTGTAAAAATGTCTGTCAATATAGTATTTGATGAATCTACTATGATTTACAGTGAGCTGTCAAGCTCCTCTAGATTTGCATGTCCAAAATTGAATTTGATAAGCTGAGCATCTATGACACACCTCCTGCCGAACAAGCAGAGGATGAGGGTGTGATCATTCCAGAAGATGGTCCAGGTGAATTGGACATAGATAAAGATCATCAAGCTCCTGAAATTAAGCTTCAAGATGTTGTAGAATTAATGTCAGCTACAACCAGACATCTGAGAGATCATCCCAGAAACTTAATCATTGGAGATACAAGTCAAAGTGTTACAACAAGGTGCAAAAGCCTCAATATAGCAATGTATTCAAGCTTTCTGTCTCAAGTTGAACCAAAGAAGTTTGAAGATGCCAACATAGATCCATTCTGAATTGTGGCTATGCAAGAAAAACTGAAGCAGTTCAAGAGATGCAATGTCTGGAAGCTGGTTTTCAGATCTCATGGACATAACATCATTGAAACTAAATGGATTTATAAAAATAAGATTGATGAGAATGATGTTATCATCAAAAATAAAGCAAGATTGGTTACCAAGGGATACATGCAAGAGGAATGTGTTGATTTTGATCAAACATTTGCAGCAGTTGCTAGACTAGAGGCTATAAGACTATTCTTTGCATATGATGCATATAAGAGATTTAAGGTCTATCAAATGGATATTGAGTCAGTTTTCCTGAATGGTGACCTTAAAGAGGAGGTCTATGTTGAGCAACCCTCTGGTTTTGTTAACTCTGATTTTCCTGATCATGTATTTAAGTTCAGAAAAGCTTTGTATGAGTTGAAACATGCCCTTAAGGCATGATATGAAATCATGTCTAGCTTTCTCATTGAGAAAAAATTCTTAAGGGGGAAGATAAACAACACATTATTTCTAAGGAATGTAAAGGGTAAGATAATCCTAGTCCAAATTTATGTATATGACATAATTTTTGGTTCTACTGATGATGATATTTGCAAAGAAGTTTGCCAAACTGATGCAATGACGGTTTGAAAAGAGCAACATTAGTGGACTTTAGTATTTCTTGGGCCTCTAGGTTAGACAGTCAGAGGTTGAATTATTCATCTCTCAGTCTTAGTTCACCAAGGAGCTAATCAAAAAGTTTGGAATGGAGAGTGTCTCCATAATGAAAACTCCTATGGGTCAAGTATGTCAATAGTTAAGGATGAGACTGAGAAACATGTTGATGAAATCTTGTATAGGGGCATAATTGACTACCTCATCTAATTGATTGCTAATATGCCAGACATTATGTATGGTACATGTGTTTGTGCTAGGTACCAGACATACCCTAAAGAGTCTCATTACTCTGTTGTTAAAAGAATTCTGAGATATCTGAAGTGCACACCTGATCTTGGTCTGTGGTACCCTAGGAATAATGATTTTGAACTAATGAGATATTCAGATGTAGATTTTGCAGGTTGTAGAGAACACAAGAAAAGAACTTCTGGCACCTGTCAGTTTCTATGGAGAAGACTGGTTTCATGGAGCAGCAAGAAACAGACTAGTATAACCATCTCCACTGCAGAATCAGAATACATTTCAGCTGGGAGTTGCTATACACAGCTACTGTGGATTCAACATCAACTCCAGGATTATAATCTTCAGCTAAGTAAAACTCCCATGTACTGCGATTTATCTAATGCTATCTCAATTGCTAAGAATCATGTCTCTTATAGCAGGACCAAACACATTGAGATTAGATATCATTTCATTAGAGAGCATGTTGAGAAGGAAGACATCAGTCTTGAGTTTGTCCTCACAATCAAAAAAGTGTCTGATATCTTCATTAAGCCTCTGTATGAAGCTAAGTTCAATCCCTTCAAATTTTAGTTGGGCATGTTTAATTTGGAGTAACATCATTATGTTTACATGCATATGTGCATTTGGAGGATTAACCTTTTGCAGCTAATCATGAACGAAATGGACTAATAGTCCAGGCGTCGAGAGCTTTGAGACAACTCAAAGCGTCGAATGCGTCGAGTGCACTCAACACATTCAAACTGGCGGATCAGATTACGACTAATTCTAAAGATTAATCTCAGCCATTGATCAAATCGTGTAAATCACGACAGGTACGCTCCTCTCCACATTCTCGAATATGGGTACCTATAAATAGAAATGTGTGGCTAGGATAAAACACATAGTTTCTTGCCCTATTCGACTCACTGCATCCTCGTCGGAGCTTTCTCAAGCAAAGTTCTTCAACTCTCCAGAAACTCAAAGATTCAATGACACCCAAAGGAGTAGATTTCTTGTTCGAGAGCTCTGAACTCGTTAGGAATGGATTCAAGGATGCTCCTGAAGAAGTAAAGCTGGTTCTTCATCAGTTGAATGTCGCCGACCTAGAATTTGTTCTGTCAGAATCAAATTCTATCTGGAAAAGAGAAGTGTTAGAACTGCACACTAATGCCAAAGCAGACTCTTCTTCCAATAATTAATACTTATATCAGTGGAAACAGAATCAAGATTTCCTCAAGCAGGTTGAGCAAGGCTCTGAAACTGACTGAGCTTGGGCCATCAGATGAAGAGGATGAACTGTTTGTTGAGGATGTTAAGTCAACACTTAAATGGTGTGACCTGTCAAAACACACCACAAGTTCCATCATGAGAAAAGAGATGGACCTGAAAGAAAATTTCTTGGCAGATGTCATAGGCAAGCCCTTAATCTGCAAGACAGGTTCACATGACAAGATTTCCAGGAAGATGTTTGAGATGATAACAAAAGTAATTCTGTCAAAGAAGACTGACTGAGGAAGGATTCTTTTTAAAAGGATAGTGGAATGTATTCCAGAACCCAACATGGGTAGAATACTCTCATTATTCTTGCTGAGCTCAGCTTCAGGGATCCTCAATGTGATGCTAGGAGCTAAGATACATCACATGAGGAAAATTGACTCAAAGATGATTGACAGGTGAGACAGTGTGTTGCTCCCACACCAACTGCCAACTGACAGAAAAAGAAAGTAGTCACAATAACTGAAGAGAGCTCTGAAAGCAGCTCTTCTGAGAGCAGAGCTGAAGAGCCTCATGACCCACAGTTATCTGAATCAATTACTGAGACCAGGAGAGATGTAAGTTCTCAGGTGTCTATGTCATCAGAACCTGCTGCCAGAACTCTACCAAGCAGTGTTTCTCAATCTGAAGACACTCCAATAGAACCTGCTGAGAAACTGGTTGGTGTTGTTGTGGACAGAATTTGTGCAGAAATTAAAGGGGAGACTCTCAGAGTGGATGCTCCTGCTGAGGGGGGAGCTAGGTCAATCTTCTATTGGTCTACAAGACCAGATTGACTTTTTCCTGGATAACCTACAGGAAAGAATAGGTCAGATTTCAGGGTAATCTCAGCTGCTGTCCTCTAGTGCTCAATTTGAGGGGGAGCAAGTTGCAGAGCTAATGCAAGAAGATGTCCCCAACACAGCTGCTGAAGTTCAGCAAGTTGATATGGACAATGGTGAGGTTGAGGGGGAGATTAATACGGAGCTCCATGCTCAAGAAACTGAAAATGTTACTGCTGTGGATGATTCTATTAAGGAACTGAGACAATATCTATCTACTGAGATCAAGTCTATAAGATTTGTGGTGAATCTGCTCAAGGTCAACAATGTTGCATTCTTCAAAAGAGTTGCTCCTGCTGATACTTGTACTGGAGAAAAACTTGATGAGATTAGGCAAAAGCAAAATGACATAATAGAGAATCAAAACATCACCTCAGGAAACATAGAAATGGTGCATACAGTACAAAAACAAATCATGGAAGCAAACAAAGTCAACTCTAGAAAGAAGACTGGATGCCTGCACCCGGTTCTTAGATGAACACATGCTGGAGGTCAAGAATCAAGTTACCAAAGGTGTCAATTATTTGGCTGACAAGATTTCATATACCAAGGACTCCCTGACTACAGTCATCTCTGAAGAAGTCATAAAAGGGGAGAAATCAATGATTAAGGTTAGTACAAAAAATGCTATTTGGACTTTAAATGTTATCAGAGGATCAATATGCCTAGAATCTTTTGTATATGATGATGTTCCTGCTCCTGCTCCTGAAGGCCAAACTGATGGTGATGGAGCTGAAACAATTGACGAAAATGTTCCAACCTTCAGCCCCACAACTCAACAACTAGCTAAGAACAAAGGCAAGGCTGCTGCTGAGGAAGATGCTGAGATCAGACAGAGCAAGAAGAGACACGGAGAAGAAATGAAATCCAGGCCTGATTTTGAACTGTGGAGTCCTCAATCAAGGACTATTATTTAGGTTGCCTGGAATCAGATTAAAGAAAACAAAACTGAAAGAAGTAAACTGTACAGCTCCATGAAATGGGCTAAGCTTGAAAGAAATGAAGAGATCTCGAGAAAGTTCAGAAAGGATAAGAAGGTTGGTACTGTACAGTCAGATGCTCCAGAACCTAGCAAATATTTTCCAATGCCATACAACTACTTTGAAAGTCAAAGACAAAAGAAGATTGAAGCTGAGGAGAAGGCTACCAAAAGGTCCAGCAGAGACATAGTCATTAAGGAACCTAATACCTAACAATGATATTTGTAATCGGTTTCTTAGGGCCTTAGGGATATGAAACATTATTGTAAGCACACTTTTTTGTTTATAATTATCAATTTTTTTGTTAATCAAATTATGGTTGTGTGCTATCTCTTGCTCTTAAATTCTGTGAAATTAGCTTTACTTTAAGTTAGTATATATCATTGACTATGATTTTGACTTATTCAAATAGGGGAAGATTGTTGGGTCTATTTATCACAATGTCCCAGATTTGAAGAAGTACCACAAATCAATCGTATACACATGTGTGTATTTGATATATGTTCTAGTTCAATGTATGCATGTTATCCTCTGTTCATTGATGCCTCAACTGCCGGCCCTTGCTGAAATAAACAAGTTCAACTTTGCGCAACTCTCATAACAGTTTATTTCCTAACCCACCACTCATCTCCCGCCTATGCCCCTTCCACAAAGATACCATAGAGAGACAAAAATTTGCCTAAGTCCAGAAGCGTTGAGTGAGTACTCATCACTCAACGCCAGAGACCTAAAAGATTTGACAGAAGCTCAGTTATTCAAAGCCTCAGTGGAGCTGGACTCAAATCTGGCAAAGTCCAGAAGCGTTGAGTGAAGGTCATTCACTCAACGCCTACTCAAAAAAAATCTGTCCAAGTACAGAAGCGTTGAGTGAAGAAGGCTTACTCAACGCCCTATCAAAAAAAGCAGCTAAGTCCAGAAGCGTTGAGTGTAGAAGGTTCACTCAACGTCTTCAGTCAAAAAATCTGTACAAGTCCAAAAGCGTTGAGTGTAGAAGGTTCACTCAACGTCTTCAGTCAAAAAATTCTGTACAAGTCCAAAAGCGTTGAGCGTAGAAGGTTCACTCAACGCCTTCAGTCAGGATAACTGTCAAGTCTATAAGCGTTGAGTGAAGAAGGTTTACTCAACGCCATGAACCAGAAGAATTTTGTTAAGTACAAATGCGTTGAGTGATGAATGTTCAATCAATGCCTTATCAGTTAAGCTGTCAAAGACATCATCGTTGAGTGATGAAGGGTCACTCAATGCCTCAGAAGTTAGACAGTTATTCAGATAAGTGTTTTTGCGTTGAGTGAAGACTTACCACTCAACTCTTCAGCAGTTAACACTTAAAGTTCAATTGCGTTGAGTCACAAGGCAACACTCAATGCCTCTATGCGTTGAGTCACAAGACTTTACTCAATGCCTATGCAGACTGTATGGTGAAAGTTGCTAAGTCCACAAGCGCTGAGTCATGCTGACATCATCCCGAATTCAAATGAAGCGGGTTTTGCGCGCTAAAGGACAAATGACGCCGCATGTTTTCTGCAGTGCAGTTAATGGTAAAGCTACTTTGCAGCTGCCCATACCACTTGCCCATACGAATCAAAGAGCTGTTGCACTGAGGAATATAAAATTCGAAACAGAGAAATTAAAACAGAGTCTGACAGTTCGACATATTTCTGCTGGACAAAGTGGTTGAAATCGAAAACTCTCAAGAGACTTCACCAAGAACTCTGCAACAGCTGTTGCCAAGAAACTTGTTGGTGTTGTCTTCTTCAAGGCTGCTGCATTCAACTCAGATATTCCCAAGCTTGAAGGAACAAAGCTCTGCAACAAATATTCGTTGCACAAGCAGTTCAACTTTGAAGATTTACATTGTTGTTGTTGTGAAGAGTTATGGTTGTTTCTACGCAGTCCAGGAAACTGACTCAGAGGTTTATTTCTCTGGAGTCAATCACCACAAAAACTTTACTCAACTTGTAGGTTCACTGTGTGATTTGAACTGTAAGCCTGTATTATAAAGACTGAGTGGTAGGAGCTGTTGTCTCTGAGTGGGTAGGATCCAGGAGTGGATCTGAAGTAGGAGGATCCTGAGGGATCTGAGGTAGGAGATCTGGTGTATTTCTGAGTGTAGGGCTGCTGAGCCTGAGGTAGGAGTTGCTTAACTTTGAGTGTAGGGCTGCTGTGCTTGAGGTAGGACTGGATTCAGTCTGAGGTGTAGGAGTAAGATTCACTCTGAGTTGTAAGATCCTGACGGATCTGAGACGTAAGCTCAAGGAGTTGAGGATATTGGAGAAGTTAACCAAATCTAGCTCACTGCTGGATAGGTGGACGGGGAAAGTGGATGTGTCTTAGATAAGGGAACCACTATAAAATTTTGTGTGTTGTTGTGATTCTTGAAAGCTAATAACTAACTCTAACACACACTAAGCTCATAACTCCAAAAGAATTAAAAATGCCAAAATAAATCTATTCAGCCCCCTCTAGGTGTTTAGCTACCCTTGAACAAAGACTTTCACTAGGGATGACTAGTGAGGACTGGAGTGCTGCAGACTGTAGTTGGCAGCGGCTAGGAAGGCCATTGAGGAGGTTGCAAAGGGAGAAGTCGGAAGAGGAGTCCGCACACAGAGGCAAAGTGGCGAGAGGAGTCCTCACACAGAGCCGCCAGAGGGTGACTTTGCAAAGGGCGGCAACCCGCAGCAAGAGGCAAAGTCGTAAGAGGAGTCCGCAAACAGTGCGACCAGAGAAGGAGGTCGTAGATGGAAGCGGGACCCACTTTGACAGGAGAATTTATAAAAAAGGGAATGGGTGGAGATGGCAAGAGACGAGCACGGTCCAAAGGAAGCAGGCGGCAAGAAAAAAAGTAACTGCCCGAAGGGGTGCAGTTAGAACAAGGAGCAGACCTCCGAAGGGGTGCGGTTAGAACAAAGAGGGTGGATCGTGCGCTCTGATACCATGTAGAAAAGAGGTCAAGAGGGAGAAAAACACAGATTTTGTTAATTCCTCAAAAATCTTTTTCATTACTTGAATACAAGAATATGTACAGTTAAATAAGAGAGGAAATGAAATAGAAGATTCTTTCCTACAATGTGGGACTAAACAAGAGATGAGCCTAAACATGGGCCTCAATATTGGGCTTTTACAATTTACTTCAACAATTATTATTATTATTGTATGTAAACGCCATCAAGTAAGCTTTGCTATTTTGTATGAAATATTTAATGACATGAAACATATTTTATTGTTTCACAAAGAAGCTTGGTTAATGGAGTTTTCGAAATTGTTTCCTTTTTTGCGTTGCAGACCTTGCTTACATTATGTTCAGATGAATTAGTATCTGCCAAAGGTGCACTGGAATTGTGTGTTTCTCAGATGAAGATGGTATTGAGCTCCGAGCATTTGCCTCTGAATGCCTCTATGGAGACCATGGGTCGAACATATCATGCAACAGAAACTTATGTCCAGGTATTTGCAGTTTTAATTTATTTTCCTTTTATTTTTGTAATTCTATCTCACCTTTTTATATTTGTGATGTCCACATTTAGGCATTGTCTTATGCAAAAAGCCTGCTCAGAAAAGTTCTTGGCAATTATGACTTCTCGAGCAGTTCTGATAGAAGTCGGGAAACAGATGATACATCTTCAGATACCACAAGTTCAAGTAATCTTAGTCAGTACCCAGATGAACTGTCGGAGCTTCTAGCTAGTGTTGACATTTGGCTTGGACGCGCAGAGCTTCTTCAGAGTCTTTTGGGATCTGGAATTGTGGCTTCGCTTGATGATATTGCTGATAAAGATTCATCAGCTCGTTTACGTGATAGACTACTTAAAGATGAAAGGTACAGCATGGCTGTGTATACATCTAAAAAATGCAAGGTAGTATATTGACCATGGAGAGTTGCGTTATTTGTTCGATGTGTAATTCGATTATTTCTGTCTGAATTAATCATCAAAAACTTCTGCTTCTCAGATTGATGTTTTTCCTGCCTGGAATGCTTGGGGGCGCGCCTTGATTCAAATGGAACATTATGCTCAAGCTCGGGTAAAGTTCAAGTGAGTACAAGTTCCCTGCAAATTATAAGATGTACTCGCAGTCTTTAGCAACAAAGAAATGCTTTGTCAGTGATAATGGAAGATTTTTCTTCACATAACCGAATAACCCTATATGTAGCATATTTGTGGGGTGATTTTAACCATTATCAATCTATCTTATTAGAAGATATGGAGATGCTATGTGTGATATGTAATGCTTTGAAAGTAAAGACTACACGTTTAAAATAGAGTGACTTTGGTGCGTCAGAGGGTATAATCGAGATTTAAAGATAAACTTCATCAATACCGCAAAGCTTGTTGCATGCTAACCAATAAAAAGTCATTGATGTATAGGTTTAGTGTGACAGAAATGTAAATCCTACAATTGATATATCTAAAATAAATTAAATTAAGAAATGATTATATTGAGGAACAAAGGAATTGATATTTATTTATGCTAAGATAATAGAAAGTAGACTTAAATGGTTGGGCATGTTAGGTGATTTTTTTTTTGAAATGATTATATTTAGGAACAATGAAATTGACATCTATAAAAGAAAATAGACTTTTGGTTTAGCATAAAATGAAGATTAGAAAATGTACTAAGTGATGCGTGATAAAGTTTGTGATGAAGGATACAGGAGATGTTGGAAAAGTGCCAGAATTTTTGTAGAAATTAGCACTTTGAGCGTTGCTGCACTCAACACATAAAGAGAGTATGGAGAATTTTTTTAAAGAGTTTTGGTAAACATATCAAGCTCCAAAAGAATTAAAGTGAGTAAAGATAATCAATATGTTTAGTTTGTTCAGGAAAATGAATTTGAAGCTGTTAGAATAATTGGACATTTTATATTTTTTTTCTTTGTTTTAGTGTATTAAGTCCTTATATATGAATATATATATAAATAAGCAGCTAACCTCTCGTTATGGATTATATTTTCTTCTCCATTTGTGTTTACACGGTATCAAAGTCCCTTATGGGAAATGTTCCTAGACCTAATGAGCGTCCTTGACTCTAGTTGACTCCACCAGGAGTTGTCGTCATTGCCAATCTATGCCTCTCAACGTATTCGTCGAGCTCCCCGAGTGCTTCTATGACTTGTTGCAATCAAAATCAAATGGCCCGCCTCTTACCATAGTCAGCAACCGTCAATGTTGTTGCGTTTGGATGAGATCAACCAATCCTTCTCCTCCCTATATGCGAATACAACCATGGAACGATAGTCACAAACAATCGTTGTGGCAGAGGCCAACAATTGTTTCTTTGCCCAGTTGTTATGGGCCCACACTAGTTGTCCTTTAAATATTTTGTGTATGTTGTATTGAGTTGTTATGTTTTAAGTAGTTAGTTTCTTATGTTGTAGGTAATTTATATAAGTTTAAATGTTTGGACTTATTACGAGTATGGTATTTTGTAATTCTTTATAAAGATCCCAGGGTCCTGAATGAGAGCAAGCAATGAAAGAATCTTAAATCTCGCTTACTTCTTTTCTTCTCTTTTCTTCTCTGTTTTTTTGAGCTCGGCTTCCTCGCCACATTTTCTGTAATTTTAGTTGGGCTCCCTTGTATCTTCACCACCACAACCGAAGAGATATTAATGCTCTATAGAAAGGCTCGTAACAACTTGGTATCAGATCCTTTTGCTCATTATCCATGTTGAAAGACAAATATTACTACTTTTGGTGCATCATATGTTGACTACCACAGTCTCTCCTCTTACTGCCATGACTGCAACTATTATTCTAACTTCGTCCATTTTATATTTTTTGTTGAATGGTGTGACCATGTTCATGTCAGGCAAACATCGTATACACTTGCTGACTCCTCTTCCATTCCATAAATTTGTAGTCATGAGTGTAAATATTGGTGCAATTATGATTGTCAGATCTTCGTCCTATTGCTTGGTTCAATGGGGCACTCCATTCAGTAAATCTACAAGGACTTCAATAGTACAGATTAACTGTGGGTTTCTCACAACATGATGTTCTCATAGGAGAACAACCTTACTCATTTCCGTGAAGTGTTCTCAAAGATGATTGGACTTAAAACAAGGTCCTTGGTTTAAGATCCCTCTCCCGAGTTAGAGAGCGAACTTATGCCCAGAGTAACCATCCTGCGGTGGTAACATTTAACATGACAGACTCCATCACGTAGCGCTTACACTACAGGCTGTTCACTACAAATTCTCATCAGAGTATATATGCACTAAAGTACAGTGGAAGTAAGAAATAAGAATATACTAGTATAAGCATTGTCACAAAATAACCACAACCATCTTAAATGTCAAAGTAGCAAAATTGGGAAATTAAAGGCGACATATGCTCTAAAGAGACAACATGACATAAAACAAAACTAATCGACAATAATGACTTTGACAACATTCACATCCACTGGATCAACAAATGAATTGGTGGAAGAGTCGGGAACTCGGGGTGGTGCGGGAGTCATCCTGATAGCATGACTTCTACCTCAGTATGGGTTGAACCTCTGTGGATTCTCCGGTCGGGGTTCTGTTGGTTCCTTCTCCTAGTGGTGTTTAAAAATAAAATACTAGTCATCAACGGCTAAGCAACATCCTCACACCCCTCGGCACCCCTAGGGAACGAGGCAAATAAGGTCAACATTTTATTAGCACATTAAATCACAATTAGTTAAGGCCCAAAAAATATCTCAGTTGTCCAAGGTCAGACATCTGAAACTCCTGCTGAAGGTGATGCTTGACGCATGCCACATAAGAAGGATCATTATCAGTAATAATCATATAATCCACATAAAGTAACAAAAGAGTCCGACCACAAAAAGAGTGCACAAACATGGCTTGATCACGTGGACTCGGTTGAAAACCGGCGGCTGTAATGAATGAGCTGAAATGTGTAAACCACAGGCAGGGCCCCTGCTTGAGCCCATAAAGAGCTCGGCTCAAGCGACAAAAAAGGCCTCATGGAGAGGAGAGAGCAGGAGGATGTAGCATGTATACTTCCTGCTGAAGATCGTCGTGAGGAAAGATATTCTTCACGTCGAGCTGAGATAGAGAGCAGTAGAGAAAAGCTGTAACTATAATAAGAGTACAAACTGTAGTCATGTGAGCAACCAGAACAAAGGTCTCGTCGTAATCACGTCCCTGCTCCTATTGAAAATCACAAGCCACAAGCCGAACCATGCACCTCATCACAAAACCATCAGAGCAAGTCATGATCTTGAAGACCCACTTGAAAGAAATAGGAACAACACCGGGTGGAAGAAGAACATACTCCTAGGTACGAGTGTGTTCAAGTGCCTTCAACTCAGCAGACATGACAACCTGTCGCTCAGGTATCTCGGCAGGCTCATGATAGGAAGTCGGCTCTGGAGTGCCGAAGATAGTAGTAGGAAGGGCAGACAGGTTCGGTGATAGGGTAATAATGCTAAGACGGTCAAGAGGATGTCTCTCACGAAGTTGGTAGCGACACATTTGAGGATCATCCAAAGGACACTCACCGGAGGAGACATGCACTAAGTCTAGGGGCATTGGAGGCGAAGGAATAGAATGAGGAAGACAAGTGTAGTGATATGAAAGTGGAGGGACACAGTTCCGAATGGATAGCTCATCAGAGGGAGAAGTGGGTGACGTGAGGGAGGAGTGAAAAGTTGACAGAGTAGACTGCGACAAGGGAAGATGAGGTGACGAATTAGACTGCGACAAGGGAAGAGGGGGTGGACATGCTGGAGGAGAGGATACATGAGGCGGGGAGATGAGAAGAGTGAGAAACTACACGTCCGAGAAGTAAAAGATGAGTGTGTGGTCGAGGTGACAGAGGACACAAAGAAAGAGTGTGACTCGTCAAAGGTGACATCATGTGAGATGCGAAGTCGACGTGCAACATGATCATAACATCGATATCCTTTGTGCTCAGTACTGTATCTAAGAAAATCATCTGGAACAGACTAAGCAGAGAGTTTTGTATGCTAACACAGAGGGAGTACAACATAGCACCGACAGCTAAAAACACAAAGATGAGTTTAACTTGGAGGTCAAGAGTATAGACACTTACCAGGACTCTCACCCTGAAGGAAAGTAGAAGGTTGCAGGTTAATAAGATAAACAACAGTAGAAGCAGCCTCAACCCAAAAATGAGGAGGAATGTGGGAGGAGATGAGATGGGTGCAGGCTGTCTCAATAATGTGGCGATGCTTCTTTTCTGCGATGCCATTCTTAGCGTTAGAACCTGGACAGACAAGTTGAGGGAAAATGTCTTTAGTAGCTAGCAGATCGCGAAAGACATGGGAAAGGTATTCTCCTGAGTTAGAACGAAAAGTATGTATAGAAACAGAGAATTGAGTACACATCGTAGCAGAAAAAGAAACTTAATTATGAAAAAAATTCAGAACGTGGATGCATAAAGTAGACCCAACAATAACTAGAATAATCATCAACAAAACGACATAATACCGTTGTCTACCCTTGGATACAAAAGGTGCGGGACCCCATACATCAGAATGTACTTAATCAAAAAGATGCTAAGACCTAAACTCACTAGACTGATATGAAAGTTGTAGCTGTTTACCATGCTTACAATCCGTACAAGAGTGAGATCGATCAACAGAAACACGACAAATGAAACCATGAGTGATAAGAGACGCTAGATGCAAACCACTAAGATGACCTAGCCGGTGATGCCACTGAGAGAAGGCCACCAAAGGAAGGCAAAAAGTAAAAGCTTCTAGTGATGATGGCGTGGATGGAAGATGGAGACGATCAAGGATGTACATCCCGCCACGACGACGACCAACTCCAAGGAGTGTCTTTGTCAGACGATTCCGCACATGACATGCAAACTCATCTAAAATAATAAGACAACCGTGAGATGTGAGTTGGCTGGCGGATATAAGGTTCATGGATAACTTGGGTATGTAAGCAAAATCAGGAACCTGGAAAAGGATGGTATGAAGGAGGCCACAACTGGTGATGGGGAGAATAATGTCATCTGCGATCACAATGTTAAGGGCAGAAGAGACAAACTGACATGAAACAGGTGAGTGACATCACAGGCCATGTGAAAAGAGGCTCCAGTGTCAAGCAACCATTCGGAGGGAGAAATACCTGCAAGTGCGGAGGCAACTGACTGAGAGGATTCCGGTGGGAGCATAGAGGCAGAGGAACGAGGCAGCTAATCGAGAGAGAGCTACTGAGCAATCTGCTGGGCAAAATCAGAAACAGAGAGTGACTGCATCATAGCAGAAAAGTGAGCCGAATGTGCGTCAGAAGCACGTTGCTGACCAGACTGTTGAGTCCTTTGAAGCTTGCGACAATATTTTAAATATCAGATGTCGGAGACATATCAGATTGAGTTTTTAAATGTCGGTTATCCGAAGTCAGAGACATTTCAAGGATATTTTAAAATATCGGATTTCAATGTCTTATAAATATTTTTTTTATTTTCATGTATACTACCTATAATTATATTTTATAAAAATATAAAAATAATATAACAAACAGATAAAAAATGAGTCATTTATATTACGAATTAAAATATAGTAGTATTTGTATTTAAGATAAAATATTATTAACAAATAGAAAATGATATATTGTAAAATATATTTAATAGTATACAATAATTTTATTAAGATAACAATAAGTTTATTGCAAATAAAGAAGATGTAAAAGTTAAAAATACTTGATTGATTATAATTCATTTCAAACTTATAAGTTTATATTAAAAATATGCATACAATTAACTAATTAATATATTAAAAGTTTTCATATTTTTGTAATGTAGAGTTAAAAAATTGTGAAACAATTATATAAAATTAGTTGTAAGAATAAAATGTTAAAAAACCAAAACAATAAGTCAAATCTATTTAAACATACATAATATTATATATAGGAAATTTAAATATACGCTAGTGGGCAATATATTTAAAAGTCGTGTCGGACGATATATCAGAAAAATTGGACATGTTGGCATATATTTTACCAAAAGAAAATCTATTTTTTTTAGAAAAAACATATCGTTTATCCCTAAAAAATGACATGTTGGGAGACATGTCGGGAGACATGTCTAAGGACATTTAAAACAATGGCTTGCAAAACTTAGATTTGACATGACCAAGACCTTGTCAGTTGTGGCAGCAGACAGACGGGCATTGAGGAGAACCAGACTGAGCTGCTTTGTAGTTCCGCCCGTCGAGGATGGCATCAGCCTTCTGGAGAAAGACAGCTGAGATGTGAGACGATGTCATCGAACCAATAGAACAAGGACCCCAAACATCAGAATGTATAACAAGATTGGGGCTGCGGGATCAGCCGGAGAAGAAGCTCATGGGGAGCAGCCGGGAAGAAGAACTAGCCGTGGAGGTCGAGGTTGCTGGATCATTCGGAGGAGAGGAAGTCGAGACTGCTGGATCCAATAATGTTCGAGGTTGATGTCATCAGCTGGAGGATACGCTAGATCGGGCTGCTGAAAGGAATTTGAGTCTATTGGATCAGCCAGAGGAGATCGGCTCTATCGTTGACGAGGCAGAAGGCGCCTGGATCGACGATGCATAGAAAGACTGGATCGACGAGGCAAAAGACGTCAGAGTAAGGTGCGGAAGACGGAATATGCCCTGTCATTGGCGAGGCAGAAGACACCGGAACGAGACGCGAAAGACGCGTTAGCGGGACGATGGAGGCAAAACTTGAGTTGCGTGGAACAGGAAAACCCTAAGCTTCTGATACCATGAAAGAATATGGATCGTATTTATTATTCACATCAACAATATGGTATATTTACATGTACATGAGAGGGTGCACACAACACCCAAGGTGAGCCTATGTTATGTCTACCATATATAATGTATAATATATCTAACACCTCTGACCACCTATATGTTCCACCATTGGCTCAGCTCATCCTACCACTCTTGGTGTGACTAGAGATGCACCAGTTACAAATTTAGTGGTCTGAGCCGCAACTACAACATCTGCCAGCATCCTAAAGAAATCTGTGGGAGACATGTTCGTATTTGGGAGGGTCCAGTTAGTGTTTCTACTGTTCGTAGGGTCCTCTCGAACCCTTGATGTCCCTGTCTCGCCACTAGCAGCCTAGTGCAATGAATACCACATGTTAAATTTTAGTTAATAGTCAAACATCAAGCACATGGACACTCATGATCCCAACAAACAATCATATATTGACAAATTTCTTAACGGTTTTGATCCACTAAACTGTCTCGTATCGGTCTAGAACCCCTAAATCTAGCTCTAATACTAAATTGTAACACCATCACAAAAACTATATAATATTGGTCCGGACAGACCCTCACAACATACACTAATCACAATAGAACATTAAAATAAGGTTTAAAAGATAAATCTCAGCACAACTAAACTAGTTGCAGTATAGCACAACGGAAAACGAAACAATAACTCTTGGCTTTTAAGGCTTATACAAATATATATTGTCAAAGCATACATACTTCATAAACTACCTCATTCCCCAGGCCGGAACAACAGTGAACGGAAACATAAAATAAGAGGAGGAGACACTTTATGATATTAATTCATTTTGGCTTTTGCAGTCAGCTAGTTCGCTCCAGCAATCGATCTTTTCTCTGCAATCAAACATCATGAGAGAGTAAACGAGGGTCAACTATAAGCTTACCAGAAACCACGTAACAACCCTATTCGTCTCGGTCGTCCTTGCGGGCCCCGGGAAACCACATCACTGTGTAAGTCAGCACTTCGTATACAAATGACAAAACACATAAAAAAACATATCACAAGATACACTCTACGTGCCACAAGCATTAACCATGTTCTCTATGTTGAACATCAAAAGAAAGGGGCCTATAATGTAATTATGTATGCAACTGGATATCACCCATGAATCCACCACGGAGCTCTATTCGCGTGTGTGAATCTAACATACGAACACGCGCAATCACATATCACACAAGATATCCACATGCATGTACTAAAATTCATAATTGCTAACAGACATGACAACAATATATCTCTATATAGACCCAACGTCCGACACCACACCCCTCTTTTAATTATTCAATCCATGTGCGGAGGTAATGTATAAAGTCTCTTGCCATGTTCGTGGCATTACACATAAAGTCCTATATTTCACTTCATGTACGTGACATTGTGCGTAAAGTCCCTAGCCATGTCGGCGAAATTACACACCCAGACCCTAGCCGATATGTTTTTCATAAATGGCGAGCGACATGATATAAAGTCCCTGGTTGTAAATACGACGAGATCATATGAAGTCCTTAGCTCGAAGACCTACATAAGGAGCCTAACCCAAAAGTGAGCGGCATCACATAAAGTCACTGGCCGTAAATACGACATCATATGAAGTCCCTAGCTCCAGCCCCCACCCTCCCCCTTAAATATCCTAATCCAGATCACAAGTAATTCACGACGTCACATCCAATAGCTAGAAATCTCACGTACACCAAATGCCCTAATTCCAATATTGTGAACTCTCATGAAAAATGAACGTTATAACGGCGCTATGGCTGCATTCACGCCTCTAACAAGATTCCTACATGCAACATCAATCAACATCACTGAATTGGGCCACTTGCCTCGATTTCAGCTTCACCCAAAATACCTTACTCGAAATCGAATCTAGTAATCTAATGTAATCATGTTGGGGTCGCAATCCCACTCCCCAGTTGTTTGCAATGAACCGTGGCTACCCCAAACCATCTAATTTGATGCACCCGGATTCCACAAAAACCACCATTAAACAACAAAAATTAAAAACACGAAAGAGAGAGATCATTATTTTGTGTAATTTTCTTCCCACCATTGAATTGTTGCAAGAGAGCCTGAAGAAGGACAGTGACAGCTTGATTTATCCAATGTCGACAACAGTTTTTCGGTTTGAATCACGAATCTCCGATGACCTCCTCTTATTCTTCCTCCAAACTCTCCTCCTGTCTTTTTTCCAAACCTAGGTGAGATAATGATATGATGAAAACGAGGTCTCTAAACCCTCAATACCAAGCTTATGAGCTCAGAATTTGATCTTGGCTATTGATTCCAAAGATCCCAAATCAAATGTTTCATATTTGGGGCTTAAATTTTTTTTGTGGCCTCGTACACGGCCTCTCACACAGTTGTGTACATGACCTTGTTCTATCATACCAAGCTAGGCACACGATTTAGTTTTCTTGGGGTTGGACACGGCCTATGACATGGCTTGGTCAAGTGGTCCCTGGCCATGTCACTTGACAAGATAACCAACATGGATGTGTAGAATGACACAACCAGGCTATGTATGGCTCAGGAACACGACTTCTTCTACAGGGATGGGACACGCCCTTTTGCATGGTCGTGTGTCAGGTCATGCAGAGCAAGAAACTCTCCAAATGATCTCCAAAACCTCCCCAAGCTTCCCCCAACCTTGGGGCTTCCCTAAACTTCTTAGATCTCTTGTGGTCTCTCTCAATCAACATGGAATTCGGGGGTGTTACACATAAATCGATTTAGTACTAGGGCTTTTATTTTCAGTCTGCGCTAGCAGCATCTTTATGTTTTAATTGAAATAGATACCTGTAAAACCGATGACTCACTTCTTGGCGTTGCCTTCTAACATAGCCAAGAGCAACTAGACCAGAAAGCCTGTGCTTGTGCCTAGTCGCATGCCTTCGTGCAAAGGTGGGCACTGGTATGCTTGGTGCGTCAAGCACATTACCGCATCTTGGTATGATTTCACCACGGAAAAGAAAATCAACACTTTATTGTACACCCTAATGTTTCATCCCTGCTATCCTACTACACCTAATTAGGGTAATGCTGGGGAGAAGTGGATTGCATCAGTTCTTCCATGACTATAACAAAAAGTGTTTGCTCAACTACCACCAGCAGTGACTAAGAATTGTGTTCGTTCCATGATGAATGCCTTCCCTGTTCATTGATCACAACAAAAACTAACCACAATACTTGCAGGTTCAATATTGTATTTTGAACCTTGATGGTGCTTTAAATCAAAACAATAAATTAAACCTCATAAGATATACCCTAAGAACTTAAAAAATGAACTGAAACCCCTTGGACCGGTAAAAAAAACAATGTTAAATCAGAGCCATAGGTGGCCACTCCTGAGTGCACTCCTTTTAGAAATATCTCCTCTTCCGATGCCTCAAGTGTGTTCTTTGCCTCTGTCTTAAATTGATGCACTCAGTGACGCAAAACAGTACTAAATGACAGAGATTATGAGTGTTTACTACAAGCAACCATACATGAATCTGATGACTTTAAAACTTGCAATAATAATTGCTTTATAAATCAAGGACTGCATGAGACTCATCGGGTGACTCACCATGGTGGTTTGTACAAATACTCGTCGAGTGTGAGATAAACATCTCAAGAACTGTGTGAGACTTTGGCATTGGGACACAACTCTATGATGTGTAGATTGCCTTCATAAAGTGAAAACTCATCAGTTGACTCACTAGGAGGGTTATAATGAAATTCGTCGCAAATGTGACTCGTACCAACATAGGTTCTTGAAATATCAGGAATGTCCTTAAATGCAAGGGGAGTCATCATTAAGTACGCAATAGTAGATTCGAGAACTGTATAGATCAGGTGACTCAGAGATATGATTAGGAGAGGCGTCAATAATCTTGTGCTCAGAAATGGATCACTCATCGAAATCTCGTCCTCATTAAGAAGAGGTGTAGGTAATAGGCACTTACTCAGGTCTAACTCCAGTACTCTACTCGTGCCGCCCTCAAAAATAATCTGAGCAGTCGTGAACTCGTGATACTATCTCCCTCATCATATACTATTGAGTCAGGAGTGTACTCATTCTCACCACCGATGAGTGAACTTGTAAGCCACTAGGTCGCTACGTGTCCTTTATTTTGGACGATAACACACTAAACCTCATTAGAATGGGAGAACTCGATAGTCTTGGATTGTGATGTTGTATTAGTGTGGTCATAACTAAGTGCACTTGTCGTCTCTAGTGGAGAAAGATCTCTAGTGGTGAACTCGTGCCAGGGAAGACTCTTTAAAATGGGGGGGGGGGATAGTGTGCGATCATTTTTGAGTAACTATAGTAGATCTAAACTACTCACTGAATAAGTCAAAGTGATTTAGATAAAATCTCATGCCCACAAGACAATAGCTAAAGGCCTCAGGACTCGATAAACCTTCAAACAGTCGGGCGACTCTACGGAACCTTTACCCAAGACTCTCCTCAAAATGGCGTTCATCGTAGTAACTCTTTATACAATAATCGGATTGTGTCAAAGGGTCAACACGATCTCTATGAGTGATTGATCAAGGACAAGCATAGTCATATTCCTAAGGGAACTCTATGTGCTTGATCATGGGTGGAGTCTGATTCCTCAAATAAAGGATTGGAGTAGCAATTGTCACTATGATATGACATGGGTGAAACATGTAGGTTCTAGTCTCGCATATTTTAAACTAAGCACGAACCTGAGCTCTGATACCAAACTGATGCAAGACAGTGCTAAGTGATTGCGAAATAATGAGTGTATCCAACGTTCAACCATACATGAATCCGACGACTTTAAAAATGGCAAAAATAATTGCTTTATAAATCAAAATTTTGGATAGCCATAGTAGTTAAAGCTTGCAAACAAGGTAACACATGTAGTTGTATAAATTTCAGAGAGCTCAAAATCAAATAATCTTAAATAAATGGGAATGCACACCGTTTTCAATAAAATTTGGCAACAAAGATTACGAAGAGACATTTCTCTAGTAAAGAATTAACACACAAATCAACACAAAATAAATGACAACCAAGCAATAAACTCACAATAATCACAGGATAGGTTGCTTAGTAAATATCTTGGAATTTATTGGCAGTCGGGGTTGAAACACATGATATTTGGGTCTTACCTGAACTCGAAAATGGATTGTTGGCTGTATGAGAGAGGGTGTAGGCGTGAATTTCAGCAACTTGAGGGTGAGGGGAGTTAATTTCAGTGGTTGGAATTGTTTCCAGACGATTTCAGGAAATCCAAAAAATGATTGGCGTGAATGGATGGTGATAGAGGCAGTTCTGGGGAGTTGGGTGTGCCTTGAGGAAATGTGAGACGTGTACTGATTTGGCCTGTGAGTAGGAATGGTGTTAGTTGGCTTATTGGATTGGCGGAATGTAACTTCTGGGTGGAGGAAACTGCTGTTGGAGTGAGGGATTGTGAGTAGGAATGGTGGTTGGATGTTCGACTGCACTGGAATAGGGGGATTAGAGGGTAATAGCCGTGGAATAAGGGGTTAGTTATAAGTTATAGTCAGTTTTAGGTGGTTATGGGATGATTTGACAGTGGAGGGAGTTATGGGGGTAGTGGGGTAGTGGGGGGAACCAGGGAAGTGATTATGATGGTTATGGGGGGGAACCAGGGAAGTGATTATGATGGTTATGGGGTAGTGGGGTGGTGGCTGACCCGAGGTGTCGCCATAGAGGCGGACAATGGTGGCGGCAGCTAGAGATGTCTGTCAGTCGCCGAAAAACTAAAAATGACAGAAACTTTGATGGTGATGGTGTAAGTTCGCTGGAGGTGGTTTGGGAAGGTTTTCCTGTGATCGCCGGAGATCGGAAGCGTGGAGAATTTGGAGGAGAGAGGTGATTGTTTTTGGTGGATTTGGGGAGGGAATTTTGAGTGGTTGTTGGTTGGTGGTTTGGGGGCTGGTTTGGGCTACCCGAATGAAGTGGTGGTGGGAGGGGAAGGGGTCGTCGGTTTGTGGGAGGGAGGACGGGATATGGGCGATTTGGGGTGATGAAACAATTCAGTTTGGAGGGGGATAGGGGGGGGGGGGGAAGAGCCACACCTGTAGGGGTTCCTGCTTCAACACCAGTTGATCAAAAGCTAGGTTCCTTGGCTTCAACTTTTAATCCCTTCAAAATGTACCATCTATCCCTTTTTATAGACTACAAAGCTACCTTGAATGGTCATGATTCTCCAATCATGATGAATCTCAAAATACGTGAAATAAAAATAATATTACAAAAAAATAACAAAAATTCTTTGTCCGCCGATTTGCATAAAATCAACCACCAGTTGATCAAAAGCTAGGTTCCTTGGCTTCAACTTTTAATCCCTTCAAAATGTACCATCTATCCCTTTTTATAGACTACGAAGCTACCTTGAATTGTCATGATTCTCCAATCATGATGAATCTCAAAATACGTGAAATAAAAATAATATTACAAAAAAATAACAAAAATTCTGTCCGCCGATTTGCATAAAATCAACGGCTCTGATCGTCGTGTAGGACGATATATGTCGCGATCCCCATCATCCTGATTGTCATCACCTGATATAACATTGATGAAAGTTGGTTAAGATGATATGTGTAGTTTTGTTTAACACCTTGATATAAACAAATGGAAAATAAAAGTTCATATAGGCAATCTCAATAAGTTAGGATAAAGCTATTAATGATGATGCTTATAATGTGGGTTATTACTAGACCACTGGAGGTTTTTCTTTATTTAATAGCTTATAGGATTCTATTTAATGTTTTATGTGAAAGAAATTGACTATTATCTGTTAGTAGTTTCTGGGCTTAAATGAAGACAGCAACGCAAGTACATCTAAAATTAGCGAAGTTCCTTTTTATTTGATTATAACCTATCAGGAGTTTGAATTGGTGGTGACTAAAGCATTTGTTGATATTTGCGACACCGAAAAAAGAAATCCTTTAGTTAACTAATGAATTGAAATCCTGGTCAACTCCCTAAGAAGTAACCGATACTGAATTATGAATAGAAATTCGATGCTACTTGTACTTCAGATTATTTTTCAATTAATTTTCTATTTAATTACTTGTATTTCGTCAAAAAATCAGTCTGAATGACCACATGATGTTTATTTTGTGTATCTAGGCAAGCTTTTCAATTGTTCAAAGGTGATCCATCATTTGTAATTCTTGAGATTATCAATATGTTTGAAAGTGTCCCTCCAGTGCACGTTTCCTCAGTTCGCTCCATGTAAGTAAACTTTGACCCTTACTCTTACCTATATCCGTTTTCCACAAAAGAAAAATGAACTTTCATGCTCTGTTTAATTGTTTTTGCTGCTTTTTGACACTTTCCAAATTTTTGACGCACTCAGTCTCTTCTCTGTTATCTTTCCTGTAATGTAATAATAACTTCATCTTGCAGGTATGAACATTTTTTGAAACGTGTGCCAACCATTTCAGATGATTCTCTATCTGCAGATTCTTACCTTAATGTTCTATATATGCCATCCACATTCCCACGCTCTGAGATCTCCAGATCTTACCAAGAAGCTCTGTACAGTCAATCGTCCTCTGGTCCAGGTTTTGAAGAAGGTCCACATAGTAATCTTGGCAATGCTAGATATGGAGAATGCATATATTATCTACAAGAAGTAAGCTGCAGAAAACTTGTATATTACACTTTCCTTCAATAATTGTAAGGCCTGATATCTGCTGTACAATCTGAAGAGGTACTTTGTTTTATATCCCATCTCAATAAAATAACTAAAAAGTAAGTCAAGCGGACATAGAGGCATGCTTCTTGATCATCGATATACGTGAACTAGAAATATGAACAGCAATCCATTATTGTTAAGCTAACATGTGAGCATGTTATAGTTGTAATTAGTCAAATCGTATTACTCTTCTTATTCTCTTTATCACCCACTGTAGGGTTATTTTGGTCCTTGTGTTTTATTCCTTACTCATATATATGTAAGTGTAACGGGCTTAGTATAACCAATGCATTATTATTTTCCTCATTTCCACTTGGTATCAAAGGGAAGCGAAAACCCTAAACGCATGCTTCTCCTGCTCCACCATCGTTCTCCTAGAGACTCCATGTCTCCATCCGGTTCCTGTAGCAGGGCGCGAAAGTTTTGAGCGGCCCTAATCCTGCATCCGCTCATGCGGCCCCTCAACCGGATTGTTCCCGTCGCCGTTCGTTGAAGAGAACGTCGCCGCCGTTCCCTCACGACGTTGTCGTCCTCCATATTTTCCTTGCTCGTCATCATCAATCTCATTGGTCGTTGATGATCATCATCACCTTCCCCTGGAGTTCTAATACCACGACCGTTGTTCACCGGATCCTCATCTCTACCGCTGTTGCTTACCGGGTTCTCTTCTCCTCGCTGCTTCTCCTTGTTGATCTCTCTAGTCGTGACTTCATCTGGTCATGAATTCTTCCAAATTTCATCAATGTTTTGTTCATGAACTCCAGTCGATCCTGCTTGGAGATCTGATACCGCTTGAAGTTCCAATCTAAACTTGTCGTCTTCCCTTGTTCCCTCAACAGTCCCTGTTCCGTCCAGCTTCCTAAGTTAGCCGTCTTCTGATCCTTCAGATTCCTTGTTGATTGGTCATTGGTGATTATTTTGTCTCCACGCCGAGTGTGATGATGCCACAGATGAGTGACCCACCATGGACTTATGGACACTTTGGATCCTTGAAGATCACCATCGTGCCTCTCGATGGTTCAAATTATCTTGAATGGTCTCGCGTTGATCTACATCTGATACACAACCACCAGATGTATGGTTACATAACTGGGACTGTCAGGGAACCTCTCAAGGACAATCCCTCTTGGATACAATGTGACTCGGAAAATTCCATTGTTGTTTCCTTGCTCCTACACTTATGTCACCCAAGGTTTATCGCAACTACATGTTGATGGATTCTGCTTATGAGATATGAACTCTGGCATGGAAAACCTACTCACATATCTGTAGTGCTACCCATATATATAAGCTTACTCGTGGAGTTGAGACAGAGATCTATGAATGTTGCTTCCTATTTTTCTTAGTTTGAGTTGCTCTATCAGGAAATAGACTATTTCGAGCAGTTTACTCATCATAGTACTGTTGATGCGGTTAAGTTACTACAAAAGGAAGGAAGCTTCCGCCAACAAGTTTTCTTGTTGGGTCAGAATCTGGAGTCTTATATTGTTCGGACTCACATCACTGATACCCTCTTCCTTCCCTTCAGGAAGCTTTTAACATGGTCCTTGGAGATGATGGCCGTCAGAACTCTCTCAGCTCGATTGGCCCTCCAGATCACTCAGCCTTAGCTAGTGTTGGCCGCGAAATTTCAACACCACTGTCCCTACCTTTGGTTATTGTGAGCAAAGAGGACACACTCGGGAGGTGTGCTTCGAACTTCATCCTCATCTTACTGCTACTGGTCGCGACCGTGGTTGTGGTCCCAGCCATGGAGGGACTCGACAGTTAAGTTCTCCGGTGGTTGATGTTGCGTATGCTATTAAGGTCTATGATGATCCTACATGCCCTCATTCAGGACATTTTACAGCTTAGGAATTGGATGTTCTTCGTCGCCTTCTTCACTTACAGCCTAACTCTGCTTTCAGTGTCTTTGTCACATTTTCTACTGCGACACCCCTCAGCGCACACACTTCCACCACCACTCCTGATTTGATCATTGATTCAGGCGCCACCTATCATATTACTTGATCCTCTCCAGGTTTTGTCTCCTACACACCTTTGTTTGGCAAGCATAAGTTTTTCTCTGCTAATGACACCTTGTCCTCCATTACGGGCAAAAGCATATCTCGTGCTCTCCTTCTATTTCTCTTGCCTCTATTTTTCATGTTCCTTCCTTTTCTCGCAATTTACTTTCTATCTTCAACGTTGCTAGATCTCTTAACTGCTCAATGATCTTTCTTGGCTCTTGTGTTTTTCAGGAATTGGGTACGAAGCGGGCAATTGACAGTGTTAGGAACCATGGTGGCTTGTACTACCTAAATATCCAGCTACCATCGCATGCTCTCTCTTCGACTATTATTACTACTGTGGATATTCGACGATGGAATCTTCATCCCGGACATCCTTCTTCTGTTTATCTTTACAAACAATTTCCTGCTTTCTTGTCGTTTATTAAAACTTTATCTTGTGGTATCTATGCTATGTCTAAACATGTTCGGCATACCTCTGTGTTTTTATTTTCTCCTAGTGACACTCCTTTTTTTGGTTTTACATTCAGATGTTTGGAGTCTTTCCCATGTGGTTTCATTATCCGGCTTTCGTTGGTTTGTTAATTTTATTGACTGATTTTCGAGAACCACTTGGGTCTATTTGTTAAAGAAAAAAAAGTCACTTGTTTTCTTGTTTTTAAATTTTACATAAGATGGTGTAAACTCAATTTGATATGAAAATTTGTGTTCTTCATAGTGATAATGGGGGAAATATGATGATCATGGTTTGTTTGGCTCATACCACACCAGTCATGGTATCTTGCATCAAATTGTCTATGTTCACATTTTCGCGCAAAACGGGGTTGCTGAACGAAAGAATTGACACCTCCTTGAGGTGAGACGTCTTCTCCACACTATGCATCTTCCCAAATCCTATTGGTCTGATGCTCTCCTCACGGCTTCTCATCTTATCAATTGCTCATCTTCCTTCATGGATTTTAGATTATGCTACTCTCATTGCCCGCCTCTCTTCTTTTTTTGTTGTTCATACCTCTCATCTGCCACCCTTGAGTGTGTTTGTTTTGTGCATGTTACTCAGCCTCATAGGGACAAACTTGACCCTCAGTCTCAACGTTGTGTCATTATTTGTTATTTCTTCACCACGAAAGGATATCCGTAATACCACACACTTTCCAGGCATATTTTCTATACCATAGATGTTACCTGTCGAGAGGAGGAATCTTATTATCCCGATTCGACTCACCCTCTTCATCAGGGGGAGATTGGTGACGCTATTTTTGATCCTCCTCTTCCTTTTATTCCTTTCATATCAACTCACTCGCCTATCCAAATCCTTGTTCCTCCCATTCATGTACCTCTATCACCTCCTATCCAAGTACCTTTCTCTTCTTCTTTGATTCCTCCTCTTCCGCATATATACCCCCGTCGCCAACCGAGGAACAGGATGCTAACATTCCACCTTTACCAGTGCCTGCTTCAGACTTGGATTCTGGTGATGATCCTCTTGCTTTGTCGAAAGGTAAAGTTGTAAGTACTCAACACTATTTCCAATCATGTTGCTTCTCATCTTACCCTGACCTTTCATACCTTTGTTTCTTCATTTTCTTTGGTTTCCATTCCCAAGACGTGGCGGGAAGACATGTCTGCCTTGGACAAGAGTCATACATGATGTTTCTTCCCTTCCCCCCGGAAATAAATCTATTGGATCACGATGGTTGTTCTCGGTTAAGAAAAATCATGATGGTAAGGTTGAACGATACAAGGTTCGGTTGGTTGCCCAGGGATACACCCAGACTCAAGGTGTGGACTATCGGGAGACCTTTACTCTCATGACAAAGATTGACTCCAAACATGTTCTTTTAACATTTTCCACTTGCTTAGGATGGATCTTCATCAACTGGATACTAAGAGTGTCTTCCTCAATGGTGAGCACATGATATAAGCAGGGGCAATCTGATCACATTATGTTTATGCTCAAAAACGATCAGAAGATTGTGATTCTTATTGTCTATGTGGATGACATCTTGATCACAATAAATAATGCTGAGGAGATTAGTAACCTCAAGGCTTTCTTATCTGTTGAGTTTAAGGTGAATGACTTAGGAAGATTACGATACTTCCTGGGTATTGATGTTACTCGGTCGAACTAATGTATCTTTATATCTCAACGGAAGTATGTCCTGAACCTATTAAAAGAAACTGGAATGCTCGTTTGTGTTCCCGCAAATATTCCCATGGAGTAGAATCATAGGATCGACGAGGACGGTGATGATGATTGGTTAGGAGACTCATATATTTATCTCACACCCGTCCCGACATAAGGTATGTTGTTGGTATCTTGAGTAGATATATGCGTACTGTTGATTAAGGGAAAGAAGATTAATCCATTTCATTTAGGCTCTGTTTGGCGCGGCGTTTTTCAAGCGGCACGCCGCCGATTCTGCCACCGCCGCGCCAAACAGAATTAATGCTAGCAGCAGTGGCTGACGCCACCGCCGGAATTAGCGGTGGCCCGCTATTTCCGAGTCGCGGAAATTTTCCGCGACTCGGAAATAGCAGCAGCCACTGCCGCTGTTTTTAATAAAAAAATTATTTTTTTAATATTAAAAAAAAGTGATATATTATAAGTTATTATATTAATATATTATAAATTATTATATTATATTAACGTAATTAATATATCATAAGTTATTATATTAATATATATAAGTTATTATATTAATATTAATATATTATAAGTTATTATAATTAAATTAATAAAATTATGTAAGTTATATATTATTAATGAATATAATTGCTTATTGTATGTATCTTCAAAAAAATGAACTGCCCACCGCACAGCTGTTTTGCCAAACAGATTAAACAGCTTCTCTGTTTGAAACAGCTCTGCAAAAGCTGTTCATCCAAACAGTTTCACAGATTCTGGCACCACTCTGCAAAACAGCTGATTATTCCACCACTGCTTCTCACCACTGCTTCTGTAGTCGCTGCAGCTAAGCCAAACAGAGCCTTAGAGACCCCCTCTATATATAGAGGAGAAACGCAAGATACAAATGTGCTATTTGCACATCAGAAACAAACTAAACTATGCTAACACTCCCCCTCAAGTTGGGCGAGTGATGTTAAACATACCCAACTTGTTCACAATCTGGTCAAAAGAATTCCCACTCAATCCTTTGGTGAGAATGTCGGCAAGTTGCCCGTTAGAGGGCACAAAGGGAGTACATATGATTCCTCTTTCAATATTCTCCTTGATAAAGTGTCGATACACCTCGATGTGTTTTGTCCGGTCATGTTGAACTGGATTGTGTGCGATACTGATAGCTGACTTATTGTCACAATACAGACGAATGAGTCCTTCCACAAGACCAAGGTCGCTCAATAAGGCCCGAAGCCATAAGCCTTCACAGACCCCATGAGCCATAGCTCTAAACTCAGCCTCAGCACTAGATCGTGCCACAATCTGTTGCTTTTTGCTCCTCCAAGTAACAAGGTTTCCTCCAACAAGAGAGCAATATCCAGAGGTGGATCGCCTATCGTCCACAGACCCGGCCCAATCAGCATCAGTATAAACTTCAATCTTTAGATCAGTACTTGGGGAAAACAGGATTCCCCTTTCTGGTGAGGACTTGAGGTACCAAAGGATTTTGTGTGCCGCATCCACGTGCCGCGTCTTTGGAGTATGCACGTACTGACTCATAACACTTATCGCATAGGAGATATCCAGACGAGTATGAGACAGATATATCAGCCTCCCTACTAACCTTTGGAACCCTGAAATATCTTCAATCTCCACTCCATCATCACGCCCCAATCAATGAGTTGCCTCAGAGTATCAGCCGGTTTGCATCTACTCATCCCCATCTTCTCAAGGAGATCTAACGTGTATTTCTGCTGAGAGAGAAAGATTCCCTGCTTTGATCTTGCAACTTCAATTCCCAAAAAATACTTAAGTTTTCCAAGGTCCTTGACCTCAAACTCTCTGGCAAGTTTCTGTTTTAGATTCTGAATTTATTCATGATCATCACCAGTTATGACAATGTCGTCAACATACACAATGAGGACTGTAATTTTCCCAAGCCTACGTTTGATGAACAGCGTATGGTCAGCATTACTCTAAGAGTATCCAAATGACACCATCGCCTTGTGAAACCGGCCAAACCATGCTCTTGGGGACTGCTTCAGTCCATATAGAGCATTCAACAATCTACAAACTTTCCCTGAGGCACCAGCCGGAGTGAGACCCGGAGGAATAGACATATAGACCTCCTCCTCCAAGTCACCATGGAGAAAGACATTCTTCACATCAAGCTGCAGAAGGTCCCAATTTTTGTAAACAACAATGGACACTAATACCCTGATGGTATTCATTTTAGCAACCAGAGCAAACGTCTCCTGATAATCAATGTCATGGGTTTGGGTATAACTCTTTGCAACCAACCGTGCCTTCCACCTTTCAACAATCCCTTGTGGATTCTGTTTCACAGAAAACACCCACTTGCACCCAACAAGTTTTTTCCATAGGGAAGAGAGACAAGATCTCATGTATCGTTCTTCTCCAGAGCCTTCATTTCCTCAACCATCGCATCACGCCATATAGGAACCTCAAGAGCTTGTTGCCATGACGCAGGTATAGAAGAAGTAGCAAGGGAGGAGACAAAGGCCTTGTAGGAGGTAGATAGAGTCATAAGAAACATAATTAGAAAGAGGATGGCGAGTACAAGACCGGATACCTTTTCGAAGTGCAATCGGTAACTCAGAAGGCCCTGAGTCAGGATCCACTGACTGCTCTGGTATCATAGCAGGCTCCTGTGTACTTGTCCCCTTTGTACGCCGAGTATATACCTGCAAGGTCGGGGGTGAAGGCATAGAGGAGGGAGGATCCATAGAGACGGGAGGAGACATAAGAATAGAGCCCACCTCCACTGGAATAACATGACTCACTTCCCTTGGTAGAGTCTCCCCCTGAAGTGAGGGATATGAAGGAGGTATGGGCAAAGAAACAGAAGGCGTACCCGAGGTTGAGGAAGCGGACAAAGGGTAGTATGATTCGGATTCACGGAAGGTAACATCCATGCTAACAAACACTTTTCTTGTAGGTGGGTGAAAACACTTTTACCCCTTTTGCGTAGGAGAGTAGCCGATAAATACACACTTAAGAGCCCGTGGATCAAGTTTGGAGGGACGAGGGTGATGGATGTGAACAAAGCACACACAGCCAAACACCTTAGGAGGAAGGCGAGTAGTAGGAACACCAAGCGTGTCCAGGGGAGTAGAGTTCCCGAGAACACGAGTGGGCATACGATTGATGAGGTATGCAGCAGTAAGGACAACATCTCCCCAATAGAATTTCGGAAGATGTATTGTGGACAATAGACACCGAGCAACCTCCAGCAGATGGCGATTTTTTCGCTCAGCAACGCCATTTTGTGCTGGGGAATACGCACAGGTAGTCTGGTGTATGATGCCGTAATCAGCAAGGTATCGCTCAAATTGTGAATCCATGTATTCACGACCATCGTCGCTACGAAGAATTTGAATTTTCGACTGAAATAGGGTAAAGATCATGGCGTGAAATTGTCGGAAAACAGAGAACACATCACTTTTTCGATGCATCAGATATAACCATGTAGTGTGTGAGAAACAGTCAATAAATGTAACAAACCATGTACAACCGGAAATAGAAGGAGGGGAGCATGGGCCCCAGATATTAGTATGAACAACAACAAAAGGAATAGAACTGGGCAAAGATACATGCTTAAAAGAAGTACGATGATGTTTGTTGACACTCTACATACATCACAAGCAAAAGACTCAAAAACATCAGTAGACATTGCAGGAAATAATAACTTTATAACAAAAAGAGAAGGATGTCTCAGGTGACAGTGCCCGGAGTACAGAGGATGAACAGTGCTGGAATGAAGAGCGAGAGTAGATGTATTAGCGCCAGAGTCAAGCACGTAGATGCCATTCACCATGCTACCAGAGCCAATCACCTTCCCCGTCGTCAGGTCCTGAAACACACAAGAAGACGGAAGAAAGGTCACAGAGCAGTGCATGGAGTTGGTCAAATGACTAATTGAAAGTAGATTACGAGTAAAGGCCGGGACGTGAAGGACAGATGACAAGGTGAGAGAGGAGCAGGGGATGGTTCCCTTCCCAGCAATAGAGGAAAGGGAACCATCGACAATGCTCACCTTATCACGCCCAGAGAGAGGAGTATAGTAAATAAAACCTGTAGAGGACCCGGTCATATGATCCGTTGCCCCGGAGTCAATGACCCAATGAGTGGAGGGAGAAGAAACGACAGAATGAGCACCTGGCAGTCCCGTATGAGCGTAGGAGGAAGAGGCAGAAGGCTGTGTAGAAAGACCCTGCATCATGCGTCGAAGTGCAAGCATCTCGTCCGCAGTAAAACCACCAGGGGTGGCAGAGGCATCAGTACCAGAGTATCCATGAGGCATATCCGCAGTAGCATCTATCAGATGGGCCGCGCGAGGAGCAACATGACGACCCGAGGAGCGTCCATAACCACGACCACCACGAGGCGGAGCACCTCCTCTTGGGGTAGGAAACCCATGAAGCTTGAAGCATGTATCCCGAGTGTGGCGATTCTTGCCACAATAATCACATAAGAGATGATCTTTATCCGAGCTCCTGTGCTTGGGATCTCGAGATGGACGAGTGCCAAGAAGAGGGGATGGAAGCAGCCAGAGCAGAGCTCTCTGACACAGGGTCCGGAAGGAGGGTATGGCGACTATCAAACTCCTGCTGCACTATGCTTGTAGACCTTAGAAAGGGAAGGAAACATCGGTCGTCCGAGAATCTGAACACTGATCTGATCGAAGTCGCGATGCAATCCATGAAGAAACTCGAAGATGCGATTGCAGTCATCCCTGGCCCGTACCATCGCCTCGTCAATAGGTCTAACAAAGACAAGATGATCAAAGTGATCATACTCTTGATAAAGCTGTGTGAACTCCAAGTAATACGCTGAAGGAGGACGGTCACCCTGTCGGAGTAAGCTGATCCGGCGGCGTAGCTGAAATATCTGAGCAGCATTGCCGCGGCGAGAGTAGGTAGACTCTGCACGACGCTAAATATCAGCAGCACTTTCAAGAAAGAGATAATTGCGGGCAATGGACTCTTGCATCGAGTTTGTTAGCCAAGACATTACCAAGGAATTCTCGGACTCCCACTGCGGCCATTCTGGAGATGTCCTATCGGGTTCCGTCATGTGGCCGGAGACATAGCCGAAGAGACGCCGACTTTTGAGCGCCAGGGTGATAGAACGGGACCACGAGAGATAATTGGATTTATTTAGCCGAAGGGTAGTAATCTGAGAGGTATTGTGATCAGTAGTTTCACGGTAGAAGGCCGGCGAAGGACCACTAGAAAGAGTCAGAGTAGCACCGGTAGAAAGAGAAGGAGAATCCGCTCCACTAGATGCCATGACATAGGAATAGAAATCCTGAGGGAAGGAGCAAACCGGAATAGAAATCCGGATAGGGAGGGAAAACAAGAAATTAAGGCATCAAGAGGTATGTAGATCCATCCATTCAAGCATCACAAGCGCAGGTGGCGCCGGAGAAATCGAGAGCACTGTTCCGGCGCCATTAGAAGAGGGCGGAAGCGGAGGAGAGAAGGCGCTGTCGAGCGTTGGCTTGTGGGAGGCGCTGCGAGACCTGCGCTGTCGAAAGCGGAGACGGGCAGAAGCGGGACGAACAAGTTCTGCGGGTTCTGGAGACGGAGGCGAGCGGCCTGTCGAGCGAGGGAACGAACGCGGGAGGCGGGCTGTCGAGCGGAGGCGGGCTGTCGAGCGGAGGCGGGCTGTCGAGCGAGCGAGCGGCGGAAATATTAGGTCACGGGAGAACCTCCCTCTGATACCATGTTGATTAAGGGAAATAAGATAATCCATTTCATTTAGAGACCCCCTCTATATATAAAGGAGAAACACAAGATACAAATGTGCTATTTGCACACCAGAAACAAACTAAACTATGCTAACACATACTACTAGAATCAGACATCGAGAGACATTATATCGCGGTACCTGAAGGAGGCTCATAGTCGTGGCCCTTTGTTCTCTCGGAACAATCACTTGAAGATTGAATTCTTCACTGATGTTGATTGGGCTGGATGTCGTGATGACAGGAAATCCACTACTGGGTATTATACCTTTGTTGGAGGATATTTAATGGCGTGAAGAAGTAAGAAGCAGAATGTGGTTGCTAAATCTAGTGCTCAGGTTTAGTATCGTGCAATGTCTTAAGGCCTCTGTGAAGGTCTTTGGGTGAGCACCATGCTTCGTGATGTGGGGCTCTAGGAGAATAGCCTTATCTCCTTATACTATGACAATAAGGCGACAATCAACATTACTCATGTCCCCGTTCGACATGATTGGAATAAACATGTGGAAGTGGATTGACACTTTATCAAAGACCATCCGGATAAAAGATGTGGTCATTCCTTTCGTTCAATCCAAAGACTAACTGACCGATGTGTTCACCAAGGGTTTGGGATGTGATGTTTTTGCTGATGATATCCAGAAGCTTAGGATGACAGATATTTTTTGTCCCACTTGAGGCTTGGAGTTGTAATTAGTTAGGTCATATTACTTTTCTTATTCTCTTTATCACCCTCTGTAGGATTATTTTGGTCCTTGTGTTTTATGCCTTGCTCATATATATGTAAGCGTAATGAGCTTATTAAAATTGTTAGAAAAGCCCAATTAAGGGCCCATGTTTTCTCTCTTTTCTCTCTCCATGTATTAGTCCCACATCTTGTATTTAGGATTTCTCTTCTCATTCTTCTCCTATATAAGTGTATTCATACTTGTAACTATTGATTCAAGAAGTATATACAAGGTTTGAGGCCTCTCTTTACATGGTATCAGAGGCAACCGGTCTCCTCCTTGGGTTTCCGACCTAGCCAATTTCTAGCCCCCTCTCTTCCTTCCAGTCCGCGCGGCTTCCCTTAGCCGCGGCCTCTCTTCTTCTACCCGCCTCAAATTCTGCCTCTCTCGTGGCTTCCACCTCCTCCTCTTCCCCCTCCCCCCCCCCTCCTTTTATAATTCTCTCTCACGTGGGTCCACCTTCTCCTTTCCTTCTCTACCCACGCGGGCTCTTTCTGTCCGTTGCGACCTCTCCTTTCTGCTGTCCGCTGCGGGCTCTCTCTTTCCTACTCGCGGCTTCCTCTCTCCGCCTAATCCGCTCGAGTTATCTAACTCGCGGATTCTTCTTCTTACCGCTCGAGTTCTCTACTCGCGGCCTCTTCCTGCTCGCTGATCTAAGCTCGCCGCGCTCTGCTCTCCTACTCGCCGCGACCTTCCTCCTGTTCGCCGCGACCTGCCTCCTGCTCGTCGCGACCTGCCCTTCTTTTCTGCTCGGTGCTCTCTCGCCTTCTCCGCTGCGGCTTGCGGCAACTTCCGCGCGGTCTCTCTCTCCGCCGCGATCTCTCCCTGCTCGCTAACCGCTGCTCGCGGCCACTTACCTCTTCTGTTCGCCGCGACTTGCTTCTCGCTCGCTGCGGCCTCGCCTATCCGCTGCTGTCCTCCACTCTTGCTACTCGCCTGCGGCCTGCCTTGTAGCTTGGAATCTACCTTTGTTAGTCGCTTTTTGGTCGCGATCTCCTGGTCGCTGGAGTGGCCGCCGAGACCGTGCGACTACCTCTTCTCACCCTTCTAACCGCCCGGCCTCTTCTTCTTGCCGCGCATGGCTTCCGATACTTATGATGCTACTTCTGCTCCGCCAGCCCGTGCGGCTGCCTCGGCTTCCGAACTTCGTGACAAATTACGGATTACGACTATCTCCCTCACTGGAAAAAGGAACTTTGTTGAATGGGTTCACTCGGTTCTCCGTGTTCTGCAGACGAAGGGTCTTCTTCACCACTTGACCCGGGCCCCTCCGACTGCTCCCTCCGATGACTGGATTCGCGACGATGGTCGGGTCCAGTCCTGGCTTTTCAACTCCATGGACACCGAGCCCTACCGCATGGCCATGTATCATGACCCAGCCAAGACCATGTGGGAGGAGCTTCACTCCTTTTACTCCGGGCATGACAGCCTACAACACCTCTATGATATCATTTCTGATCTTCAGAATCTTGCCCCCGGTGCTCCTGGCGATATGCTCTCCTTTGTGGCTAAAGCAAAGAGTTTGGCCGAGGCTTGGATTCAACATCAGCCTCCTACTACTGATCTCGCCATTCAACGGAACCAGAAAGAAGCTGTCACCATCGCCATGATGATGTCTCGTGTTCCTCCCCACTTGCATAGTGTTCGAGAACAGATCCTATCATCCGCCACAACTCCGTCCCTGTCCGATGTTTGTTCCATGCTGCTCAAGGTCACGCCTCTTTCTGAGGCTCCTCATGATTTTGCCCCCGCTCTTCTTCAGCAGCCTCTCCTTCTGAACCCTCTTACTCGTGGATCTTCCACTCGGGGGGCCGACCGCCGTCTCGGGGACGAGGACGTGGTCGTCGTTCTTCTATGAAATGCACTTACTGTGGCCGCGATAATCATCTTGAAGCTACTTGTTACCGCAAGCACGATCTGCCTCCTCACCTTACTGCTACTACTTCTGCTGCCCTTACTCCCACTGGGCCTTCTGCCCCCGATCTGGCTTCCACTACCCGCCAAGATATCGATGAGCTTCGTACCCAAGTCCAACAGCTTCAAGGTGCCCTCAGCCGCTCCTCCGGCTCCGTCGCGTCCTTTTCTGCGGAAGGTATAACCTGTCTCTCTCATAGTCCCTGTTGGATCGTTGATTCCGGGGCTACTCATCATATTACCTCCCAGAAGCCCACCAAGTACCAACGAACGCCTCATCCCCTTTGCATCACTGTGGCCAACGGTGATACACTTCCTGTCTCTGGCACCGCTGCTCTTCAGCTTACTCCGACTCTCTCTCTTTCCTCGGTTCTTCATGTTCCGGGATCCCCTTTCAATTTACTTTCTGTTAGTCGTCTCACCCACGACCTTGACTGTTGCATAACTTTTTCACCTTCTTCTTTTCTTATGCAGAATCGTCGCACCCGGAGTACCATTGGTAAGGGGCGGCTGTTAAACGGGCTTTATCTCTTGGACATCCCACCTACTACTCTATCTGCTATCTCCACGGTTGATTGGCATCGCCGCCTTGGGCATGCCCCCCTACCGATTCTCAAGCGGGCTCTTCCTGATGTACCTCTACAGGAGTTCTCTTGTGAATCCTGTATCTACGGCAAACAACATCGCTCTTCCTTTCCCCCTGCTTGTACCAGAAGTAGTACTCCTCTCTCGTTAGTTCACTCTGATGTATGGGGTCCTTATCGTGTCCCCAGTATTTTTGGTTATCGTTATTTTCTCACATTTATTGATGACTATTCGCGTACTACATGGCTTTATTTATTGCATGATCGTATTGAACTTCCTTCTGTGTTTCGTGCCTTTTTGACTGAGATGCGTACGCAATTCGCCACCCCCCTCCAAGTCATCCGCACCGATAATGCTCGCGAATATACCGGGCGTGCCTTCTCTACTATTTGCACCGAGTTCGGTATCATCCATCAAACTTCCTGTGCCTATACCCCTCAGCAAAACGGGGTCGCCGAACGGAAAAATCGTCATCTTCTCGATGTTGCCCGCTCCATTATGTTCCAAATGCAGGTTCCGGTCGAATATTTGAATTTTGCCGTCTCCACCGCGTGTCATCTTATTAACCGCCTCCCCTCATCTGTGCTAAATTTTGCCTCACCGCTCCAACTTCTCTATCCCTCCACCAACCCCACCTCTCTCCCACCACGATGTGTGTGCTATGTCCACCATCTTGGCCCTCCTTCCGACAAGCTTGCTTCTCGGGCTGCAAAATATATGTTTGTTGGCTACTCCCGGACTCAAAAGGGATATGTCTGCTACTCTCCTTCTGATGGTCGGCTGGTTGTTTCTGCAGATGTCACCTTCTGCGAACACCAGCCCTTCCACGTACCTTGCCCCACCTCGTCTTCTGCTCCACTTCTTCCCCGGCCTGCCGTACCAGTCACGCCATCGTCTCTACCCTCTTCTTCCTCCTCTCAACCAGCTCTTCCTCGGGTTCCTCCACCACTCATTGGGGTCTACTCTCGACGTCCATCCAGGGATACTCCCGTGAACCAGCTCCCCACTACCAGCGATACCTCGGCTACGGCAGATCCGACTCCCGTCTCTACTGCTCATCCCTTGGCCAACTACGTCTCTCTCCATCGGCTGACACCACCTCTCTACGCCTTTCCACCTCTATTTCCTCTATTTCTATTCCTAACTCTATGCAGGAGGCGCTTACACATCCAGGGTGGCGGGCAGCCATGGAAGATTAAATGCGGGCTCTTTGGGCTAACCAGACCTGGGATCTGGTCCCTCTTCCTACTGGTCATACCTCTGCTAGCTGCAAATGGGTCTTTGTTGTCAAGCATGCGGCGGATGGCACTGTTGACCGTCTGAAGGCTCGCCTCGTGACACGGGGCTTTACTCAGCAACATGACCTTGATTATGAGGAAACTTTCTCTCCAGTGGCCAAATTGAACACGGTCCGCGTTCTTCTTTCCTTGGCCGTTCATCGTCACTGGCCGCTTTATTAGTTGGACATTAAGAATGCCTTCCTCAACGGCGATCTGCAGGAGACAGTTTATATGCAGCAACCTCCCGGGTTTGAGACCACGGGGGAGTCTTTGGTATGTCACCTTCGGAAATCCATTTATGGTCTCAAACAGTCTCCGCGTGCGTGGTTTGAAAAATTCAGTAAGGTAGTCTGTGCTAGTGGCTTCACTCGGAGCTCGGCTGATTTTTCTCTCTTCACCCGCCACCGGTCAACCGGGACTGTGATTCTTCTGGTCTACGTTGACGATATCCTGATTACTGGCAACGACACGGCAGGAATACAACAGATCAAGGAACAGTTAAATTCCGCCTTCCAGACCAAAGATCTGGGCAACCTTCGGTACTTTCTTGAGCTCGAGGTCTCACGACGCTCTGATGGTCTTGTGTTATCTCAAAGAAAGTACTGTATGGACCTCCTTCATGATGCAGGTTATTCTGGGTGCAAACCTGCGGAGACCCCTATGGACGCAAATCACAAGCTCTCGGCCCATAGTTCTGACTCTGACAAACTGCTTACAAATTCGGAATATTATAGACGCTTGGTTGGGAAGCTGATCTACCTTACGGTGACTCGACCAGATATCTCGTTTGCTGTAGGAGTTGTAAGTCGGTTCATGCACGCTCCTCGGACATCTCATCTTCAAGCAGTCGAGCGCATCCTTCGATATCTCAAGATCGCCCCCGGACAAGGACTTGTGTATTAGCCATCCACATCTCTATCACTCGTCGCTTACTCTGACGCTGACTACGCAGGATCTATCGATGATAGGCGCTCCACTACGGGGTTCTGCACTTACTTTGGTGGACATCTCATAACATGGCGTAGCAAGAAACAATCCGTGGTTGCACGCTCTTCTGCTGAAGCCGAGTACCGAGCTATGGCTGCGGTTGCTTCCGAGCTAACCTGGCTTGAGAGCCTTCTGGGAGACTTGGGTGTTCGCCTCTCATCACCGGGTACCTTATTTTGTGATAGTCAGGCAGCAATACATATTGCCAAGAATCCGGTGTTTCACGAACGCACAAAGCATATCGAAGTTGATTGTCACTTTATCCAAGAAAAGGTACAGTCAAAGAAGATAGATTTGGAGCATGTTCCTGCTAAAGACCAAGTTGCGGATATCCTGACAAAAGCTCTCTCTAGACCTCTGTACTATCAGTTTTTATCCAAGCTTGGTGCCTACGACTTGTACGCTCCAGCTTGCGGGGGAGTGTTAGAAAAGCCCAATTAAGGGCCCATGTTTTCTCTCTTTTCTCTCTCCATGTATTAGTCCCACATCTTGTATTTAGGATTTCTCTTCTCATTCTTCTCCTATATAAGTGTATTCATACTTGTAACTATTGATTCAAGAAATATATACAAGGTTTGAGGCATCTCTTTACAAAAATCAATGCATTATTATTTTCCACATTTCCACTCTTATATCATAATGCCAACAACTAACATGTTTATTTGTTTCCTTCTTTTGAGCGACATTTTACATTCTCATTTTTAAAATGATTGTGTTTTATACTTATCACATTTGTTTTTTTTTTTTGCAGTACGCATGTCCACAAATGCTTGCTTTCATGTTTAGGCAGGGCCACTATGCAGATGCATGCTCACTGTTCTTTCCAGTTAATGGGGTACCTAATCATTCACAACCATCATCACAGGCCAATGCCCCATCGTCATCTCCTCAACGTTTGGATCCTTTAGCAACTGACTATGGTACAATCGATGATTTATGTGACTTGTGCATAGGCTATGGTGCTATGTCTGAATTGGCAGACATAATATCAGCAAGAAGCGCATCATATTTGTCACAAGATGGAAAAGTGGGCCAATACATAACTTCTGCTCTTGTCAAAATTTGCAACTATTGTGAAATGCATCGACATTTCAACTATCTTTATAAGTTTCAGGTATCTGAGCAGTCTTCATGGCCTAATCTACTTTCAGTCTGGACATAATCTTTATCTGGATTTTGTCTGTACTGCAGGATCGAGTTTACAGGACTTTGTAAACTTCATTAATCATTCATATTTCAATGTCTTGCACAAAAATATTTCAACTGGCAAGTAGATTGTCTGGGGAGTTGTATTTCTGAGAAGTATTATGATGTTATTTATTTTTATTTATTGGATGGCTGGGTGATTGTTAGTTTTTACTTAGCGAGAAGAAGAGTGAAGAAATTGCACAGAGGGAAGATATATTAAACATCAGAGTAATGCTCTTGCCAAATACTGCTTGAGGGTCAGGTTCCTTCTAAGGACAATACCAAATTTCTCTCTCTGAATAGATGGTCCCCAAACCTTTCCATATGCAGTAAGTAGACTCATGAGCATAGTGAATAAGGAGCATAAAATAATACATTAAATAATAAATTAGCCAAGGTAGCGCCTCTTGTTCTTCTCTTATCACGAGGGAAGTTTTTCTAGAGTGTATGCATATTAATATATCCCTCTTGAAAACTGTTAGAAAAGAATTTGTAAAGGCCCACATTTGGGCCCATTTTAGGCTTATTCCTCTTCTTGTATTAGTCCCACATCTTGTAATTGGGACTCTCCTCTCTCTTCTCTCCCTATATATATGTATTCATACTTGTATTCTCATACACAAGAAGTATATGCAAATGTTTACAAATTTTCAAGTCTTTTCGCTCTTTTCTCTACATGGTATGAGAGCGATCGATCCCTCCGGGCGGTCTCTGATTCTCTAAATCGCAGCCCTCTGTGCGGTTTGCTAACTGCAACTCCTCGGCGGCTAGAAATCTTCTACCCACACCCCTCTGTGTGGCTTCCTATCCGCATCCCTCAACGGATAGATTTTTTCTGACCGCACGGTTCACCTTGTGTCGCTCCTTTGTCTTATGTACTCGTGTGTCCTCGCTTTTATAGACTTCTTTGTTCGGACCCACTGTACGGCCTGTTCTGTGTCCGCCATGGTCTGCTTGGTTCGTCTCATCCTATTCGCTGCTTTCTTGACGCAACGGTTTGCCTCTTTTAGCCGCAGCGGTTTGACTCGTTAGCCGCAACGGTCTGCCCTTCCAAGACTGCCACGGTTTGTCTCCTTAACCGCAGCGGTTTGTCTTTTTAGCCACATCGGTTATGTTTGCCGGTCTCTGCTTCTTTTTTGAACTCCTCTTTTCTTGCGCTGTCTTTTTCTCAGCTCGCTTGCTCAGTCCGCCGTGGTCTTTTCTCAACTCGCTTGCTCCTCAGCCCGTTGTGGTCTTTTTCTCAGCTCGCTGCTCCCCAGCCCGTTGCGGTCTTTTCTCAGCTCGCTGCTCCACAACTCGCCATGGTGTTTTCCCAGCTCGCTGCTCTTCAGCCCGCCGCGGCCTTCTCTCTATTAGTCTCTTAGTCCGCTGCGGGCTCGTCTCATCCTGCTGCTCTTCATTCCGCCACAGTCTCTTCTTTGTTCGTTGCTTTGTCTGTTGGGGTCTTTCCGGTTTGCCTGCTTCAAACCGCGCTATAGTCATATCAACCCGCAACGGTTTTTGCTTCTGCTCGCTGTGTTTTATCTCTCGCCGCGGTTACATGTGCTCCATGTGTATTACCAGTCCGCCAGTCTTACTCCTGTTGTCGCTGCTCCTGTCCGCGGTTTTCTCCTAGCTACCGGGCAGTGTTATCATTGATTCCTCTACTGATTCTTCCCCTTCAGCCCGCGTCGTCCCTGCTCCTGAACTGCGTGACAAGTTAAGGATCACCACCATCTCCCTTACTGGGAAGAAGAATTTTGTTGAATGGGTGCATTTTGTCCGCGGGTACTTCAGTCTATGGGACTTCTGCATCATCTCACTAGGGATACTCCTCCTGCACCTATTGATGACTGGCTGCGTGATGATCGTCGTGTTCAGACTTGGCTTCTCAACTCCCTTGATGGCGAATCGTACCGCATGACCATGTATCATGAGACGGCCAATACAATGTGGGATGAGCTCCATTCTTTATACTCTGGCAAGGATAGCCTCCAACATTTGTGTGACATCATCTCCGATCTTCAGTTCCTTAACTCAGGTAGTGCTGCTGACTTAACATCTTTTGTTGCTCGGTCCAAGTCGCTGGTTGAGGCCTAGATTCAACATCAGCCCCCGACTGCGGATCTAGCTGCCCAGCGTGCTCAAAAGAAAGTTGTTGGTATTGTCATGATGATGGCTCGTGTTCCGGCTCATCATCATAGTGTTCGGGCTCAGATTCTCTCCTCTGATACTATTCCATCATTCTCTGATGTGTGTTCCATGCTGTTAAAGGTTTCACCGCCTACTGATGCTATCGTCCCTCCATCAGCGGATCTTCTCCAGCAATCTTCTGTGTCATTACTCCCTCTCCCTCCCTCTACTCGTGGGGGCCATTATGGCTCTCGGGAGGGGCCGAAATGGCCGGCCAAGGCCTAAGTGCCTAAGTGCTAGTTCTGCGGAAAGGATGGACACGTTGAAGCAACCTGCTATCGCAAGCATGGTTTTCCTCCTCGTCCAAATGCTTCTGTTGCCGCCCTCAGCCCTTCTGCCACTTGGACTGATCTTGATGAAGTCCGGCTCCAACTCCAACAACTTCAAGGGTTGCTCCACAACTCACCTGCCTCTGTCTCTCATAAAGGTATCTCTTGTCTCTCCACTAACCCGCGTTGGATAGTGGACTCAGGTGCTACTCATCATATCACCTCCTTGAAGCCACCTCAATACTTGGATTCTCCGCATCCCAAGTTTATTACCGTATCCAATGACAACACCGCTCCTGTCTCCGGCTCTGCTGATATACCTCTAAATCTCTTTATTTCTCTTTGCTCGGCTCTTCATGTCTCGTGTTCTCCGTTTAATTTACTTTATGTTTGTCGTCTCACTACTAATTTGGATTGCTCTGTCACATTCACCTCTTCTTCCTTTCTGATGCAGGACCGACAGACGCAGACTATCATTGGTAAAGGACGACTGCACAACGGGCTCTACCTTCTCGATGTCTTCCCCACCGTTCTCTCTTTTGTCTCCTCTGTTGACTTGCATCGCCGTCTAGGGCATGTTCATCTTCCTGTCCTCAAGAAGACTCTTCCAGATGTTCATCTTCCTACTTTTACTTGTGATTATTGTATTATGGGGAAACAACATCATTCCTCTTATCCTCCTCATTGTACCCAGAGCTCTGCTCCTTTTATGTTAGTACATTCTGATGTTTGGGGCTCGTATAAAGTAATAAGTATTTTTGGTTATCGTTATTTTCTCACCTTTATTGATGATTATTCTCGCATGACATGGTTGTATTTACTTCGTAATCACTCCGACCTTCCTCGTGTATTTCGGGCATTTGTTCTTGAAACTCGTACTCATTTCTCTGACAAAATCAAAACAATCCAGACAGATAATGCTCGCGAATACACTATCTATGAGTTTGATACCCTCTGCTCTTAGTTTGGAATTATTCATCAAACGTCATGTTCTTACACTCCCCAACAAAATGGTGTGGCTGAGCGTTAAAACAGACATCTTCTTGATGTTGCTCGTTCTCTCATGATTCAAATGCATGTTCCCAAGACATATTGACACTTTGTGGTTTCGATATCGTGCTATGTCATTAATCACTTGCCATCCTCCGTCCTCGACAACGCCACCCCGTTCAACCTCGTCTTTCCCTCCACACCTCCGTTTCCTCTAACACCTCGAATATTTGGTTGTACCTGCTATGTTAGCTTACTTGGTCCTTCCATCGACAAGATCGATTCTCGGGCGGCCAAAAATATATTCGTTGGTTATTCTCGTACTCAAAAAGGGTATGTTTGCTTCTCTCCCACTACCTGCAAGGTAACTGTTTCGGCTGATGTTACCTTTCTGGAAGATCAACCGTTTTTCTTCACTCCACCGTCCTCTCCACCACCATCACCCTTACCAAGACCTGGCATCCTAGTTACTTCTCCTCCACCACCACCACCAGCTCCGTCTCCTCCGCCATCTCCTCTCCTCCCCTTCCCAACTCCGGGTCTCCACCAAGCCCCCTCTTCTTCGTGTCTATACTCGGCGACCTTCCGCTCCGTCTCCCCGTTGCAGTCGGCTTCAACCTCTGGCACTCTGCGACCTGTCGACCCGACTTCTCCCTCCATAGACCAGCCTCTAGAAAAGTATGCATCCTTACATCGCCTGAACCTGATGCTTCAAACCTTTGCTACCTCATTATCCTCTATTTCTGTACCTAACTTTGTGCAAGAGGCTCTTCAACATACGGGCTGGCGGGCGGCCATGAACGAAGAAATGACGGCCCTCTGGGCTAATCAGACTTGGGATCTGGTTCCTCTTACTCCAGGACAGACTACTATTGGATGTAAATGAGTCTTTGTCATCAAGCATCCTCCTGATGGGACGATTGATCGACTTAAGGCCCGTCTGGTGGCGCGTGGATTTACTCAACAACAGTATCTAGATTATGAGGAAACATTCTATCTAGTGGCCAAGCTCAACACGGTTCGTGTCCTCTCCATAGCTGTGCATCGTCAATGGCCCTTACATCAACTTGATATCAAGAATGCGTTTCTCAATGACGATCTTCAAGACAAGTTTGTCTCCTTAAAAAGTCGATTTATGATCTCAAACAATCTCTTTGGTCTTGGTTCGATAAATTTAGCAGGGCTTTTCGGGAGGTTGACTTTACTGGGAGCTCGGTATATTTTTCTCTGTTCACTCGACATAGCAAAACAGGAACAGTTCTTCTTTCACTGGAGATGATTTGAAAGGAATCCAAGTTGTCAAACAACACCTCAGTTCAGTTTTTCAAATGAAAGATCTAGGTAATCTTCGATACTTCATTGGCCATGAGATCGCAAGACGTTCTGATGTCCTTGTCTTATCTCAACAGAAGTACTGTCTCGACCATCTTCAGGATGCTGGATATTCTGAATGTATGCCGACTAACACTCTTATGGATACCAATCACAAGCTGTGTGTTCATGCCTCTGATACAGATCTTCTTCTTCCAAACCCAGAATACTATCAATGGTTGGTGGGAAAACTGATATATCTAACCATCACAAGACCAGACATATCTTTTGTCGTTGGGGTTGCCAGTCGGTTTATGCATTCTCCTCGGGTGTCACATCTACAGGCTGTCAAACGCATACTGTGATACCTGAAAAATGCTTATGGTCAAGGGTTGGTATACAGAACTTCCTCCTCTACTCCAACATTGCTTGCATATTCAGATGCTGATTATGTTGGTTCCCTGGATGATCGACATTCCACCAACGGTTTTGTACTTACTTTGGAGGTCATCTTGTTACCTGACGCAGTAACAAACAGGCTATTGTTGCTCGATCTTCGGTCGAAGCTTAGTACCGTTCATTGGCGTTTGTTGTATCTGAGCTCACATGGCTTGAGAGTCTCCTGAGTGATATGGGAGTAAAACTTTCCTCACCAACCATCTTACTCTGTGACAGTCAAGCTGCGATTCACATAGCCAAGAATCCTGTCTTTCATGAAAGAACGAAACACATTGAAGTTGACTGTCACTTCATTTGGGAAAAAGTTCAAATGAAGAAGCTGGAACTGAAACATGTTCCGGCTACTGACCAAGTTGTCGATCTTCTCACTAAGGCCTTGTCCAGTGCTCTATTTTATCAGCTCTTGTTCAAGCTGGGTGTTTACGACTTGTACGCTCCAGCTTGCGGGGGAGTGTTAGAAAAGAATTTGTAAAGGCCCACATTTGGGCCCATTTTAGGCTTCTTCCTCTTCTTGTATTAAACCCACATCTTGTAATTGAGACTCTCTTCTCTCTTCTCTCCCTATATATATGTATTCATACTTGTATTCTCATACACAAGTATATGCAAAGGCTTACAATTTTCCAAGTTTTTGTGCTCTTTTCTCTACTAAAACTAATCTTGCCCTACGGTCGAGCGAGGGTACTAAGCTTGAAGCTTACACCATTGTAAGAGGAAGAGAATGTAGACCAACAATTGACGTTATGTTTTTTTGTATTATCAAATCTCTTTTTTTTGTCATTAATGTGTAACACCCAATACAGGTAATTTAGTCATATGGGTGCTTTTCCTCTACTCATGTGTATGTATGATTAGAAGCCTTTGTTTTTTATTATCTAGTAATATTTTGTGTTTTTCATATTTCACTCGGTATCAAAGCGATCTTGTTCCCTAACATGAGCGCTCCAATCTACTACATCCTTGATTTGTGCCACTATTTTGATCGTTCGAAGATGGCGGCCTTTCGTTCCTCTCGCCATGAGCGGCTTGCGGTGTTATGCAGGTTCGGGAATGATGTTGAGCTTACAAATGCCATAGGAAATTAAATTCCGTTGCCGATATATAAATGATCGATCGATTGGTTCTATTCGACCCAGTTGTGAATGAAGGCTTTACTTCTTGTTCAAGGTTTCCCTCCGCTGCATCGATCGAAGTTCACCTGGCTTCTTCGCACTTTTGCGACTCATCGTAGAATCCAATCTCTGTCATTTTCCCGTCGCCGGTGCTCAACAGTCGATCTATACCAGTGTACATCGACATCACTTATATGATGTCCTCTATCTTTGATTTCCCTCAGCTGCCCATGATTTAGTGATTATTCTTTCACTCCGTTTTTTTTTGTTTGGGGTGTCCATTCCTATTCCCATCAAGTTGTGTCAACATGGGTGACTCTTTTGCTTTTTCGCCTAGTGTCCTGGTGCCATAAATATGTGACCCTTAGAGGAATCATAGATACACTGGTTCGTTGTAGATCATTACCATGCCACTTGATAGGTCAAATTATACCAAATGATCTCGTGCATCCCAACATTTGATTTATAGCCACCAGATGTTTAGTTGCATCGATGGAATTATTATGGAGCCACCCAAGATTGATCCATCCTGGAAGCGTTGGGACTTAAAAAATTCCCTGGTTGTCTTTTGGCTCCTTCATTTCATGCTCCCGAAGCTGTATCAAAGTTATATGCTCATGCACTTAGCCTATGAAATCTAAACTAGGGCCCGAGATACTTACTCGAAAATTACCAGCTCCACCTAGGTATATGCGCTTACTCTTCGGATTTTTGAACTAGGACAGGGATCCATCAATGCCATCATATTTTTCTGAGTTTAAAAAAAAATATCAGGAACTGGACTATTTCAAGCATTTCAACCTTACATGTACTACAAATGCGGTTCGGTTGCAGAAAATAGAGGAATTTTTTGCGTTTATGTCTTCTTTTTGGGGTCTGAACATGGACTCATATACGGTTTAGACTCATATCCTCCATTGCTCACCTGTTCCATCACTTCGTGAGGCATTCACTATGATTTAGGGGGATGAAGACATTGAAAATCTCTCAGGACGAGTATAACAACTTATTGGCCTGCATTAGTAAGTTTTTGTCGAGACAACATCAACACTTTTATCCCTGCATATTATTCTTGTGGAAGCAGAAGACATGTTAGGGAGGCGTGTTCTATGTTGTCAAAGGCGCAAGGCGCACCGAGGCGCAAAGGGCCTCTGGAGCCTAGGCGCAAGGCGCAGGCGCGCGCCTGAGGCACATGAGGCGCAAAAATGGGAGAAAAAGGAAATTGAGCGTCCAATTCGCTGAAATTGAGCGAATTGAGTGCCGAATTGAGCGAATTGGGCACCTAATTCGCTGAAATTGAGCGAATTGGGCGCCCAATTCGCTGAAATTGAGCGAATTGGGCGCCCAATTCGCTGAAATTGAGCGAATTGGGCGCCCAATTCGCTGAAATTGAGCGAATTGGGCCAATTCGCTGAAATTGAGCTTATTCGCTGAAATTGAGCGCATTGGGCGCCCAATTCGCTGAAATTGAGCGCATTGGGCGCCCAATTCGCTGAAATCTAGCTCATTGGGCGCCCAATTCGCTGAAATCTAGCTCATTGGGCGCCCAATTCGCTGAAATCTAGCTCATTGGGCGCCCAATTCGCTGAAATTAGCGAATAATACGCTGAATTTCAGCGAATTGGGCGTCAAATCAGCGAATTGGGTGTCAATTCAGCGAATTGGGCGCCCAATTCGCTGATTTGCCGCCCAATTCGCTCAATTTCAGCGAATTGGGCGCCCGATTCGGTCAATTTCAGCGAATTGAGCGCCCGATTCGGTCAATTTCGTCGAATTGGGCGCCCGATTCGGTCAATTTCGGCGAATTGGGCGCCCGATTCGCTCATTTTCGGCGAATTGGGCGCCCGATTCGCTCATTTTCGGCGAATTGGGCGCCCGATTCGCTCATTTTCGGCGAATTGGGCGCCCGATTCGCTCAATTTCGGCGAATTGGGCGCCCGATTCGCTCAATTTCGGCGAATTGGGCGCCCGATTCGCTCAATTTCGGCGAATTGGGCCCCGAAGTTATAGGGGGTGCCTCAAGTGCGTCTTAGATCAGTTGTTGGCCATCTCAAAAAAAAATTTGAAAAAAAACACCTTTAGTGACTCAGGCGCGCCTTTGGTGCGCCTGGGAGCCTGTAAGGCGCGCGCCTGGGCGCGCCTAGGCCGCGCCTGGGACACATCGCCCGCCTCAGCCTTGCTGAGGCGCGGTGGGTTGCGCCTGGTGCGCCCAGCGCCTCAGGCACGCCTAGGCGCGCGCCTTGACAACATAGGGCGTGTTTCAAACTCCATCTTCATCTTGCTCATCCCATTTGCGGTTGTGTGTGTGCCCTTGCCCCAGGCTTAGGTGGTTCTCGCCCTATAGGCTTGAGTTCTCATGATGTTGCATATTCCACAGAAGTTTATAAAAAACCTCCCATGTTATATTTTAAATGTTACCCGACATATCTGACCTGTCTGCCGACATATCATTTTTTAGATCAAAACGTTTTTTTTTTCAAAAAAAAATTTATATCATTTTGTAAAAAATAGGCCGACATATATGATTATTTCCGATATATTGACCGACATGACTTTTGAACATATCGCCCGATTTTATATTATATATTATGTTAGCATTATAAGTTTCATCCATATGTATTACATAAATTGTTAGACTTTATTGTTTCGTTCTTTATAATATGTGTTATTGTAATAATCATTTTTTAATTATTTATCATTATATATTTCTTATTTCAAATTACAAATAAAATGCTACAACATTCAACACATCAATTATTATTTTTTATAAAACTTAATGATAGAACAATAACCCTCAAGCCATTATCCCACCATAGTGGGGTCGGTTATTTGGATCCTTTGTCGTCATTGCACCCTATCTTTTGTCATAATCTCACCATTGCCTAAGTACATCTTGTCTTTCCTTATAGTTTCACTCCAAGTCTTTTTTTGTCTACCCCCCCGTTTAACATGCCTAGTAGCAAAACTATCACACCGCTTAATTGGTGTCTCTAATGAGCTGTTTTGTACGTCTCCGAACCATCTTTATCGAGTTTCTTGCATCTTCTCTACAATTTTTGCCACTCATGTCTTATTCCAGATATATTCATTCCTAATTTTATCCAGTCTCATCTATCCACACGTCCACCTCAGAATTCTTATCTACACAACTCCCATTTTTTGGGCATGTACATAATTCACTACATAACACTCAGAACCGTTGATCAACGCTGGTCTAATTGCAGTTTGGTTAAACTTGTCTTTAAATTTTAATGGTACTTTACAATCACATAAGATCCCAGACGCGCCTCTCCACTTCAACCCAGATATTTGATCTATCAATCCCGGATATTTAAAGCACTCCTTGCGGGAAATATTTTGGTCACTGAACTTAATGACAGAGTAATACGTCCTTTTTGCACTACTAAATTTAATCTTCATATATCCTAAACCCTAAAATTTAATGTTACAACACTCAAGCCTTTATCCCACTATGTGGGGCCGGCTCCTAAAATTTAATGTTATCTAAATAAAATTATTATTTAATATTAAGTACAATTTACAATATATATATCAGTACTTGCTAATAATAGTCGTACTGTATTGCTAATATTTTCATTTCAATACTATTTGAATTTATTTTTAGATATGTATGACTTAGTGTTCATAAATTTGTTATGTTTTTTTTTTATTTTAGAATATATAAGTATATTTAATATACCTAAAATTATTTTCTTATTTAGGGGATATGAAAATCCGATATATTAAAATATCTCCAACTTGTCTCCGATTTCCCGAATTTACTTTCAATCAGCAATGTTACTAGATCTCTTAATTGTACTATAACTTTCTTTCCCGACTCTTGTGTTTTTCAGGAACTGGGTATGAAGCAAAATATTGGCAGTGGTGAAAACAATGGTGGTTTGTACTTCTTGGATTAGAAACTATCGTCTTAGACCCTCTCCTCTTCTAGATTTGCACCACTAGTGTTGAGGATGTTTGAAGATGGCCTAGGCTTCTTGTACATCCTTCCCCATTTTATCTTCAAAATCTTTTTCCCTCGTTTATGCCTTTTATTAGAACCTTATCTTGTGATGTATGTGAGTTTTTTAAACTTGTTAGACATAACTTTTCGCATTTATCTTTTCGTAGTTCTAGTCTTTTTGATGTACTACATTTGATGCTTGGGCTTCATCCCCTCTTAACATTAACTAATTATCAATTGTTTGTTACTTTTATCAATTGTTTTTCTTGTACTACTTGGGTTTATCTTCTGAAGGAAAAAAAAGTGAAGTTTTGTTTGTTTTCAAGTTTTTGTCGAACGGTGATGACCTAGTTCAAGGGCCCTATCTGTGTCCATTGTACTAATAATGGGAGGGAATACGATGGTCATGGTTTATTTGATTCTTATTTTGCTTATCATGGTATTATACATCAAACCACTTGTGTTTACACATCTACTCAAAATGAGGTAACTGAATGCAAAAACAGACACCTCCTTGAGGTTGCTCATTGTCTTCTCACGACTATGCATCTTCCTAAATCTTATTGAGATGATATCGTTCTTACCACCGCCCACCTCATCAATTGACTATCATCCCGAATTTTGGACTATACTAGACCTATGACTCATCTCTCCACCAAATGTGTTGTTTATACATCTCACTACATTCGTCGGGAGGTGATTAGTAACAATGTTAGTGATACTTCTGTTCTTTTTTCTCTCATTCCTCCCGCTCATAGTCTACCTTCCATCCAATAAACACTCCAGACCTCAATTTCTCCTCATCGGGCTCTAATGTCTCCATTTTTGATTTTCTATCATCGCAAACAAACAAGTACCCGGGCTCTGAGATGGCTAGGGCGAACAATCCTCTGAAATTTCTCATGTTGCAATTAAATAACTCGGCTCTAGCTACTAGCGCGGCATAGTAGTAAAATTTGAATAGCTCATGCTCCGTTCCTCCTTTGTGTCGCGGGGTTTCTTTATGAAGTTTGGCGCTCACGTCGGTCAATAGCCACTACCACTGGGCAGTAGTGTCGAATGTACAACATCGTCAAAACTATGTATTATTAGTGTTGGCGATATTATCTACTACGGGGGCGGTAGTGAGATTTTTGGTGTCCATACAGGTTTACTTGAATTCATCCAGGGAACGCTTCAGGTCGCTTATCTGTGCTACCTCCGCTGGATGGTGGCAACGCCTTCCTTAAAAGACATCCAGGCAGCCCTGAATTATCTATGCACACAGCCAAATGTCGACAACAAGTCGACTTACGTAGAGTGTTACCGCTGATCGGTAACTACTTCCTCTGGCGGTAGTGTTCCGTTTGAGACTTTGTTGATTTCATACAACTTGATTCGTTCCTTATCATCCATTACTTGTATTAGTAATTATACATGTACCTGGACATTATGAAATACTTGCAAATATAAATTAGACTTATCAGAATTTACTATTCTCAAACTAGGAGCGTGTCATACCACATTCCAACAAACTCCATCTTTTGATAATAACAAATTCCGATGATTGAGAAATAAATAATGCATAAAAAACTAGTGTTTGTAGTGACGTATTTGTGAGTTGCTAATATATAATAAGCATGAACGATTATGCATAAATGAAACATGAAGTATAGTATGCTTGCATGAAACATGAAGTATAGTGCGTGAATGAAACATGAAGTATATTATGCGTGAATGAAACATGAAGTATAGCATGCGTGAATGAAACATGAAGTATAGCATGCGTGAATGAAACATGAAGTATAGCATGCGTGAATGAAACATGAAGTAAGCATGCGTGAATGAAACATGAAGTATAGCATGCGTGAATGAAACATGAAGTATAGCATGCGTGAATGAAACATGAAGTATAGCATGCGTGAATGAAACATGAAGTATAGCATGCGTGAATGAAACATGAAGTATAGCATGCGTGAATGAAACATGAAGTATAGCATGCGTGAATGAAACATGAAGTATAGCATGCGTGAATGAAACATGAAGTATAGCATGCGTGAATGAAACATGAAGTATAGCATGCGTGAATGAAACATGAAGTATAGTATGCGTGAATGAAACATGAAGTATAGTATGCATGTGTTGGAAGAGGGAAATAGAAATAGAAGTGCTTGATTCTTATTCTTCCATATAGGACATAATATATAGGAAATACATTGACACCTACAATTTGACTCACGATGTGGGACTAAACCCACGCACATACAAATACTAATATAATAATACTAATGGACCAACATTGCGACATTTCTAACACTCCCCCTCAAGCTGAAGGGGGACCCTTCAGTTTGGACACAACAAATAACGACAATGGAGGTAGGCGATGTGGGACAAAAACAACAGACGCGTCATCGGAGGAAATTCCAAACCTGGGAATCAAGTCGGGGACAAAGCCACACACGATGCTGACCCACACACGGCGTAGGACCCACAGACGACATTGACTCACTGGAAACCGGTCAACTAACATCACCTACACACAACATGCAAATGAGATTGAAAGATGTGGAGCAAAATCATCAAACGAGTGATCTGAGATAATCCGTCGGGGATAATCTGTCGGGAATAATCTGCACAAAGAGCGGTCCCACACGACACAGTCTCACGTGACACAACCCGCTGAGATTGGAACTACCAACACAATCGCGCCCCAAGACGTGACCAATCGAAAAACAAACTGGGGAGACGCAAACAACATACAACAAAAAACCTAGAGGCCATGTGGAACTAAGGCGAACAACAGAAAAGATCATCCAAGTCGCCCTCTTCCCCAACACTCCCCCTCACGTGAAACACACTTGCATATATGCATAACTAGGTCATGTTAAGCAAATACGAACACCAAAAGAGGCGGCAACAGCTGGAATCGACAGAAACCAAGGTGCAGCGACTGAAGTAGCTGCGAACAGCAGTGGGAACACCAGAAGAGGGTCTGTTGGAGAGCAGAATCGGCAGTGGAGCTCGACTACAAGATAGGAGCGGCTACCCGCAACAAAGCTGAGCATAGCAGCACAACACTTGTGTGGAGAAGCAGCGACATATTAGTGAGGCGGAACACCAGCAGAGCTGGAGGAGGCTCGACACTGCAAGGCAGGTCTGGCACAGATGGAGGCGCTGGAGGAGGAGGCGCAGCGACAAAAGAAGGCCGACGGGAGAAGCTGAGTGCAGAGGAGCAACCGACAAGGAGCCATCCGGGCCGGAGAAGAAGCAGGCCCAACCGCTTTCTCCATCGGTGAGAACAAGGGGGGAGACGCTCCCCCTGACAGTGGAAGAGAGGGGAGGAGAAGAAGAGGACCGCCAAGCCGACATCAGATGAGAACAGAGAGAAGTCAGCCGAACTCCGAGTGAACCCTACAACACTAACGGTCTTGCTAAATTTTTCATACCATGCCCGAGGAGACTGTTTGAGACCATAAAGAGACTTCTTCAGACAACAAACAAGAGACTCCCCCGTGGTCTCAAACCCGGGAGGTTGTTGCGTATAAACGGTCTCCTGTAAATTGCCATTAAGAAAGATATTTTTGATATCTAGTTGGTGCAAGGGCTAGTGGCGGTGAACAGCGAGGGAGATCAACACCCGAACAGTATTGCGTTTAGCGACTGGAGAAAAAGTCTCATCATAATCCAAGACTTGTTGTTGAGTGAAGCCGCGAGCTACAAGACAAGCTTTCAAACGGTGAACCGTCCCATCCAAACCCTGTTTGACGGCAAACACCCACTTACATCCCACACAAGATTGTCCAGGAGTAAGCGAGACCAAATCCCAAGTGTGGTTTGCCCAAAGAGCAGAACATTTCCTCGTCCATAGCAGCCCGTCACCCGGGATGCTGGAGAGCCTCCTGTACAGAATTAGGGGTGGAGATAGATGATAAAGAAAGTGCACTCTGTCGGAATTCCGGAGAGAGGCGGTGAAAAGAGACATAGTTGGCCAACGGGTGGGCAGTGGAAGCTGTTGCCGGATCCGCAGGCTACAAAACATCATTAGATCAGGGCAGCTCCCGTAGGGCAGTAGATGAAGAAGGACGTCGAGTGTGCACACGAATGATAGGTGGTGTAGGTGTTTTAGGTGGGATTGGTTTGGGAAGAAGAGGTGGAAGGTTTGAATGAACAGGGGATAGCAGGCGCGGGAGAGGTGGCGGAAGAGGAGAATCAACTGGTTGAGATTAATATAGCTGATCTTCGAGGAAGGTGACATCAGCAGAAGTAATTACCTTGCGATCCTTGGAAGAAAAGCAAACGTAGCCCTTCTGAGTCCGAGAATAACCCACAAACATATATTTAGTGGCACGGGGTGCAAGTTTGTCAATGGACGGGCCAAGATGATGAACAAAGCACATGCAACCAAACACGCGAGGGGTGATTAAGAAAGGAGGTTTGGAGGGAAAAAGAAGATTGAAGGGAACCGCAAAATTGAGAATAGAGGAAGGCATGCAGTTAATAAGAGTGCAAGCGGTAGAGACCGCAAAATTTCAATACTGTTTGGGAACATTCATCTAAATCATAAGAGAGCGAGTGACTTCAAGCAGGTGACGATTCTTGCGTTCAGCAACGCCATTTTGTTGGGGGGTATAGACACAAGAGGTTTCATGGATGATCCCAAACTCAGCACAGGGGTGTGCAAAGGCATGACTAGTGTATTCACGTGCAATTTCGGTGCAGAGGGTTTTAATTATAGTGGAAAACTGGTTGCGAGTTTCAATGAAAAAGGTACGGAATACACCGGGCAATTCAGAGCGGTCACGGAGGAGATACAGCCAAGTCACCCGAGAGTAGTCATCTACAAATGTGACAAAGTAACAATATCCAAGAACACTCGCAATTTTGTAGGGTCCCCAAATATCGGAGTGTACTAGATCAATGGGAGCAAGACTCCGAGTAGGATGTGGTGAGAATGTAGACCGATGATGTTTCCCGTAGATACAAGACTCATATGTGAACTCTTGGAGGGACACGTCGGGGAGAGATTTTCTGAGCATGTGTTTAGAGGAGTGTGACCCAGACGTCGATGTCAATCAACAGAGCTAATAGAAGACAACACCGTTGGGGGAGAGGGGTCAAGGATATAGAGACCATTCGACAGATGTCATTTTCCGATGATAGTTTGCGTCTTACGATCTTACACAACACATAAGTTAGAAGAAAAAATTACATCACAATCGAGGTCAGTAGTGAGTCGACCAACAAAGAGAAGGTTGAAAGGAGAGCCCGGAACATGAAGGGCAGAGCGAAGAGTAATGGAGGGAGTGTTGTGAATCTCTGCCGCGCCAGAAACGGGAATTGCGTCCCCACTAGCAACAGTAATGAACTTGGGATCCACGCAGTTCAAATATTGCGGTGGTTTCCGTGAGGTAATATGGTGAGAGGCCCCGAAATCCAAAATCCAGGATGAGCTATGAGCAAGGAAGGAGGTACCACCATCGGAAATAGACATCACAGAGCCCGAAGGACGGCTGATCATCTTGCAAGGAACAGTTCGCAGCGGTCACAGTGATAACGCACCGGCGGCAAGAACAGGCCACGACCAGCACGGTAAGAAAAGAGCCCGCAACAAATAGAAACAAGCTGCAGCGGTAAGAATCCTGGGCTGGTAGCGCGGTTAGGAGAAGACCGCAATAAGAACAAAAAATAAGGTCTAGCCGCATGAAGAGCCTAGTTGCGCCGGGAAGACAAAGGCCGCAGCGAGAAGTAGCTGGAAGGAGAGACGTCCTAGCCGCAGCGGGAAGAAGACAGCTGAGGACAGAAGAAGAGGAACTTGACTGCGTGGATAGAGGCAGACCGCATCCAACAACCCCGAAGCGGTTTGAGAAGAGAGGACACCTGGAGAGAGAATATGAGAAGTTGCACGATCGCGGTGTCAACACACCAGCGAACAAGAGGCCGCAACCAAGATACGGAGCCCGCGGCGGGTAGAGAAGCCGCAACGGTTAAGACAAGTCCGCGCGAGAAGCGCGCAGCAACAGGGGAACTGCAGCGGGAAGGGAATCCGCGGCTGGTAAGGAAACCGCGGCGACAAAACAACGAATGTCGCGACAAAACCGCACGGTCACGGTGAGCACACCAGCGACAAGAAAAGATGTCGCAACCAAGATGCGGTACAAGCAGCGGAAGGGAAAGCCGCAGCGAATAAGAGAAGTCGCAACGACTAAAAATGAAGCCGCTCGAGAAGAGAGGGGAGCGGCGAGAAGACGGGTAAAGAAACAGACCGCGACGAGTAGTGGGAGAGGGCCCCACGTGTCTGGGAGATATATAAAAAGGAGAGGAGGGGGGAGGGTAAGAAGAAGAGGTGGAAGCCACGAGAGAGAGAGGGAGGGGGAGAGGGAGGAGTGGTTAGTAAAAGAACTTAACCGCGCGAGAAGCCGGGGTTAGAAAGAGAGGTAACCGCACGGGAAGCCGCAAGCGGGTAGAAACTAGGCCGCGGGATTGGTGGGGAGGAGAGGAGGGAAGAAAGGTTCTAGCCGCATGCAAGTAGAAACCAGGCCGCGCCCTGTGCGAGAAGGGAAGGCCGGACGGTTAGCAGAATGTCCAGCCGCAAGGAGAGACCGGTTCCCTCTGATACCGTGTAGAGAAAGTTCCAAACCTTGTATATACTTCTTGAATATGAAAAAACAATTATGAGTACAAATATATAGCAGAGAAGAGAGTAAGATCTAGCTATGGAAACAATGTGGGACTAAACACTAACTCCTACATGGGTCAATACATCATTTTTCCTAGTATTTTCTAACAGAAACAATATTGTGTACATTTGTGAAACAATCAATATTGATACTTGAAGTAATAAGCAAGATTACTTGTCAATATGCAATGAATTGCACACTAACATCATCACATGCAAAATAAAATCACTTCCACAACTTCGTTACACATACAAGTACAACTACTAAGGTGCTTCGCACACAATGCTTATTACGACTTATCATGGATACGAAGTAGTGCTTAACAAATCATAATTTATATGGAATAAGATTTCTAAGCAATAATGTGATCCGGTGTACCAAATAAAAGTGAGTATTGTATTTAAATTAGTTTGCATATGATCAATAAAATTCATACTAACGTGCTCAATCTTATAATAGTTATTAAGTGTTATTAGGAGGTTGAGTATTGCTTGGGGTTTGTCCTTGTCCTTATTCATTATTATGGTTAAGCAGAACAAATCAAACTTGAAGATAATCTCAAGAATTCGTACAAATCATGTTAGTCATTAAAATATAATTAATTTAGATTTTATATCGGTTTTACAAAGTTTTTTTGACTAGAAAAAATTACTGAATTGGATCTTAGCCAGAGATCTGAGTACTCCCTATTTGGGTGCTATAATTTTTCGTATCTTTACTTGGTACTCTAATTCGTTCTGTGGGGAAAGACGATTTCACTCTCTTTCTCACCGATTTTAAAATTTGAAAACAAAAAAAGGTCTGCATAAAGTGAAAACACAGCGAACAAAAAATACAACAAAGCATAGTCACCCTTATGAATATGGATCATTTGAGAAATTGTGCAAAAGCTAGGTTGTTCTCCCTGAGGAACGCGTCACATGGTATGAATGCGACGTCTTGGCAAGGACTGCTGCATCTCCAGGACTTGGGTGTAGTGTTAAATATGCAAGAGTCCTTGTCATATGGTTCAAATGCGGCGTCTTGGAAAGGACCGTTGCACCTCTGAGAGTACTTTAGTGTAGTGTTAAATAGACAAAAGTTCTCACATATTAGACGTCATAGGGAAGTATGTCGTAGGAATTATGACCGACTTATGTTTTGTAGTTGAATATAGGTACGCTAACGTGGAGAACGATGGAAGTAGTGGATACAATGATTATGAGAAAGATAAATATTTTATGTCTGCAAGAGACTAGATGGGTGGGTGAGAAAGCTAAATTTTTAGATAATTCAGATTTTAAATTATGATATACAGGAAAAAAAATAAAACAAACAGTGCAGTAGGTATTATTGTGAATACTAATTTGAGGGATGAAGTTGTTGGAGTAAATAGAAAGGTGATAAGATCTTAGCTCTTAAATTGGTCATAGGAAAAAAAACTAGTGACAAATACACTTTTCATAAAGAGAGAAAAACATTTAATTATGTTTAAAAGATGAACATATAAATCACAAATTGATTATTTTATGACTTGCAATATGGATAAAATGATTTTTTAGGATTGCAAAGTCATATCAGGAGAAAGTTTGATAACACAACATAGGTTAGTGATCGCCAAATTCTTTTAAAAGTACATAACCCGACGATGGAAAATTTTAAGTACTCTAAAGGAATTTTCAAATCTCATAAGCAGTTTCAAGAGGACAAATGAGCTTGAAAATATTATTCTCTTGAGCACAAAAGGTGCAGTTTTTTGACTTAGCATTTAAAACACAATCCTTAAAAGTAGATGGCGCAAAATATTTATTGATGATGATATTTCATACATCAACACTAATAGAAATACGAAATTTCCCCATTTGCTCCTGTAACATATTTAGTGTAGTGAACGCCCATGAATAATAGTGGAATTAAGGAAGTTCTACCATCACTATTCAATTGATTCCTCGAGGTAGCCATCTGATACTCTAGGTTATTAGATATATAGTAATCTCGCTCTGATACAAATTGTTGAATCGTCCGTCTTCCTTTCATGAGATGAATAAGGATTATTATAAAAATTAGATTTTCTTTAATAAATAAAAACTTAGATGATCATAAAGAGGTGCACAGTGGAAATTAGAGTTTTATATCATGATGAACAAAATGAAATCTGTCGCTGAAACATCAATATCAATACATACAAATGTTTTGATCTTGTAACTCAAAGATCAAGAGGCGATAGAAATTACAATCTTGTTTTTCTATACCGACTCGCTCCACAAATAGGGTGGCTCTAGCTAATCCACCTCCGGATTAGCCTCAAGACTTTCTCCTGGGAGACTTCCCTAGATCTACCCTTAGACATAGTCGTCGCACCCGTATACAAAGATTAACAATCAAACTAAAATCAAAAGAGAAAATACAGTAGGGATGAAAGTAAGTGTTTTAGAAAACTCCTTTAAATCTTATTTCAAAGAAGAAGGTGAAGGCTTGTTCGAGAATAGATGTCGTTCATCACGAATCCTTCTCTAGAATGATCATTGAACTTCAATTTTTTCTTTGAATCCTTTAGAGTGTGAAGTTAGGAATGCTTCACGGCTCTGCGACGACTAAGTCGAATAATCCTCTGAATTTCTCGTATTTCGATTAAATCCTGCACAAGTAAATTAATATTTAAGTTCTCAGGGAGCTACTACCGGGCGATAGTTGCTACCGTCGGGCGGTAATGTTGAAATTCAAATATCCCATGCTCGATTTGCTCTTCTGCAACATGGAGGTTTCCATATGAGTTGGAGCTACCACTATGCGTTTGCTACTGCCGCAAGGCGGTAGTAAAGCTTGAATAACCCGCACTTTGGCCCTCTTCTGCGCCGTGGATTTTCTTTGTGATTCTTAACTCTAACGTCGGTAGGTAGTGACTACAGTTGGGCAGTCGTATTTAGTATACAACATCGTCAAATCTCCGTATCATTAGCGCTGACACTAGTAGCTACCGCGATGTGGTAGTTGGATTTTAGGTGTCCATCCAGGTTGGCTTGAATTCATCCAAGGACTGCTCCAGGTCACTTATCTTAGCCACCGTGGTTGGGTGATATGCTCTACCGCCGACCGCAACGCCTTTTTCGAAAGTTGGAAGGCATCCACAAAATTCTTGAAATCCACAACCAATCGTCGACAACAGGTCGATGTACGTTGAGTACTACTACATGGCGGTAACAGCTGATTCGTTGCTTATCATCCATTACTTGTATTTGCAATTATACCTGTACTTGCACATTATGAAACACTTGCAAGTTGCAAATATGAACAACACTATGAGATGCCTCTTGCTGAAGGGATTGGAGTCTTCGATGTCCATCCATTACTTGTATCTGTAGTTTTCATTCCCCCTATAATATGAACATGATTCAGGTTGATATCATCATTCCTTCCGTTCGATGCAGCTCATCTACTTCTCAAACCAATAATGTTGAACTATGAGAGTGCCAAACCACTTCCCAACTAGAATATGCTAGAGGGGTAGCTTTATCAAGAACACGCACACCCTCACTCAGCTTTCCTCTACCAAAAGTATGGTTTGCTGCCTCATTAAGAATTACACACCCCACTCAACTTCCTTGTACCAATAATATGGTTTGTCGTCTCTTACTGAAAATGCAACCAAAAGAGGTTAAGATAGCTTTGAAATTTACATCACGAGTAAACTCACTAATAGACATCAAGTTGTAAGTTGGTTGCGACACATAAGTTGCACCGAACAAAGTCTTGTAAGTTGTTACTCTGTAGTTACCAGATCCAATGATCGGGATTGCCTACCCATCAACAACAGTAATTAATGTACCTCACTATGAGGGTAGTATGAATGTATGATACATGTGGTGTTGAACGATGAACAAAAAAACCATAATTAGCCAACCAACGTACAACACACTGAATGGTGCATGTTGTCTTGATGATCTGGGAAATAACAACACTATGAGTAGATGTCTCTAGTTGAAGGGGTTGGAGTCTTCGATATGCATCCTCAGAGATCTCAATACTCTTTTTACCCCTGTATCAACATCATAAACATAGCAGGAAGATGTAGACTAGGAAATAGGATTGGAAGGCCATTTTGGTTTCCCATGAAGAGTCCACGTATCTTTGGTGTGACCATGATGCCCATTATAAGTGTCGTGTATAGTATCAGCATCTCAACTACTATTGCGGCTTCCACGACCATCCCGTGAAGCTAGAGCAATGGGATTAGAAGTTTCAAAAGAGATCTGCAGCCCGGATAGAGCTATATTTATGGTGACTAACACTTTCTTAGTTAGGCGATGATGCACGGTAGTATTAAGTTAGAGGCACTTGACAACATTTCTTTCTTTGTGGTTGAGAAATTTAGAGCAAGGTCACTAAGTAGTCAAAGCATGGCAAGTTGTTCCATTTGTGTCTGATGCTCCTCTCTCGTGGAAGGAATTTCTCAGAGATCAATGATTTTATGTTCGAGTAGTTTCTACTCTGCAAAGTACTCTTTGATAGGGCGATTGTCTTTTTTCAATTCAGTCTTCTTAGGGGTCAATTCACTAAGGCGAGTAATATTTTTTGTGTGAGAACATCAGTATCCCCAAGCTCCTTATTATTTCAATTTTCACATCTACCGAACCAAGGGATCCTTAGAGCTGAGAAGTAAAACGAAGATCCCGCAATTGTCACTGTTACTAGGTCCTCGTACTATCAACTATCCTGTTTATGAGCTTGAAGACTTGTAAGGTGATGCATATATTTGCCAGCTAAATACATTGTTACGCCCTACTTCCATAATTAGAAATTGGAAGAGATCAAGGTAATATGGTCAATTTTAGCATTTGTTGTTATTATAATCGACAGGTGATGCAGAGGAACTGGTCAGTGTTTTTCGACGCAATTACAAGTAGAAGGGTAACAAATGTAAGTACAAGAGAAGGTAGGGTTTAGATCATGGTGTGTGCGTATGGAATGAAGGCAAACAACACAAAGGGGCTATTGTCCAGGTAGAGTAGCAACGATCTGGTAGGTTGTTGGGCTCAGCAAAAGAACAGATCTGATAGAAAATTCATTAGTTTTTACCTGAATTTTATTATGAAGTCTTTTAGAAAATGTTTGGTAGTTTGTGAAGGTAGCAATTTATTTAGTTGTTGAGCAACCTGAATTAAGTCTAATGAAAACATTTCTTTCTTTCAAATATTCATTTTGAAAATATTATTATATGGGTTGATTTTTTATTCCCTAACCATTCTTTGAACTTCAGGTTCTCAGAAGGGACAACATTGCTGCTGGTCTTTGTTGCATTCAGCTTTTCATTAATTCTTCTTCTCAGGAGGAAGCAGTAAAGCATTTGGAACGTGCAAAAGTAAGAATATTTGAAGCCTACATATATTATATTAAACATATTGGCTTGATTTTGTTTGGTACTTAATGGGTGTAATGGATCAGTAGCAAAATCCATGTGTTTCAGTCTGTAAATGACTCTTATTTTTTATTTTCATATAAGATAATTCATAGGGCTTCCTCATGTGAGATGTCAGATTTTTTTATTCCATTTTTGAAGCTCTGTTATCTTATTTCTTGATACATGTATATTATGCAATTTGGTCATTTAGTCTCTTGCACCAAATATTGATGGTTGTATGTTATTTTTTTCCTTAGGTGGTTGTTTTAATTGATTAGTCATTTAAAGTGTAAAGTAACTGGAAGCACTGTGTTTTAGTATTCAATTATGTCAAAACTACAAATTTGGCGTAGCTAATAGTTCGAAACATTTCTACTGATGTCACGACCCGTCTCAACAAAACTCAGAGTGCGCTTCGGGTAGACCGTGATGCCACAGGCATGGGCGGAAAGAAAACCATGTCTGCTAAGGCGGCTGCAGAGAATACTGAAAATAGTTTTAAAATAATTATTGGAGAAAATAGTTTGATTTTTATGCATAAGTTTTTAGAGTTTTAAACAGTGAGAATTTTAAATGCACATGTATTTTGTAAATTTCATGTTTTTCAGGGAACTATTACAGATTTCATGCAATTACGATTCTAAAGAGGATAAACATGCAAATGATGTTAAGTTCTAGTACATATAATATTTGTCCTAACTGTTGTCCATGATTTTCTTAACATATTTATTACATAAAAGATAATGTCTGACAGTAAAAGAAATGAAACATAAACATAGAACCTGACACGGTGGGAAGATCAATCTCTGAAAACAGAAGCTTAATGCAGATTGGGCTTAGGAACCTGACGGCGCTGCCACGAAAGCTAAGACAATTCCAAAACAAAAAGGAAAAGGCTCAATACATTGAAATAATCAGATGAGCAAAGTAAAGTACAGAACATTATTAACAGAAAAATACAAGTACCAGTTTTCTTGAAGCGATGCTACCAAAACACACAAGTAAATGAGTCAACAGAAATAACTAGAATCAAGAGACTACTCCGGAGAAAAATATATATTTGATCATATAATATCACAAGCTGTAATCAATGAAAGAGTGTAGGTGTTTTTAGTGGGTGTGCATGGTTCACACTCAGTTCAAATACAAGTCTTATTAGAAAAACTTCCTGCTTGTCGTGACCATTGTCAAGGCCCAGGCCCGGCTCAAGGAGTCTTAATGAGACCCGACTGGTACAACCGTGAGGGCTGCAACCCAAGTGATCCCAACACATTTCAATGTTTGCTTATGATATTATGAGTTACATGATTCATACTTTAGTGAATTTTAACAGATACGCAAACACTTAAAAGTGAAAGATCAGATCAAGAATAAATTTTATTCAGACAAACATAAAAAATCAGATTCGACGACACAGAAGAAACCAAACAGTGAGTTTTGAATCTTGCGAGTTCGAGGGGTTAATTTTTCATTATCAAAAAGATTTTTCGAGTAAATCGCAGAGGTAAGTTGAATTGTATCGGATCGGAGATATCAAGTACTCATATAGGTTAAATCATCCTTTTACACAAGTATTTTCTAAGTAAAAAAAAGTGTGTTCGAGGGGTTAATTTTTCATTATCAAAAAGATTTTTCGAGTAAATCGCAGAGGTAAGTTGAATTGTATCGGATCGGAGATATCAAGTACTCATATAGGTTAAATCATCCTTTTACACAAGTATTTTCTAAGTAAAAAAAAGTGTGTTACGAGCATGATATATCAAAACACTAACATATACTTGCTAATCCGAATTCGTTATAATTATTATCGTGACAATGTTGCTCGTGATTAACGTTCTACGATTCTTCAAATTATTCATCAAATGAAATGCAAATCATCTAATTGAATATCCAGTTAACTATCATTCACTAACTCGTCTCCTAATTATCCATATATCATCATTTACATTCACAACTCGTGATATTCCTATCGCATGAACCTCAAACTAATAACAAGTCTATTTAGGGATTCGAGGTCTAAATTTATTTGACGAAACAAGCAATCAAGGGTGAATTTATATAAACATAAGATCAGACGAGACAAATAAGTTCAATGTTTGCAAGAGAGAAATGATCTCTACTTGCCTGAACGAGGCTGAATCTGACGGAGGAGGCCAAGTGGCTCTAGCAAAAACAATAACTCTACTGGACCTATTCAGGAACAATCACCGACAATATTTGATAAATAGACAAGAGCGGGCTAAGACAAACAATGGTTCAAAACATAACTAGATCAAGAGCGGGCTAAGAGATTTACCTCCATTAAGAGTGCGGGGAGAAGAGACACCGCACGTAGACGAAGACTTGGCGGCGCTCGGCTAGGGGAAACCCTAAATCAGAGAGGGCTTCCTTCACGAACCGTCAATTGAAGCGGCGAACAACGCCGGAAATCACAAATACCCAAAGGTTAGACGATTACGATAGGGGCAAAAATCATGAATCACAAATGTACGCAAATTGGGGCACAAATAAATCATTAGGGTTATAGAAAAATCTGAATAAGGGTGGAGGAGGAATCTTACACCAAAGGAAGTCAAATCCAGGCTCAAGGAGGAGAGGTAACCAAACCCTAGGCATTTTCTCTTGAAATCACCGGCCAAGAAGTCGGGAAAATAGGGCTGTCGGCCTAGGAAGAGAGGGATGAGGCTGGTGTCAGACGAATTAGGAGGAGAGACTTGTTGTCGGCCTCAAGAAATGGAGAGGAGTAGGGCTTGATGTCGCTGCTTGGGAAGGAGGCAAAGCTCCTGTCGGCCATGACAGGAGGAAGAGGCGTCGACCTCAAGAAAGGAGGCCACCAGCTGGATGGGGAGGAGCTGTTGTCGACGCCATGTGGGGAGAGGAAAAGCAGTCGGCGGCCACGACATGCTGGATCGGGAGCGATAGAATCCACTTTTGGTAAGATTCCTCATCCTTGAGCCCGGACTGGCGAGTTCAAGAGGGGGAAAACCTAATCTTAATTACAAGTTTGCCACTCAGTTTTAGACAATATAATAAAATCCTTTTTTTTAAGGCCGGGTTGTTACAACTGACATCAATTATCAAGCATGTAGAAAGTGATGCAAAAAGACTACTTCTTACTAATTTAGGTCAAAGTAAACACCTATTTATTCAAAGGTGGGTTAGCCCAAAAGCTCTTTTTAAAACATGGGACTAAAATACTCACTCACAATTATAAAGACATACAAAGATAACTACGTTCTACATTGCATGACTTTGTAAAGCTGTTTTCTTTTATAAACTTTGTGTGCATTAAGCTCATTAATGGTGTTAGATCAAAAAGGATTTCTTCTTCATTGGAAATCCAAATTTTGGTTCTTAGTATTATTTGTGGTTGTATTCATTGTGACAATCAATATTCTTGATTATTAAAGCTGCAATTTGTGTTTCATTATTTTGGAAAGAGCAATTTACTTGGAAGCATATCATCATGGACATTCTAGATCTTATTGAAGGTTTATAATTTTTTCCCATGTACTCTCTCTAAAGGGGGTAGCCTTCTATTTGATGGGGATCACAGATCAAGGGCGAGTGGACATTAACCAGAGCCCGCACAAATTTATATATGTAGGAGGCAGAGTTAGGATTTTCGTATAGATGATCTGAGCCTGCAGTTGTGTTGAGTGTGAGGTGGGATATTATTATGTATTTTTATTCATGTAATATTGTGACTTGAGGTCCCGATAATCTAGTTGTTTGTAATGGCCACTATACGTATAAATATGAGTATATGTGGCTTGTTTCAGTTATCACAAAATTTGAACAGATTTTTCTAGCTTTTATGGTCTCCCCACGATAATAATTCTGTGGACTTCTAGGCACCGAAGCCTAGACCCCCGCCTCCCTTTCACTTGGCAGACAACCACCTCCCCCCTTCACTTACAAACTACCGACCACCATCCATTTACCCACTGCCCATCCCTATTCCCCACTCGGCCACTCCAACTACCACTTCAGTAAACTCGTACCTAATTCAACAACATTTCAAAAACCCGGCCGACACACGTGATTTGAAGCAAACCAAGTAATGGTAATAAAATATTTACAGCCAGAAAGACGATAAAAATAACTGACGTATATAGCAGAAACAAAAGTATGGAGCCAATATTTAAGAAATTCCTTAATAACTGAATCATAGAGCCAACTAGAATAGTAATTAAAATAAAAATGAAAACTGGAATCGGACTATGGCCTCCACAGATAACCAAGCTAATGTTGGAGCCTTATTAGTCTTCTTACTAAGATTAAAATGATCTTCTTTAGTAAGATGGTCCTTTATAACCCATATTGAGTCATTTCCTCTGCGTGACCTCGGTGAATTATGCACAAAATCCATCGATATCTTCAAACTTCTATTATGGAATTGGAAGTGATTCTACTTTGTCTCCCGGTCTCCAACATTTTCATATTTTTCAACATACTCTGCAACATCACCCTTTATTTCCAGCCATCAAACTAACTTCTTCAGATCTGCATTCATCTTCATACTTCCAAGATTGTACTTAGAATTATGAGCCTCAACAAGTTTTCCTCGCGGGGGCAATGAGCTTCTATAACACAAACTCTACATTTGCATAACTGTAAGTCATCCTGGATCGTAAAGTTCCCCTTATGTTCTGCCTTATTCAAGTCGTTGTTTTTTGTCATTTTTGAATTCAATAGTAAAGCTTGTCCGGTTTTGTCTTTTATGTTACACTTAACCTCTATCCAACTTAGGTCGTGAAACCCTCGTTGGCAGAGGGAACCACACTGATCTTCAATCATTAAGAGCTTGCACCATTTCCTCTAAATGTGAGATGAGGAAATAACTCAAACCTTTTCTCCTTTTGCATTTGCTACTACATTTTCTTTGTTCGGGTGATACTGAATATTTATATTATAACTTGACAAGTACTCTAACTACCTACAATGTGTAACGGTCCAAAATCCGCCACAATTTAAATATTCATTTCAAGCAGATTTCTCACAAGTATATACTCAGCAGTTATAATAAAAGAAATGTGTAACAGGTGAAAACATAAAACCACATTCACTATTATACAGAATATACATACTGTCCGACGAAGGTACTAGTACAAGAGAGTCTACATGTATTAAACACCTAAAACATGTACAAAAAGTAGACACATATGCTAACCCGTGGACGAGCCACGTCTTCGATTGGTCTTCTATCTGCCTCCGCCCGAGTCCGTCTAGCGGGGTCTGGTACGCTGGTGCTCGGTTCCTATAAGATAAATCAGGAACCAATTAGTTTTGAAAACTAAGTGCAATCAAATTTATATCAGTATGATCATGTTTTTAAACTAGGAAACAGGTATAATCAACAATTCTATATCTGATATCAAATTATATTTTGTTCATTCTATATCGAAGTTCGTTCATTTGAGATTCCTTTCTCAAAATGTTGAGGGTCATTCAAATTCTCAAACATCTGGGTCCGTCGACCCTTCATATCAATATCCTCTTTAGGGCGCTCACAAGCGCAGCAGGCTTCAACGCCCCCTAAATTGGATTCATATTTTGTAGGAGTTCGACCCCTCCTACGAGGTGTGAGAGTTCTACCCTCTCATGAGGTGTAGGAGTCTGAAGCATCCCCCCTACTAGGCCGACCCTTAGCATTTTGATGCGTCGACCCGTACTCAAGTTCATTTATTTCATTTCTAATTCCGTTCATTCAATTCAATGCAAAATAGAATTTATTTATATTTGATTCCCCTCAGAGTTCTATCGCCCGCTAAACCACGTTAGCGTGTTCAGCGATTTATATTTTCAATGATATCAAATATTTCAAGAACAACTAGTGTATTAGGTTCATAAAAGAAACGGTAAGGACTCACCCCAACTTTTCCATTGCCCTTGTCCCTCATAGGGTTCTCGTCGCGTCTATCGCCGGACGCCATCCTCTGTAGTATCAATAAATCATTTACTTTAGGGTTGCGCTATAAATAGTTATGAGCGGACTCCTACAATGGTCACAACTACGATCTCTAGGAGTTGTCTAGGGAAGGATTAACGTGGGTGACTCAAAATAAAGGCGCATCATTCGACCAACAAAATAGCAGCTTATTTAAAGTGTAAATTCCATCTAAGATAGTCGTCATCAACAGCAATCGGCCAGCACACACACATAACCCCCACAACAACAACAGCCGACCGGCACAACACAACTCCCACAACAACAACAGCCGGCCAGCACAACACAACCCCCACAACAACAACAACCCTAAGTTCTCAAATTAATTCAAAATCATAGATTAGGGCACAAAAACTATATAAGGAAGATTTCATATGCTTTTCATAAACTCAAAACTCCAAAAATCTTAACCCTATGTTTCAAGACCTCTCCAATCTATACCATAACTTCCTACAAGAAGAGAGAGGATTGAAGAGAAAGAGATTACCTTCCTAAAGAAGAAGAAATCGTGCGAAATAGAGGAGATTGGAGGCGGCTAGACTGTTCGGCGCAGGAGCGGCTCCGTCGGGTTCGTTCCGTCGAGAATGAAGAAGACTGAAAACAGCATAATGTTATATCACGGGATAAGGCCACCGCTTAACCCAGGCAGCCAGTCATCACCGGTACAATCGGTTTCAAATAGTGCACAGCCAAAACCACACCCAAACCCAGCCGGTCCACCCTCAAATACCATACATAAACCCCAAATCAAAGCAAGCCCAATCCATTAAACTCATATAAAATCCGGCCAACTCAAGCCATTCACCTTAAACGAAAACGAAACGACTGTCCCAAAATCAAATGGAAATTCCGAACATCAAAATTAACGTGCGACGTCGAATCGGCACTGAAATCATTTTGTTTCATCATCGGGGATTTTTATATTGGGAAAATATTTATATATATAAATTCGGGTCTTACACAATGTCTCATATTAAATTCTCATTATGTAAAAAGCAAATTTAGAGACTTTTATAATATGTAAATACCTCACTACGAGCTCCATAAAGGTAGTGTCTCGAAATTTTCAGTGCATAAACAACTGCAACTAACTCAACGTCGTGACGAGATAATTCTTCTCATTGTCTTTCATTTGTTTAGATGTGAACACTATGAATTTCCTTGATGCATATGGATGCATCTCAAACCTTGACTTGAACCATCCCAATAAATCTAAAAGCCCTCCACATCCGAAGGTAAACACAAAATCGGCGCAGTCATTTGCTGGCTTTCAACTACTCAAATATGAACTCGCATTCTACTGTCCAACTAAAAAATTTCCCTTATGAACGAAGTCAAAGGTAACACTATCTTTGAGAAATCCTTAATAAATTTCTTGTAATAATCTATCAACCAAGGAAGCTGCGGACCTCAATAACTACCCTAGATCTCGACCAATCCCTCGTCTTTTGATCCACTGAGATTCCTTCCTAACTGACAACATGTCTAAAAGAGACAACTTTTGCAAGTCAGAACTCGCACTTAGAGATTTTGTGTATAACTTATTCTCCCTCATGATGCTCAAAATCATCCTGTGGTGTATAGCATGTTCCTCGTCATTCCACGAATACGCGAAAATGTTGTCGATGAAGATGATGACAACCCGATCTAGGAATTCTCGAATACCCTGTTCATCAGATACATAAAAGCAAATGGGGCATTGGTCTTCCTGAAAGGCATGACCACAAACTAATATTGTTAGTATCTTGTGTTGAAGGCTGCCTTTTGAATATCCCCAACATGAATTCATAGATGATGGTATCCAGATCTCAAATATAACTTGTAGATAGTGGAAGACCCCTCGAGCTGATCGAACAAATCATCTATCCTCGGGAGAGCTTACGTATTCTTAATTACGAGTTTATTTAACTCGTGATAATCTATGCATAATCTTAAACTATAATCTTTCTTCTTAACAAATAGAAGATGAATCCTAACTTGAGCAACTCTCCTCTCTCATCATTCCCCAACTTCAGCACTCTAAAACTTGTGAAAATTTGTGCATAACTGATGCCCGGTCCATGAATCAGTCACAATTCCATTCTCTGATGTCCCATTTCTTTTGTAAGTTTATATATGAAGTTAAGATTGCTCTTTGTTGTTTATTTCGTGAAGGACATATGATCGTGGATGCTCATTGGTTTGTGTTAGACATATGATTTGTTGTCCTTGTATGGTTGATTTGCCCGAAATATTTTTGAAGCACTCTTTTTGTAACGGAACCTGAAATTTGTCCACTTATCTATTGCTTTAATCTCGATTGCACTTGTTTGTTGAAGTGTTTAGCATTGTTATCACTCATTGTAATTGTAGAAAGTAACTCCAAACCTTGCATATACTTCTTGAATGAATAGTTACAAGTATGAATACACTTTTATAGGAGAAGAAAGAGAAGAGAAATCCTAAATACAAGATGTGGGACTAATACATGGAGAGAGAAAAGAGAGAAAACATGGGCCCTTAATTGGGCTTTTCTAACACTCCCCTGCAAGCTGGAGCGTACAAGTCATAGGCACCAAGTTTGGATAAAAACTGATAGTATAGAGGCCTGGAGAGAGCTTTTGTCAGGATATCCGCAACTTGGTCTTTAGCAGGAACATGCTCCAAATCTATCTTCTTTGACTGTACCTTTTCACAGATAAAATGACAATCAACTTCGATATGCTTTGTGCCCTCGTGAAACACTAGATTCTTGGCAATATGTATTGCTGTCTGACTGTCACAAAATAAGGTAGCCGTTGATGAGAGACGCACACCCAAGTCTCCCAAAAGGCTCTCAAGCCAGGTTAGCTCGGAAGCAACCGCAGTCATAGCCCGGTACTCGGCTTCAGCAGAAGAGCGTGCAACCACGGATTGTTTCTTACTACGCCATGTTATGAGATGACCACCAAAGTAAGTGCAGAACCCCGTAGTGGAGCGCCTGTCATCAATAGATCCTGCGTAGTCAGCATCAGAGTAAGCGACGAGTGATAAAGATGTGGATGGCTTATACACAAGTCCTTGTCCGGGGGCGATCTTGAGATATCGAAGGATGCGCTCGACCGCTTGAAGATGAGATGTCCGAGGAGCGTGCATGAACCGACTCACAACTCCTACAGCAAACGAGATGTCTGGTCGAGTCACCGTAAGGTAGATCAGCTTCTCAACCAAGCGTCTGTAATATTCCGGATTTGTAAGCAGCTTGTCAGAGTCAGAACTATGGGCCGAGAGCTTGTGATTGGAGTCCATAGGAGTCTCCGCAGGTTTGCACCCAAAATAACCTACATCATGAAGGAGGTCCATACAGTACTTCCTTTGAGACAACACAAGACCATCAGAGTGTCGTGCGACCTCGAGCCCAAGAAAGTACCGAAGGTTGCCCAGATCTTTGGTCTGAAAAACGGAATTTAACTGTTCCTTGATCTGTTGTATTCCTGCCGTGTCGTTGCCAGTAATCAGGATATCGTCAACGTAGACCAGAAGAATCACAGTCCCGGTTGACCGGTGGCGGATGAAGAGAGAAAAATCAGCCGAGCTCCGAGTGAAGCCACTATCACAGACCACCTTACTGAATTTTTCAAACCACGCACGCGGGGATTGTTTTAGACCATAAATGGATTTCCGAAGGTGACATACCAATGACTCCCCCGTGGTCTCAAACCCGGGAGGTTGCTGCATATAAACCGTCTCTTGCAGATCGCCATTGAGGAAGGCATTCTTAATATCCAGCTGATAAAGCGGCCAGTGACGATGGACCGCCAAGTAAAGAAGAACGCGGACCGTGCTTAATTTGGCCACTGGAGAGAAAGTTTCTTCATAATCAAGGTCATGTTGCTGAGTAAAGCCCCGGGCCACGAGCCGTGCCTTCAGACGATCAACAGTGTCATCCACCGCATGCTTGACAACAAAGACCCATTTGCAGCTCACAGCGCGATGGTCAGTAGGAAGAGGAACCAGATCCCAGGTTTGGTTAGCCCAAAGAGCCCACATTTCATCTTCCATGGCTGCCCGCCACCCTGGATGTGAAAGCGCCTCCTGCACAGAGTTAGGAATAGAAATAGAGGAAAGGGAGGTGGCAAAGGCGTAGAGAGGTGGTGTCAGCCGATGGAGAGATACGTAGTTGGCCAAGGGATGTTCCGTAGAGGAAGCAGTTGTCGGATCCGCAGGTTGCAAAGCATCATTAGAGCGGGGCAGCTCTCGTGGGGTAGTAGACGAGAGAGGACGTCGAGTGTACACACGAATGACTGGTGGTGTAGGTGGTTTAGGTGGGATGGGTGTGGGAAGTAGAGGTGGAATGGTGGAAGTTACGGGAATAACAAGTCACGGGAGAGTTGGCAGAGGAGGAGGGTCAAGAAGTTGAGAGTAATATGGTTGATCTTCGAGAAAGGTGACATCAGCAGAAGTAACCACCTTGCGATCCGTGGAAGAGAAACATACGTAGCCCTTTTGAGTTCGAGAATAGCCCACAAACATATATTTAGTGGCACGAGGGGCAAGCTTGTCAGTGGACGGGCCAAGATGATGAACAAAACATACGCACCCAAACACGCGTGGGGTGAGGGAGAAGGGAGGTTGGGATGGGAAAAGGAGATTAAAAGGAACCACAAAATTGAGGATAGAGGAAGGCATGCGGTTAATAAGAGTGCAAGCGGTTGAAACCGCAAAATTCCAATATTGTTTTGGGACATTCATCTGAATCATAAGGGAGCGGGTGACCTCGAGCAGGTGGCGATTCTTGCGTTCAGCAACGCCATTTTGTTGGGGGTATAGACACAGGAGGTCTGATGGATGATCCCAAACTTCCGCACAGAGGTGAGAGAAGGTATGACTGGTGTATTCACGGGCATTATCGGTGCGGAGGGTTTTAATGGTTGTGGAGAACTGGTTGCGAGTTTCAAGAAAAAACGTACGGAATACACCGGGCAATTCAGAGCGGTCATGAAGGAGATACAGCCAGGTCACCCGAGAGTAATCATCGACAAATGTGACAAAGTAGCGGTACCCAAAAACACTTGTAATTTTGTAAGGACCCCAAATATCGGAGTGAACACGATCAAAGGGAGCAGGATGCCGAGAAGGATGTGGTGAGAAGGTAGAGCGATGATGTTTCCCAGAGATACAGGACTCACACGTGAACTCTTTGAAAGACACGTCAGAGAGAGATTTTTTGAGGATGTGTAGAGGAGCATGACCCAAACGTCGATGCCAGTCAACGGAGCTAATAGACGACAGCACGGTTGGGGGAGATGGATTAAGGATATAGAGACCATTCGACAGATGCCCTGTTCCAATGATGGTTTGCGTCTTGCGATCCTGCACAACACACGAGTTAGAAGAAAAAATAACAGCACAATCGAGATCAGCAGTGAGTCGACCAATAGAGAGAAGGTTGAACGGAGAGCCCGCAACATGAAGAGCAGAGCGAAGAGTAATGGAGGGAGTGAGGTTAATATCTGTCGCACCAGAGACGGGAAGAGTGACCCCACTAGCAACAGTAATGAACCGGGGGTGCACGTCGTTCAAATATTGGGGTGGTTTCCGTGATGTAATGTGGTGAGAGGCCCCGGAGTCCAAAATCCAGGATGAGCTGTGAGCAAAGCAGGAGGTACCGCCATCGGAAACAGACACCACAGAGCCCGGAGGACAGTGGATCATTTTGCAAGGAATAATCCGGGGTGGTCAGGGTGACCCCGCACCAGCGACAAGAAACGGCCACGACCAGCACGGTAAGCACAGAGTCCGCAGCGACTAGAAACACAGGCTGCGCGGGTAGGAGAATACTGCAACAGAAGCAAACACCTGGCGAATAAGTAACCATACTGGGTGGACAGAGGCAGACCGGGCCAAGGAAAACACAGCCTTAGCAGGTCGCACCAAGAAGGGCAGAGCGGGATGCCGCAGCGAGAAGGGGATCAGTCCGCGCGGTCACATCGCTGACCAGCGATTAGGCAGATCGCGACCAAAATGCGGAAAGGGAAGCCCGCACAGTCAAGTGGATAGCCGCGGATAGAGGAAGAGAGGAGAACTCACAGCGGTAGGGAAAGGTCTCAGCGGGAAGCAAGATACTGCGGGCTAGGAACGCGAGCGGTCAGCAGACGAGACCGCGAGAAGAGTAGGCAGGCCGCGGCAATAGTCCAGAAACAACCACGCGAGCAGGCGAGAGGAGAGAAACTCGCGACGGACAAGAGAAGAGCCCCCTGCGGAAAGGAGAAGTCCGCGAGTAGGGAAGCTCGAGTGGACAGAAGAACTCAAGTAGCGGGGAGATCGCAGCGGTCAAGACGAGAGGAGCCCGCCGCGGATAAGAAGAAGTGCGCGAGGCAGTAAAGGAGAGGAGCTCGCAACGTACAGGATGAGAGTCCGCAGCGGATAAGAAGGTGGTCCCCACGGGTCAGAGGAGAAGATGGCTATAAGAAGCCTGAGGAGGGTGGAACCATGGAGGAGAAGAAGAGAAGCGGAAACAAAGATGGACAGTCCGCAGAAGCTATGCGGATAAGAGAAGGAAGACCGCAACCGGAGCGGATAGAGCCGCAGACCGGAATGGGTAGGCGGGAAGGAGGCGAGCAGGCGGGTAGAAAGGCAAAACCGCAGAATTCGAATCTGGCTGCGGTTAGCAAAGAAGTAGCCGCAGGGAAGAGAACTCGCTACCCAAAATGAGCGAGTAGAGGGAGAGGCCGCAGAGGAGAATGCGGACAGGGGAGGAAGACGGGCCGGGCGGTTAGAGTTGTGGAAACCGCATGGACCGAACCGTGTCCTCTGATACCATGTAGAAAGTAACTTCAAATCTTGCATATACTTCTTGAATGAATAGTTACAAGTATGAATACACTTTTATAGGAGAAGAAAGAGAAGAGAAATCCTAAATACAAGATGTAGGACTAATACATGGAGAGAGAAAAGAGAGAAAACATGAGCCCTTAATTGGGTTTTTCTCAACAGTAATTAATCATTAACTCATTTGTGTGTGCATTGCACATTCACCTCACCTTATCCTACGTCACTACTCGAGTTTTTTTACAATGTTGTTAAATCATTATGAAGGTCAAGATCTTACCAATTCTACTTCAAGGTGTTGAAGTACTTGCTTGCTTTATCACTCCCTTGGCTAACCTCTCTTACTGGAAAATAAACTCATGAATTTGTGACTGATTTCTCTAGTCATAGCTCATCTACGTTATGTTATCCTAAAATTCCTTCGTGGCTGAATAATTGGTAACTAGAACTTATTTCTTCCTCCATTGAGTTAATTAGTCAATTCATGATCGTGGAGTTTCATTATCTCAAACAACATAGGTCTAAGCAATATATTAATCTTCCCAATCAAGTAGCAATTTTTACCTCCCTTTGATGTGCATCTTAACCGACCGAGATCGTGAAGAAAAACATTACTATTCAAGTGTAATTTGTATAGGATGTGGGTCATTGGAGATAATTAGAGGGTATTTGTGGAAGGGTAGTCTAGTTTAGATCTCCCTTATCTAGGAGGTCTGGGATTCAAGCTCCGGCCTCAACAACCCATTGTTGGAATTAGTGGCTACGGCCAATTAGATCTGTGTAGAGGGGTTGGGGTCACTGGTATGCAGACCTGTAGCACACCCACAGTAGACCGGGACATTACAACCAAAGTGGGAGGAGACATCCTAGTTGATGAGATCTGACATGGAAAGAGTGGAAAAAATATGGAAGCCAAGGAACACTCGAGCTAAGACTTCCATAAACACGATCAGCAAAGATAAGCTGACAAGAAATGTCGAACTGACAGACAAAGCCATTGGAGGACAAATGAGTTGTTGAATTTAACGGATGTGTCGCTTGGAATCAACTATCGAGCTTTGGGAATCTAGTCAATTTAGTCGACTGACTTGTTGATTGAACCATTGAACACACTACAGTCTCTTCATGTGGACCTGTCAATCAAATGAGGCCTTGTTTGGCGGGGCATTTTATGAGTGAGGGACCGTCACTTTTTAAAAAGCCGCGCCAAACAAACTATTTGAGACATTACAGTGGCATCCGCCACAGTGAAAACAGCGGCAGCCCGCCGTTTTTGAGTTGCGGAATTTCTCCGCGACTCAAAAAAGCAGCAACGCTGCAACCTTTTGGCTGCAGCGCTGCTACCCTTCTTTTTAAAAAAATTATATATTATTATATATAAACGTCTAATATATTATAATATATATAATTATATTATGTTATAATATTAATATATATAATATTACATTATAATATATATATATATATTATTATTATTATTATTACGTTATAATTTAATATATATATTATATTACGATATAATATTTATATATATTATATTACGATATAATATATATTATTATATAACGTATAATATATATAATATTAAAAAAATTTATATTAATATAAGTTATATAATATATTTCATAAAAAAATAATTTGATTGAGTTTTTTGAAATTTTTGGTTCATGTAATTGTGCCTCACAGGTTGAACAGCGCTGCAAACGTTGTTCTTTCAAACAGTTTCACAGATTCTTGCCACCACTCTGCAAAACAACTGATTATTCCAACACTGCTTCCCACCACTGCTTGTCCAGTCGCCCCCACCGCGCCAAACAGATCCTGAATCCTTATCAGACACTCAAAAGGAGACGAGCACATTGATCAAATCCACTTAAGACGTGATGCATCTATAACGACAGAAATCGTCGATCGAAGATGTCGATTCAACAGAATGCGGACATGAAGCGGGAGCTCGAGTATTGGTGAGGCTAAAGACAAGATTACCAGTAGATCTAATATAGTGTGAATTGGCGTACAATGCTCTCTAGATATAGGGAACCCTTGATATAGGAAGCCCCTCAAGAATAATAAATTTCTAGTGTTTACAAAAAATTTAAATTATATTTAAGCTAGACCTTTATTGTGTTTAGATGTTTTTTACATTCTGTTTCATGGGAATCCTTGTATAGCTTCAAAATATTATTTTACTCCAGTAAATTTAGTCTTAGATTCAGTGACTTCAATAGCTTGATTCTATGTACAATTGCACACGCTTCCCTCTGTTTTATGTATCCTCACCTTTCATTAACTTAATATAGGCTCATTTTGAAGAAGGATTATCAGCACGACATAGGGTTGGGGAAAGCACAAAACATTTGTCAAAGGTTGCTCGGGGAAAGAGTGCCTCTGATAAACTAACTGAAGAGGAGCTTATCAAGCTTTCAGCTCGTGTTGGTATTCAGGTACTAGTTTACACATAAATTCTCATGCATGGCTTATTAGCTTAGATGTCAGATATGTACAGTACTGCTATTTTTAGTTATAGATTTGTTAAGAGAGATCCTTCTGTCCTTGGATTTCAGTGTACTACTATCTACTCAAGAAGATGGAATATGCCATTGGATTTTAGCGTGCTATTTACCTTTAATTGTTGATTTGTAAATAAAGTTGTAGTTGTGTATTATATTTGTTTTCTACTCTTAAGAAGATTTTGTCTTGTAGTACTATTTGTTGTATAAGGCTCTATTTGTTTGGGCATTTTGATACTCCGTTTTGGGCAAACGCCGCCGGAAGGAGGGTAAACAAATGAACCTCCGGCGGCGTTTGCTCCGTTTTTCACCCGCCCGCCTTGAGAAACGCCCCAAAAAGCTCCGTTTGGAGCAGCCACCTCCCCCCTCCGGTTCGAACACTCCGTTTCCACCCGCCGGATCGATCCGCCACCGCCGAACCAAATGAAGCCTAAATCATCATAGTGCAGCAGTATTTTGTCATCCACTAGGCAGTGCTGGCTTGCAGATGTAGGCCACTTATTTTAAATTCTGTTATCTCTTTGGAAAATTTATATATATTTTTAATATTGTTCTAAGTTTCAGATTTTGCTCTCTATTCAGACTATATTCTTTATAACATATTAGATCTTGTGAAAATTATATTTCTTTAATCCTAGAATGTCTTGATAGTGGTACTTATAATATTGACATTGTGAATCGTCATTAGATTTTTTATCATATGATGGTTTCTTCTTTCAAAAACCATTTTCTATTAGGCTGATTGATTTCTTTTTCCTGTATTAGATTTTGTCAAGATACACTGATTCGGGTTTAGGAGACTAAGGCGTTTTATTTTGTCAAAATATTTTGATGGTAAGGAGATTTTGATCGAGTGAGTGCACTAGTCCCATTCGTAGGTACCTCTTCTAACTTGGTATAAGTGTACAACCCCGTGTTCGCCGAGTGGGTCCACCAGGCTAGGCGAGCCAGAACGACCGGCCCGCATCAGTGCAGTAGGCGGGAGAACCCAGATGGTCGGCTTGCTCCCGCCAAGAAGGCGAGCGAGCCGTGCGAGCCATCTCATCCAGCCCGCGCCTGCCTAGGTGACCTTGTCGCCGGCTCGCTTCCGTATAGGGGCAGGTGAGCCACAACAGTCCGGCTCGCGCTCGCTTAGAAAGAGAAGGCGAGCTGCGAGAGCCAGGCCGCGTCTGCCTAGTAGAGTGACGAGTTGACCCCGTGTTCCTTGGCATTGAGTAAAGCGAGACCCTTCCAGGGCAGCATTCGCCCATGTTTTGGGTCCCAAAGAGGCGAGTGACTTGGCTTACCCAGTACTCGCCCCTTTAGGCGAGTGGCGCCTTCATGGGCCACCCGCCCAGTGTGGTTCAGAAGCAAAAATTACCTGGATGTCCTTGCATGGGGTGCAAATAGCCTTCCCGAACAGCGGAGTTACGTTGTTGGCAACCACTTTTGGCTGCATATAGCCATTCCAAACAGCGGAGGTGCGCTGCTTGCAGATCGTTTTCAGAAAACTATAAATAGACCCAAGGGGGTACCTCAGAAGGCATGCTTACTTGTGTCCTGGTCTTCTTGCGCTTTCTGAGGTATCCTTAACTCAGCACTCTGCTAAGGAGGGGAAACGCTTAAGATCTTTCGGGTGTGTGGTGGGACCTCCGTGCTGGAGCCTTAGGTCTGTTCCTTGTGCTAAGTCTTTGGTCGTTTAGCTTGTGAGAGAGAAGTATGCGATCACCCCTTCCCCAACGGTCGAACTCCACAGAGACCGATTCTTCGGTTTCAACATTTTGGTGCGGTGAGCGTGATCAGCACCGAAAATCTTCTGCGAGCTCGGTGACTGGAGGAGAAGGACAAGGTTCGGGCAGGGCCAACTCGCCACCCCCTCCCCCTCTCGCCACCATCAGGATGTTTGAGGAGTTCAGGCAGGAGGTGCTTAGCCTCGTCAAGTACGCCCTCGGCGCGCGCGCCGAGTGCTCGACGCCAGTCGTCCTAGTCGTCGCTTGACCCAGACCTAGGCGAGGACGCCCCGACTAGGCGAGCTGGGAAAGAGGTAGCGGAGGAGGGGAGTGGGCGAGATCTCCCCGGGCGAGTGCTATTCCCCGGCTCGGCGAGCGCGGGCGGATCGGCGAGGTGGAGGAGCGAGATCGCCCAGCTCGCCCGACAGGGGGAGACAGCCCTTTCAGCGAGTTGGTTTCATCCGCCCCAGTTCCAAAGGGGTTTCAGGAGCCGGAGATGTCCTACTACACCGGGAAGGACGATCGGTTCAACACATCCAGTGGTTCGAGGATGTGGTTTTGATAAGCCAGATGTCAGATGCCTTTAAATGCAAACTCTTCGTCATCACCCTCAAGGAGAAGACAAGAGATTAGTTCCATCAGCTACCACCCAACTCTATCTACTGCTTCGAGTACCTACGTCGGGGGTTCATGTTGAGATTCACCACTTCCAAGAAGAGGAAGGAGTCTGAGTCCCTGTTTCAAATCAAGCAGGGGGTGAACGAGACCTTGAGGAGCTATGTGGACCGGTTCCAGGAAGTGGTCATCCAGGTCCAGGAGATGCCAGGGCACACCCTGATGATGACCTTTACCCTGGGACTGCAGCAGGGTTTTTCCGGATGGAGTTGAAGAGGGTGTTGTCCCTCTCCTATGAGGAGCTGATGGAGAGGGCAGCAAGGGAGGTCGACGGGGAGGCGTCGAACCCGGACTTTGCCCGGAAGCTGGCCAGGTGGGCCACGAAGCAAGAGAAGGTGCCAGGAGATGGCAGAGGTCAGGAGGTGAGGAGAGCTCAACCCCGGTAGAGGGAACAACAGCAGCAGCAGCAGTCGAAGTGGGGGCGCCAGGAGCCGAACAATCGCCTCAGTTGGAGGCAGCAGGAGTGGCAAGACCAAGGCCATCGAAGAGGTTTCCATGGGGGAGACAACTGTTAGGGGGGCCAAGGTCAGTTCAACCCCCAGGGCTGGAGGCAAGGCCCAAGGCCTCCTCTCACCGATCAAAATCAGACTATGGCGATAGCTTTGGGGAGGAGGAGAGCCTAGCAGAGGAGTTGACAGGGAGTCAGGGTGGAAGTTACCCTATTGCGATTTTCACCAGGAGGAGGGCCATGTTATGACCACGTGCCCGGAGTTCCTAGAGTTGAGGGGAATCAGGGAGCAGCAACAACAACAAGACCACCGGGAGGTGCGGATTGAAGAAGTCCTGTCCTAGGGGAAAGGAGGACCGATGCGAGGATAGGGCTGATGTCGGCAATCGAGGAGGGATCGAAGTGATCCACGGGAGTGTGGGAGTCGAGGCCGCTCGAAAGGCGAGTCTCTATACCATGTATCGCCGGAGCGTTGCCTCCACCTCTCTAACCCCACCCCCGGAGGAGAAGATCACCTTCTCCAGGAAGGACATGCCGGTTCATGAGGATCCTTTTTACGACGCGTTGGTCATCCAGACCGCGCTCGAGAATTTTACTGTCTCCCGGATCCTCATCGACAACGGGAGTTCGGTCAACGTCATCTTCAAGAAGGCGTTTGACGCGATGGTTGGAGGCCCGGAGGGTGCAGGACTCGGATGGACCTCTCTTCGGGTTCTCAGGAGAGAGGAAGGAGGACTAGGACTCCATGTTACCTTGGGGGGGCAGTCCACAAACTGCAGGTTCGTCATCGTTGACGCTCCCAGCAGTTACAACGCTATCTTCAGACGGCCCCTCATCAGTGCCTTCCGCTGCGTGCCCTCATCTTTCCCACCAGTTCTTGAAGTTCAACGCTGAGGGCATCCAGGTCAGGGTCCAGGGAGACCCCAAGGTGGCACGGGAGTGTTATGTCATCGCGGTGAACTCCATCTCTTGGCATGGATGAGCCGATGAGATGTAGAGGAGGATGGAAGAGCTGTCCAGGCAGGAGGCCGAAGGAGAGGTGGAGATGGAAGTGGAGGAAGAGGTCCACACCCAGGTGGATGTGGCGGAAGGAGTCCTGGAGGAGCCGGCCGAGATGATGGTCGTGGGGGAGGAGGTCCCGGTCCCAAGTGAGGGAGTCGTTGGAGAGTGGGAAGAGCAGTCCCGACTGGAAGTTGCCGAGGAGGTGGTGGAGATGGAGGTTCTCACCCAGGGAGGAAGGGTGGAGAAGGTGCGGATCAGTGGGGGGCTGAGCCCGGAGGACCAGGGGAGGATGCTGGAATGCATCCAGCAGAAGAAGAGGTCCACAGCGGACAAGCTGGACGAGCCCATCCGGGAGGAGGTGGCCAAGCTCCTCAAGGCCGGCTTCGTATCCGAAATCTAATACCCGGCTGGGTCTCCAATGTTGTAATGGTTAAAAAAGGTGACGGCCGGTGGAGTATGTGTGTTGATTTTTCTTTATTAAATAAATCATGTCCTAAGGATTGTTATCTCTTGTCTCGGATCGACACGCTGGTTGACTCATCCGTCGGTTTTTCTTTGATGAGTTTCTTAGATGCTTTTTCAGGTTATCATCAAATCAGGATGCACCCGCCCGGACATAAAAGATGTCTCCTTCATCACTGGGGACGGGTGCTACTGCCACAAGATGATGCCCTTTTTGTTAAAGAATGCGGGGGCAACATATCAAAAGATGATGGACCAGGTCTTTCGAGAGCAAAAGGGGAGGAATCTGGAGGTGTATGTTGGATGATCTCATGATCAAGAGCGAGGTGGACTCTCATCTCGGGATCTGGAGGAGACCTTCGGCACCCTGCGGAAGTATCAGATGAGGTTGAACCCCTTGAAGTGTGTCTTCGGGGCAAGCAGGGGTAAGTTCCTAGGTCACCTCCTTACTCCTGCAGGTGTAGAGCCCAACCCTGATAAGGTGAGGGCGATCATGGAGTTGGGGTCGCCTCAGAATGCCAAGGAGGTCCAGAGGCTGACAGGAAAGTTGGCCGGGCTGAGCAGGTTCCTCTCTCGGGCAGGAGAGAAGTGCTCCCACTTCTTCAAAGCGTTGAGGGGGGTCAGAAGTTCGAGTGGTCCAAGGAGTGCGAGGAAACATTTCAAGCCTTGAAGTGGCAATTTACCCAGGCTCCGCTCCTCCAAGGCCCAAGGAAGGGGAGGACTTGTCCCTGTATCTCGGGATGGAAGCCGAGGCCTTGAGCTCCGTCTTGGTCCGGGAAGAAGGAAAGAAGCAATTGCCTATCTACTATGTGAGTAGGGTCTTGAGGAAGGCGGAGATCCGGTATACGATCTTATAGAAGCTGGCTTTTGCTCTGGTAATCTCGGCCCGGAGACTCCGACCCTATTTCCAGGCACACTCCATCCGGGTGGTGACTGATCCACCCCCTCTGCAACATCTTTGAGGGGGTGGAGCACTCAGGGAGGTTGGCGAAGTGGTCGGTGGAGTTGAGTGAGTTCGACATATCCTTCGTTCCCCGCCTCTCGATCAAGGCCCAGGCGATGGCCGACTTTCTTGCCGATTATGTGGTCGAGGTGGCGGAGGCGGAACTCACCCGTCCGGTCCCTTGGAAGGTGATGGTGGATGACGCTTCAGGAAGGCATTCCTTGGAGGTGGGGGTTATCTTGGAGAGCCCTCGAGGAACAAGGATCGAGCAAACAGTGGTAGTACATTTTCCCATCACCAACAATCAAGCCGAGTACGAGGCGGTGATAGCAGGATTCCGCCTGACAAGGGAGCTGAGAGTGCATGATGTGGAGGTCATCATAGACTCCATGGTGGTGGCCTCCCAGATCAATGGGGAGTTCGAGGCAAGGGAGTCAACTCTCCAGTTGTACTTGGCAAAGGTGAAGGGGTAATTTGTATGATCCAGACGTTCTACATCCGACACATTCCAAGGGAAGAAAATGAGCAGGTGGATCAATTGGCCAAGCACGGACCCCGGGTAGGTGGCACCATCACCGACTTATTCCGCTCATCCATCGAGGGGGAGCTGATGGAGGTTGACGAACACCCCTCATGGATGGATCCTTTTGCAACTTTCCTATCCATATGGGAATACCCGGAGGGGATGGACAAGAAGCGGTTCAAACACAAGTCGGCATACTACCTTATGCGCAACGGACAGTTGTATCGGAAGACCCTCTTGGGGTTGTTGGCACGTTGCGTAGCTGAGGGGGAAGTTCAGGGGATTTTGGAAGAGGTCCATTCCTGGGAGTGCGAGAGTCACTCTGGGAGCCGGACCCAATGAGGGGAGGATAGTCAGGCAAGGGTATTTTTGGCTGACCCTGGGCCGTGATGCCGCTGAGTTCACGAAGTAGCGCCACAATTGTCAGTTGTTCGCCCCTCCAACTTCTATCAGCTCAGCGTCTCAGGTGCATCACGGCACCCTGACCCTTCGTCATCTGGGGGATTGATCTGGTGGGACCCTTCCCTCAGGCCAGTGGGCAAAGGAGGTTCTTGTTAGTCATGATCGATTATTTTTCTAAGTGGTTGGAAGTGAAGGCGCTGACCAAGGTGACCTCCCAAGTAATCAGGAACTTTGTATGGGGGGAGATCATCTGCTGACATGGGCTACCCCAGGCCATTGTCACGGACAATGGGCCGCAATTTGCCAGTGCCGAGTTCATCAGTTTCTACGGGGAACTTGTGATTGATCTCAGGTTCGCGTCGGTCCACCATCCCAGGATCAACGGGCAGGTGGAGGCGGCGAACAAAATCATCGTAAACCTCTTGAAGAAGAAAGTTGAGAACTTGAAGGGGAGCTGGGTAGAACAGCTTCCTTCAGTCCTCTGGGCCTTGAGGACCACCCCCAACACAACCACAGGGGAGACCCCTTTCAAACTCTCTCATGGTTGCGAAACAGTACTTCCTATAGAATTTGAGGTCTGGACACCTCGGGTGGTTGAGGCAGAAAGAGGTAGAGAAGAATGGCGAGCTGAGAACGACGATGAGCTGCGGCTTTCTCCCTGGACATGGTAGAGGAGCTGCGCGACCTGTTAGCTATCCGGTAGGAAGAGGTCAAGCGAAGAATGACTAACTATTTTGACAAGCACGTTCGAATCAAGCAGTTCACGGAGGGGGACTTGGTTTTGAAAAAGGTGGATGCAGCCGGAAGATCAGCTGCCGTGGGGAAGCTCAATCCCAACGTGGAAGGTCCGTACATTGTACTTGAGGCATTGAGGTCAGAGGGGTATCGCCTCCTGAATGTGGAAGGCGAGGCCCTCAGTCATACATGTAGTGGTGATGACTTGAAGCGTTTCTATCCATGAAATATGTACGTACCTTCCTTGGTTAAATAATGAAATCCTTTGATCTTTCAGTTTTTTTGGCAATGGTGTTCGTGGCAGACCAAGATTTCCTTAGGTCTCGAGATGCTCCTGCTATCAGGCTTCCATCTAGTTGGCAGGGCCAGGATCCTCGATGCACATCGTTATGGCTCTGGAGCTAGGTCTCGAGATGCTCCTGCTGTCAGGCTTCCATTTAGCTGGCAAGGCCGGGATCCTCGATGCACATCGTTATGGCTCTGGAGCTAGGTCTCGAGATGCTCCCGCTGTCAGGCTTCCATATAGCTGGCAGGGTCGTGTTCCTCGATGGACATCGTTATGGCTCTAGACCTAGGTCTCGATATGCTCCCGTTGTTAGGATTCCATCTAGCTGGCAGGGCCGGGATCCTCGATGGACATCGTTATGGCTCTGGAGCTAGGTCTCGAGATGCTCCCGCTGTCAGACTTCCATCTAGCTGGCAGGGTCAGGATCCTCGATGGACATCATTATGCCTCTGGAGCTAGGTCTCGAGATACTCCTGCTGTCAGGCTTCCATCTAGCTGACAGGCTTCCATCTAACTGGCAGGGTCGGGATCCTCGATGGACATCGTTATGGATCTGGAGCTAGGTCTCGAGATGCTCCCGTTGTCAAGCTTCCATCTAGCTGGCAGAGCCGGGATCCTCGATGGACATCGTTATGCCTCTGGAGTTAGGTCTCGAGATGCTCCGCTGTCATGCTTCCATCTAGCTGGCAGGGTCGGGATCCTCGATGGACATCGTTCTTGCTCTAGAGCCAAGTCTCGGGCTTCTTTAGCTAATCAACACCAGGCAGTTGAAGTTACTTGGGGCAGAGGCTGGGGGAACATGAGGCCTAGCAATCTTTGGGCGAGCTGGATATGGCGAGATGGGATCTCGACAACTACCATGGGGGTGGCACTATCTAGGCAAGGAATAATCAGAAGGGCGAGCCAAGATCTCAGCAGAAAGGCGAGTCGAGACTATGTTCGGCAACTACGCTCCACCCACAGAGATTTTACTTAGAGAATTTCGAAGAAATTTCTGGCTTGGAACAAGTCTCTAGAAAGAAAAGATCTCGCAGACAAGTTGGATTCCACACCTCGGGCGCCCTCCCAACATGCATCTAGCCCAGCGCCCGAAAAGCGACCGAGGTCGCGAGCACTCAGGCCATGCCGCGATCTCATGAGGCCCGGCTCGCGCGAAGCCGAACGGCCCGGGCGCGAGTCAAGCCGGGTCGGCCCCTTTATCTCGCGAGCGACGCAAAGAGTTCTTTGGATAAGGGAGACAGATCGCCACTCGCGGGTCGGCTACTACAGATCCCGACGCTCCCTAAGTTGTCCTTAAGGAGCGCGCGATCTCACTAACGAAATGTGGGCCCGGAGGCAACGAACAGGAGGGTCGAGCCAGGTCGCGAGTATGAAGAAGAAAGGGGAAGAGAAAAATGAGATCAGCACCATTCCAGAAAAGAACATATTACTAACCGCAAAAGAGTTACAAGCGGGGAACTCAGCCGGCATTTACATTGCAGCAAATAACAAAAATACATAAAGAAGAAGCTCGGCGCGGGGGTTCAGCGAGGCGAGTACTCGGGCGACGAGCCCTCCTAAAGAGATTGGTAGGACCCGTCGCTCGGTTTCGGTACCGGAAGGAATAGCTACGGTACCACCTCGATCGCCGAAAGCCCCGCGCCTTCGCTCGTGATAAGGCCAGCCCGCTGTATAGTTTGGAGTGTGAACTTCGCATCCTTAGCGGCGTTCTTTTGCATCATCTCCTCCAGCTCATACTCAGAATAGTGAGCGAGCTGGCAGCTGCTGCTGGAGGGCGGTGGAGGAGCTGCGGGTTCCAGTTCTTGCACCCGCGCCAGGAACGCCTCGTTCTCCTTCTCGAGGGTGGCGATCTGGAAACCAAGACGCTTAGTCGTCGCTGCATCCTGCGAGAAGAACTGAAAGGAGCATAAGAAAATTGGAAGCGATTTTAAGGCGTCTCGTGCAAGTTATGGGACTTAGCACCCCCACCCCCCAGGTACCTGGCGAAGAACGGCATCGGCCGCATCCGCCCGCTTCTTCTGGTACTTCGCTTCCTCCTGAACAAGACGGTAGACCTCTTCCTTGTCATCAGCGAGCTTTTTGAACGAGGGGGAGTTCCGCTCCAACTGCGTGCACCGCCTGCCCACCATGTGAGCTAGGTCCAGGCTACGGAGCTGGGCCCACGCGCTCTCGTGCAAGATAACTCGCATGGCCTCATCGAAAATCGCGGCATCCTCCCGCGCATAGAGGCCGAAAGAGAAGGCATAAGCCTCCCCGCTGATGGTTTCCTGCTCCAACCAGCTCGACAGCAGGGTGGAGATGGAGGCTCGCTTCGCCTCCTTGTCCCACTGAAGGAGGGGCACGCCGAGCTCGTCCAGAGGGCGCTCGCCGTAGCTAAAGTTGCGGTGCCCACTCAGCACAGGCTTAGCGGAGAGCACCTGTTCTCGCGACCTGGAGGCGTCGGCCGCCTCGCCAGGAGGGACGTCGGTCGAAACGCTCGGGTTGGCGGGCTCTTCAGTTTGTTGGCCCACCGGAGCCTTGCCATTCTCCCGAGTTACGGGAGGCGCGTCGCCTGCAGTCTTCGGCTTTTTGGGTGGCGACGGCAGAGGCTGTTCGCGGGTAGCCCGCTTCTAGGTTGCGAGGGTTGGGGCCTCGCGATGCGCGACGGCCGCCGCCTTGGCATGGGCGAGCTCGCTGGAGGCGCCTCGCGCACTGTCGTAAGGAGGGTGCAGGGGAATGTCTCGCTCACCTGGGGAAAGAGGGTTAGGGAAAAGAAGAAAAAATGGGCTAAGTGAGAAAGGTAAAGTGCGAGTAGCTTACCTCCTCTGGGCGGGACGGGGGCGAGGCTATCCGCATTCCTGCGGAGGAACGTGACTTCAAAGTTCTTCCCTTGGAAGAACCCGCACAGCTCGGCTTCGTGTCCCCCCAGGCTAGGGGGGGCGGTAGCTCACCTCGTTGAGTTGTACCAGCGAGAAAGGAACGTTGCCGAAGTCGCCTTTGACGAAGACAAACTTCTTGAGCCAATTATGGCTCTTGTTCACCGTCTCGCGCACTTTGACATGGGTGCTGGAGAAATATGCGGTGTCATCCTTGTTCGCCCGGAATGAGAACAGCTTGCGAAAGACCGCAAGAATGAATTCGATCCGCTCCTCCCGCTGGAAGCAAGCGAACCCGACCACTGTGGCCACCGAATTGGGAGTCATCTAGCCAGGGACGACCCCAAAATACTTCAGTACGAGCCTGACCTCTTGCCATAGGGGAAGCCGGAGGCCCGCGTCAAAATGGGAAATGGGGATGGCGAGCTCCCCGACGGAAAGATCATTAATCTTTTACTGCTCTCCAGGCCTCCTCGCCTCAAAGCTAGGCGGGATGAAGTCGCCGATCACGTTAAGAAATTCGGCCTCGGTGGTGCTGGCGAAGGAGGAGTGGTCGGAAAATGTCCAGGCCCACTTGCTTCGCCCATCAGCGTCACCGCCTCTACCGCCCATCGCGCAGTCAGATCGTCGAGCGGGTCGCTGTAGTTCTCGCAATGAGCAGGTGGGCCAGGAGTCGCAGGAAGTAGAGAAGGAGCGGAAGGCTTTAAATGTGGTAGATGAGAAGGAGCGTCAGGGCTATTTATAGGAAAAGAAAGGGCGGGAAAACATCCCATCGGCGGGAAATGTGCGGATAGCAAAAATAAACCCTGACGCTTCGACTCCCGAGCCCGCCGCTGACTCCCGCCAGCTCGCCACGGCCCTATGAAAGTTATGCGACATTGAGCCGCGCTGACTCAGGTCCGCCCAAGTGGCGGGCGAGCCGCGCTGACTCGCGTCCGCCCAAGAGGCGGGCGAGTCACGCTGACTCACGTCCGACAGAGGGGCGAGCAGGCCCAACAGCCTCGCGCCCGCCTGGGGAGGGGAAGGCGAGCAAGGGCACCTCATTCGCATTCGCCTAGTGAAAGTTAAGCAGTGACATGCTATGAAAATAATAAAAACAAACATAAGCTCGTCAGCGGGTGAGAAGTCCCAAATATTTACAAATAAGAAAAGTTCGATGCTCCTGAGAAAAGATGAATAAAGTTCATGCCCAATCATGCGGGCTGATCCAAGATACAGTCATACAGATGCGATCCATGCCTGGCAGATGATAACGAGGAAGGGGCGGGTGACTCAGTACTGAATCCATTTGCACCTGCCCTGCCCTTGCGTCCCGGAACGGGGCGGTACGCGAGGATAAAAGTACTCGCGAACCGCCCACAGTTCCCGCTGAGCCAGGTCGACCTACTCTGTGGCGTGCCTGAGCCGTTTCTCCGCTCGCGTAATGTGCACCCCCGGAGAAGTCATCCCATCTCCGTCAGCTGGGCGCCTCATGCCCTCTAGTACCGCGAACCGCTCCTCCGCCTCGGCCTTATCCTCGTCCACCCTATCGCAAACCTCCTATGGCATCAGGGATTGCTTCTTGAATAACCGTGTCACCCGCCTCTTCATCTCCTCGGCATCCTGCGGGTCGCCCAGGTATTCTGAGATGTTGTCCGTAGAAGGGGGAGGCGAGTACCCCCCGTTGATGTCGACGTCAGAGGAGGAGATCGCATTGAAGCCTATAGAAGTAGGAAAGATCAGAAAAAGCAAAGCGGTCATAAGCAAGCAAGCGTACAAACTCACCGGGGATTTGCACGTCCCCGCGCTGGTATGCGGGCGAGAGGTACCTAATTGGCCCTGGAAGAGCTCGCCTTCGAAAGCCGGAAAAGATTTCCCTAACCCGGGGCGGGTTGGCAATGGAGGATTCGAGGGAGGAGCAGGCTCCAGGGTCGAAGGGTTGGCGACCCGCTCAGTTATCCGTGGGGAGGAATGCCCCAGTTCCATTCTACCGCCTCCATCATCGCGGGGTGCCTCCTGCAGAAAAAGAGATTAGAAGCGGAGTAACCAAATCAGCCAAGAGGCCCGCATACCTCATGGGCAGCCTCGGCACCAACTGCTGAACTGGATGCAGGGGCGCCGTTCGGGGGAGACCGCCTTATCATCTTCCCCTTCTTCGGCCTAAAGATGGAACCGGGTGATCCACGCGCTAGCCAAGGAGCAGCATCGAGGACCTGCTCCCGCGTCCCCTCCCTCGCGGTCGCTAGGCGCGCTCACATCTCTTCTGACATAGGCATTGCTCAACTACAGTTCGCAAGGAAGGTGAAAGAAAGAAGACGTGATTTTTCCCATAGGCTCGGTGGCATATTTAAAGCATATTGGTGGGACCCACTAAAAGATTCCCTCCAGCTCAGCAAAGCGCTCGCCGAACACGTGGGATTGGATGATTCTTTCCGAGCTTTGCCAAGCTCAAAAAGAGCGGGGATTGTGTACAACCCTGTGTTCACCGAGTGGGTCCACCAAGCTAGGCGAGCGAGCCAGAATGACTGGCCCGCATCAATGCAGTAGGCGGACGAACCCAGATGGTCGGCTCGCTCCCGCCAAGAAGGCGAGCGAGCCGTGCGAGCTAGCTCATCCAGCCTGCGCCTGCCTAGGTGACCTTATCACCGGCTTGCTTCCGTATAGGGGCAGGCGAGCCACAGCAGTCCGGCTCGCGCTCTCCTAGAAAGAGAAGGCGAGCTGCGAGAGCCAGGCCGCGTCTGCCTAGTAGAGTGACGAGTTGACCCCGTGTTCCTTGGCATCGAGTAAAGAGAGACCCTTCCAGAGCAGCATTCGCCCATGTTTTGGGTCCCAAAGAGGCGAGTGACTGGCTTACCCAGTACTCGCCCCTTTAGGCGAGTGGCGCCTTCATAGGCCACCAACCCAGTGGGGTTCAGAGGCAAAATTACCTGGATGCCCTTGCAGGGGGTGCAAATAGTCTTCCCGAACAGCGGAGTTACGCTGTTGGCAGACCACTTTTGGCTGCATGTAGCCGTTCCAAACAGCGAAGGTGCGCTATTTGCAGACCGTTTTCAAAAAACTATAAATAAACCCAAGGGGGTACCTCAGAAGGTATTCTTACTTGTGTCCTGGTCTTCTTGCGCTTTTTGAGGTATCCTTAGCTCAGCACTTGGCTAAGGAGAGGAAGCGCTCTAAGATCTTTCGGGTGTGTAGTGGAACCTCTGTGTTGGAGCCTTGAGTCTGTTCCTTGTGCTAAGTCTTTGGTCGTTTAGCTTGTGAGAGAGAAGTAAGTGTGCGATCACCCCTTCCCCAAGGGTCGAACTTCACATAGACCGTTTTTTCGGTTTCAACAATAAGAGCAAGGTTTGGTCCTTGTTCTTCCTTCTTCAGGGCAGTCCTTGTCGCATCAAGTTCTGTGGCAATTTTCAATCACTGTCTCTCGTTCAGGACTTGTGACTGCAACCAACACCCGTTCAATTTATTTTGTGAATATCTCTCTATTCATGGTATTCTCCTTGAAATTTTTTGCCCCATACTCCTGCTCAAAACGTGCATGAGAGAGAGAACGATGATTTCAAAATTATATGCTCTATGATGCTCAACGTGAGTGCTCTCAAATTTTATCAAGTCGATATTGTTTTTATAGCTTGTTATTTTTTAAAAGAATGTCCTCTGTTGTCCTTGAATCATCGCACACTCTAAAAACTCTTTTATCCGCTCTTTTTCCGGATAAAGGACTATTTCCCTTTTGGGTGTGCTAATTTTGCTCACATTGATAAGTAATCGCTATCAACAACAACACTGAAGCTTTTATCCCGCTATAGTGGTAGTAATCGCTATCATCGAACAAAATTTTGAAAATTTCATAGGCATCAGGATATTGAATATTGAGGCGAGCTCGATATTCAATCTCTTGAGCGTAGGATCTCTCTAAGGGTCTCTCTCTCTCCGATGTTAACCAAATTATTAATTATCCAAGATACCCCTAAGACACTTGGTGCGGATCCGGGTGAGAGGGGGGTGCGGCCGTTTATTATGACGACCGTGATGCTAATGATCTTGTGACTAGTTCGCACACTAACGATCTTGTGACTGTGATCTTTGTTACTATGTTTGCCTCTGTTTATTATGATGATCGTGATGCTAATGTTGCTTTAGTTTGCACGCTAACAATTTTTCGGATGAATGTTTACCCATCATTCGTCATGAAGAAACCGTGAAAGCTACATGGGATCATCTACCCGCTCTTTACTCCAAGGGAGCTAAGACTTCTCGCGTCTACACATTATGTGCGGATCTTTTTTGCTCGCCCCACCTTATCTCCCACTATAACGTACCAGGAAATTCAGAGTCTTGGCGCAAAACTTTTATAACATCGGTCATTCTCGACAGACCCTGCCGTTCAACACAAACCTTCTTCGCTTACCAGAATCCTCCGACATGATTTGTCAGTAAATTCTAGGTGAAACTGACTCTCCAATGCTAGATGCCACTGCTGCTCGCATCTCTGCAGTTACTGCTCTTCTTCAAAGGCCATTTGCATCTCCACCGCCGTCTTACACTTTTTTTTGCTCACTCTATTGGATGTGGCATCTCTCGCGGACGGGGAGGCCACTTCGAGGGACGTAGACCTAGCAAACACCTTTTCTACTACTATGGGATAAGTGGCCACACTATTGACCGATGCTTTGTCAAGCATCCTCTTCTTCGGCAACAAACTGTTGAGGCCCCTCGCCATGCCTCCAAGCCTTATACCTTCTTTTCCACCTTTTCAGGTAGCACGTAGGTTGCTACTCAGGGTAAGTGGCTCATTCACTCAGGTGTCACCAATCATATGACCGGAAACTTGCTTATCTTTTCTCGCTTGAAGAAACACAATCGGTTACCCCCTGCTTTGGTTGTTGATGGCTCTCCTTCATCTATGTGTGGACCTTGTGTAACCTTGGCCACCCCTACTCTCAGCCTTAGCGGCACTCTTTACACATCTAATTTTTCCTGCAACTTATTATCTATTCTTGCCCTCTCAAAACAACTACAATTCTCTCTTCCACTTACAACCACTAATTGTTATTTTCAGGATCTTCACTCCAAGGAGACATTTGCTACTAGGACTGAAAGTGGGGGCCTCTACTTCCTCGACACTGTTTTTGCGCACTCTGCCTCCACCACCTCTGAGTTTCTTTTCAATGACACATTCACCTTGGTCATCCGCCTCCTCATTTATTCTACCATCTCCTTATGTTTCCCAGAAGGATGCCTCCTCTCTTGTCTATGAAGCTTGTCAGTATGACAAACATCACCGCTCTTCATATCCCGCCAAAGTCGGACGTAGTTCGGTGCGTCCTTTCGATCTTGTTCTTTCAGACATTTGGGGTCCGTTTGCTACCAAAACTGTTGGTAGGAGAAGTCTTTATTTTGCAAAAAATTTTGATGACTTTTTCAGATGTACTTGGGTGTATCTTTTTAAAGAACACACTGATCTATTTTTTGTATTTACTATTTTTTATAATGATATTCGCACACAGTTTTCTGCTCCCGTAAAAGTGTCTATACAGATTATGCAAAAGAATTTGTTAGTCATCAATTTTCTTATTTTTGTTTGCATAATGGTATTAACATCAAACTATCTTTGCCTATACATCTCAATAAAATGGTATCGTCGAACGTAAGAAACGTCATCTTCTTGACGTTGCCCACACTCTTCTCGCCCAGACGAATTCCCCTGCTCTTATTGGGGTCATGTTATCCTCATCTCCTGCTACCTCATCAACTGTATTCCCTCTACTATTCTTTAAGGACAGACCTCATTCTCCATTTTATTTTCTGGTGTTACCCCATTCTCTCTCACCCTACGAGTGTTTGGTTGTACTGTTTTTGTTCACTCGCCTTCACTTAATTGTGATAAACTTCCCCTCACGCTATCAAGTGTATATTTGTTGGCTACTCTCTGACACAGAAAGGCTATCATTGTTATGACACTATTCTCCGAAACTAGTATGTTTCGGCCGACGTCATTTTGTTTGAGTCGATGCCTTCTCCAAACGATGTGCCTTCCCCTCTTCCGGATCTTCCTCCAACTACCCTAGGGCTCCCTCTCCACACCATCTCCCTGTCCAACTCTTACCTCAAATGTTACTACTTTAGGGCTCCCTCCGCCTACTCTCAGGCCAGCTCTCTCTTCTTCAGATGAATCTGAAGAAGATAACCTGGAAGACCTTGATCTCTCTATTGCTTTTCGCAAAGGGGTTCGCTCCTTTACTCAGCATTCCTTCCATAATGTCGTGTCGTATGCTCAACTTTTTCTTGCAGGGACTTTGCTCTGGCGATCTCAGCCACTGTCACCCTAGCCACTTACCAAGAAGTTCTCGGCATACCACACTGGAATGTTACCATGGACGAAGAAATATCTACCTTAATAGACCGATGTACTTGGACTCTTGTCCCTACCCCTCTAGAAGAGGACATTATTTGTTTTTGGTGGGTCTTTATTGTGATGTATCATGCAGATGGCACCGTGGATCGCTATAAGACTCGTTTAATTGCCAAGGGATTCAATCAAACTTATGGCGTTGATTTCTTCGACACTTTCTCCCCGGTTTCTCGTATTAGCACTATCCGAATCCTTTTTTGTGGTTGTCAACAAGGCTTGATTGATGTCTCAGCTGGATGTTAAAAATGTCTCTTTATACTGATCTGTATAAAGTACACATGGAGCAACCTCTTAGTTATGTTGCTCAGGGGGAGTCCCAGGTATTCCAATTGCGGAAGGTGATCTGTGGACTCAAACAAAATCCTCGTGCTTGGTTTGACAAGTTTAGCAAAGTCTTCTCCACTATTGGTTTCTCTTGGAGCTCTGTTGATCACTCTCTATAGAAGACTACTGGAGGACTGGTTATTCGTGCAGTATATGTTAATCATACCCTCCTCACTGGAGATAACCTGTCCGATATAGAAATTACTAAGAAATATCTTTACAAACTTTTGTTGCCATGGACATGGGGTCTCTCAAATACTTTTTTGGTATTAAGATTACAAGAAAACACAACTCTTGTTTTATCCCAACGCAAGTATGCTCTTGATCTTTTAAATAAAGCTGAGTTCTTAGGTGCAAGACCTGGTAAATGTCCTATGGCTATTAAAGAGAACAAACTTTAGAGTGAGACTTCTCCTCTTCTTTCAGATGCTACTCAATATTGACGGCTAGTTGGTTAACTCATTTACCTAACTGTGACCAGACCTGACATTTGTTATATTGTTGGGAAGGTTAGTCAGTTCATATTTTTAGATATACTATACATTCTTATGGTAGACTTAGCTTAGGCTCACTACGGGTGTTGTGAGCACCCTCTCTTGTACATATATATATATACATTATTGTTACTGTGAATTGTATATTCGATCACTCACTTCTCCCTCTGATGAGATCTCCATTTGGGATTGTTTTCTCCTCTTTCTTATCACTACACTCGTTGTCCTCTTTCTATTCCTTCGCCTCCAATGCCCCTGACTCAGTGACTGTCTTCTCCAGTAAGTGTCATGTGGATGATCCTCCAGCGCGTCGCTACTCACTTCATGAGAGACACCCTCCTGATCGCCTTAGCCTTGTTACATTACCGCTGGACCTGCATGCCCTTTCTAATACTGTCATCCGTACTCCAAAGTTGACTTCCTATCGTGAGGCTGCCCAGATACCTAAGTGGCAGGTTGTCTTGCCTACTGAGTTGGAGGCACATGTGCTCACTCATACCTGGGAGTTCCCCCCCCCCCCCCCCCCCCCGCACACACACACACCGGTGATGTCTCTATTACTTGCAAGTGGGTTTTCGAAGTTAGGACTCACTTAGATTATTTTGGGAGAGGTACAAGGCTCGACTTGTTGCTTGTGGTTTTCTGCAAGAGCAGGGACACGACTACTACGAGACCTTTGCTTCAGTCTCTTACATGACTATGGTTTGTACTCTTATTGCAGTTGCAGCTGTTCGCTACTAGTCTTTGGCCCAGCTCAACGTGAAGAGTGCCTTTCCTCATGACGATATTAGCAGGAGGTATATATACTTCCTCCTGATCTCTCCTCTTCTCCAGGCCTTGTATGACGCTTATGGTGAGCTCTTTATGGGCTAGAGCAGGCACCTCCCTGTGTTGTTTGCTCGTTTCAGCTTAGCCATTACAGTAGTCTATTTTTAGCTAAGTCTGCATGATCTAGCTCTGTTTGTGCACTCCTCCTTTCATGACCGGACTCTTCTGTTACTTTATATGGATGATGTAATTATTACTGTTGATCATTCTTCTCATGTGGCCTTCGTCAATCATCATCTTCAGCAGCAGTTTCAGATGACTGATCTTGGACAACTTAACTACTTCTTGGGTCGTGAGGTCAACTCTACATACTGCGGTTTTCAGCTCTCTCAGCAGCGTTACATATCAGATCTCTTAGCTCGAGTTGCTCTCTGACTCTCGCACAGTGGACACCCCTATGGAGCTTCACCTTCAGCTACGTCCGGATTATAAGGTTTCACTCTCTGAACCTACTCGTTAATATCACCTTGTTGGGAGTCTTGTCTACCTCACCATTACTCAGACTTACATTGCCCATGGTGTTCATGTGTTGAGCCAGTTTGTTAGTGTGTCTACCTCTATGTATTATGGTCACATGTTGCGGCTCCTGCGCTATCTCCACAAAACGACTTCTCGTGGTCTCTTCTTCTCCAGTTTTAGTTCTCTACAACTCTGTGGTTACTCGAATGCTACCTGGGCTAATGATCATGTTGACCGTTAATCTGTCATTAGTTTTTTTTTGTTCTTGGGTTATTCACTTATTGCATGGAAGTTCAAGAAATAGACTGGTGTTTTTCGTTCCAGTACTGAGGCTGAGCTTCGGGACATGACTACCATCGCTGAGGATATTATTGGGCTCTGTTGGCTTTTTGAGGACCTTGATGTTTCTTCTTCCGATCCCACCCCACTCTACTCTGATAACACCGGTGTAATTCAGATTGCTCTAAACCCGGTGAAGCACTCACTCTTTAAGCATATCTGGGTGGATGCTTTCTAATTTCGTGAGCAATATGATCGTGTCACTCTTGTTCATTCCTTTGTTCCTTCCGAGAATCAGCTTGCAAATTTTATGTCTAAGCCACAGACGTGGTCCCAACATACCTATCTATTGTCTAAACTCTTGGTTTATGATCCACCATGAGTTTGGGAGGAGGGGAGTGTTAGATATACTATACATTCTTATGGTAGACTTATCTTAGACTCATCTTAGGTGTTGTGAGCACCCTCTCTTGTACGTGTATATATATACGTTATTGTTAATGTGAATTGTAGATTTGATCCTTTCATTATATAACATACAATCTCCTAGGGAATGCCATCTGAAAGTTATACTAAAAATATTAGAATATATTAAGGAGGTTCCAAAGAAAGGTTTATTATTTCAAGAGAATAATCATCTGCGTGTTGAAACACACTCTGATACCAGCTATGCCGATGTCAAAGTGGATCGATCATCTACCTCAGGCTTTTGCACGTTCATTGGAGGGAATCTTGCCACTTGGAAGAGCAAGAAGCAGACAATGGTATCTAGATCAAGTGCCGAAGCTGAGTATAGAATCATGGCTCAAAACACATATGAGTTGAAGTGGTTGAGAGCACTTCTGATGAACTTCGGAGAAGTCTACGATTATCATTTACCTATGTTTTGCAATAACAGAGTCATCATTTATATATCCAAGAATCCAGTCTTTCATAAACAAACAAAACATTTTGAGGTGGACTATCACTTCGTCAGAGAAGAAGTCTTGAAGAAACAGATTTGTATTATATTTTTCTCATTAGAAAAAGAACTGGACGATATCTTTACAAAACCAGTCTCTTCTTCCTTCTCAGATATTTATGTTAAGTTGGGAATGATTGACATATATGTTTCAACTTGAGTGAGTGTTAAAGCACAAAATGATCCTTCAATAGTTGTGGACGTAAATGTTCGGGTAGTTACTCATGGTGTAACTGCCCAGCAATGTTATCTTGTATAGTCCGGGCGAACACTCATGGTGTAACCACTCAGTGTGGTATTGTTTATTCCGGGCGGATACTCTTGGTGTAGCCGCCCGGTCTTGTGATCATGCATAGTCTGGGCGGTCTCTCATGGAGTAAGTGCCCGGTGTTGGTTCTCTCTTGGTGTAGCCTCCCGCTCTATATCAAGAGGAGTGATCTTATGTAATATTCAGAGATTTTTTGGAAATAAAATATTCAACTATTTTCAATTTCTCACATTTATTTTTGTTTTAGAAGTTTTTGAAACCATTATGATCATGTGTTTAGGGATCTCTCTCTCTTTCTCTCTCTATATATATATATATGTGTGTGTGTGTCGCGCGCGCGCGCGTGTTGCACGCACATATAAGGGCTTATTATTAGGAGCCATCATTGTTTTTGGAGAAAATTTGTGAAGCCGCTCAATCATTCACGATGCCAAAGGTGTGATACTCTAGGCGTTGATTTCTTTTGTTTCATCTTATACCACATCCCCCATCAGTCCACCAAATTCCGCAATCGTATGCAGCAAATGATCTTCCTTTATTTCTTGTCGCTCATAAGCAACAACCAATCGTTCCCTTGTCAAATGCCAGTACTGCCGCATACTTCCTTCTCAGCCCTTGTTGTCAACCTCCCTACATCTGATTGTTGTGTGCTCATCGGTTGAGTGACTAGAGGCAGAGGGGATACTGCGGAGTCGAAAACGTGACTACGTAGGCGTGGATTACTCGGGAGAAGAGAGCTACCAAAGTCTCATGCACAAGATAAGGAGGAAGAGAAATAACTTTTTCATATCCATACAAGACTCTAGAGGTCTCTTAAATAGACCTACAAGTGACGAAATAGTAAATAGTCTTAATACTTATACTTACTGAAAACTAAGTGATAATAAGACTGAACAACAACACCAGATGATAAAAGAGAACCCTAAGATCATAATCGGGCACGAATCCCTTAACATTTCTTCCGTCTTGTAAAAATTGCTTGATCTCATCCTTAAGGGAGATCAACGACAGATCCCACTTCACTCTTCTTCTTCGTCACCAGAGTACTGAGTTCTGCATGTGTAGATAATTTTTTGCACCGATAGTCATGAGTAAACTTCTCGTCGCAGTTAAAACATAGTCTCCATGTGCGCCTGTCATATATTTTTGTATGAGATAGACGACAGATCTGCGGGGTTTGGGTTCCCTCGACACACTCTTCTGGAGCCTCTGTGTTGGTGGGGATGTAGGCCTTCTGGGCCAGCTGAAGTCCACAGTCGCACAACCTTGCTAAGCGCATAACAGTAACTGTTAAACCACCGCATCCATTTTCCATTCCAAAACTCGGGTCCAAGATAGGAGTGGCGAGCCTATTATAAGCATGAGTGGACCATCTGGATAGGCGGTGTGGGACTAATCTTGGCATGCCTTTTTTGGGTTCATGTTGGACCGTCCAACACGCCCCCTCAACGTGAACATTCCTCTGATACCATATTAAACCACCGCACCCATTTTCCATTCCAAAACCCAGGTCCATGCTGGACTGTCCATGATAGGAGAGGTGGGGGTTTATTATAAGCATGAGTGGACCGTCTGGGTAGACGGTGTGAGACTAATCTTGGCATGCCTTTTTTTGGTTCATGTTGGACCGTCCAACAGTAACCAAGGGCCTCGAATTCGATGTCCAAACGTAATCGATCGCATAGCCCAGCGGTAAAGATGGCGACCTGCATCTCAGGCGGAATCTTCACGTGTGTCAGAGGAATTTGAAATTATTTTAGATAGTCATCAATCTGCCCTGTTTGAATTAACTTCTCGAGGTCCCCTAGGGGTTTGCTGTGAATCAGGGGCTAAAGCGCATGTTGCAGGCCCGCTTGAGGTTGTCACTGATGTTTGTTGATGACAAAAATTGTTCTCATCTGGTGAGCTAAGGGATCATCCTTGCTATCATAAGTTGGAAAAACCAACTTGGTGTAATGGGGCATGATGTTGCCCTCATATGGTATCCTGGTTGGGGGATCAGGTCAAGGAAACATTGGTGGAGGCACCTTGGTTCTGCAAACGTGATCAATAGGTAGAGTTAGTAACGTTCGGAATGGAGGTGGTCATTTACTTAAATTTATTGGTGAGTGTGGTCATGTCTGCCTGATGACATTCTTCAACCTCGAGAAAGCGTCTCCCTATGGATGTCATACTTGTTCGCATGAATTCCCTTAGAGAATCCGGTAGCGTGGTTAAGTCCTCCATAGTATGGAGGATAACCGGCGATAAAGAGGAAGTAGCGCGGGCTAAAGCTCGGGCGATTGGACAGTTGAATTCCTCGGAGACAGCTGAATTTGAGTTGTCTTGAGAGCCGCGACACTTCCCAGTGATGTCAACCAATTAGAAAATACCAAACTATGTAATGTAATTAATCATGTAAGTGATCAATTAATTAATCACTCAAAATTTTTTTGAGTGCTGACTTCTTGAAAGGCCTGTGGACAGTGCAAGAGCGGGGCTTAAAATGGGATAGAAGGCAAGAGGCTCTGATGTTGGGCCCAAGAAGGGCGTCAGGCGGTGTCTTCTGTGCGAAAAAGAAAGTTGCTCGAAGAGGAACGCGTATGTGGCAAATGCTAGAAACGATCGAGGAGGCTGTGGTTGCTGCCAGAAACAATTGAGGAGGTTACAGTTACTGCTGGAACAATGAGGGGGTTACGACTGCTGTTGGAAACGATCGAGGAAACTACAGATGTTGCTGGAAATGATCGAGGAGGCTGCATCCTCTGGAAGGACACGACGTGGAAGCATCGTAAGCCCGTCGGCTTGCAAGGAACGACGTCGTTAATCGCATAGGCATGAAAATTGACGGGATCGTGTGCGGCTATTGCGAATGGCGGCGTCAAGAAGACAGATGTCTGTTGGGCGATGTTGCTGAGGACTCGGGAAGGAGACGATGCAGAAACCAAAAGATTGTTGGAGGATTGAAATGGAAGTTGCTTCAGAGAAAGGATTTAGGTTTTGCAAGTTGCTGAGGGAGTCTTCGACGAACGAGGAGGAACGAAATGTGCTATGATACCAAGTTGTGTATTCACCGGAGGACTGACCGGAGGCGGAGGGGATACTACGGATCTGGAACCGTGACTGCCAAGGCTGGACTTGCGCGGGAGGAGAAAGCTATCAAAATCTCATGTACAAGGCATGGAGGAAGAGAAATAACTTCTTTCATATCCATACAAGACACAAAGTGCCCCTTAAACAGACCTACAAATGACAAAGTAGTAATAGTTCTAACACTTGAACTTACTTAAAACTAAGTGATAAAAAGACCGAACAACAACACGAGATGATAAAATAAAGCTATAACTCTAAGCTAATTATCAGGCATGAAGCTCATAACACTGACCCCTGCTTCTTCTTCCATGTACCACCACCACGCCTCCAACAGCTCCAACACCAAACAACTCCACAATTGTTGTCGTAAGCCACACCAGCCAACTTCCTCCTAATCGTCCACCACCTTCTAGCATTTGACCGCCACACCACATGCATCCCCATAGCTACTCTCTTGGCCATCAAATTTCAGCCACGGATCACAAGAACTCCACCTTTTGCCACCCTATTCCAACAGGCACCACACTGTCCTCCTTATCCTTCCCCCTTGCTTCCCTATTCATCCCAACGATCACAAGCACACGCCACCATCATCTTCCTCCCTTGTCTTGTAACACCCCAACCCAGTTTAACAACAAATCAGCAGTCCAGCTGGACCCCGCGATAAGAAGTAAGCTAAGCAATGGTATTAAAACGGGTACATAGCAGACATAAATAAAAGTGTTAAAAGAAAACTTACAACAGAAGTAGAGTAAGAAAAACTAAGGGTAAGAGTTAATATTTTTGCTATGCTTGGCATGCATGTATGAAAGAATTTTATGATTATTCTTCCTTTTGATTTTAAGTTAATATTTTATTACGATTTTATTACAATTTTGCCACTGAGGCTAAAGAGTTAATATTTTTGCTATGCAAACTCGCGTGACACCTTTAATCGTGGCGACCTATTCGCATTACTAATGATTACGAGCCGACATCATATCAACTGATTTTTGGCGTGTAATAGAATTAAATTGAAATGAATAGATACCTCCACACGTCGGCTCGATTAGATTTACTCACGATCGGACTCTGAAATTTAAATTGAACACGACATTAAAATTTAGGGCGTTGCATGTCTATCGTCGTCAGTTCTCCGCCAGTCCATCTCTTCTACCTCCATCAATTCTCCACCAATCCATCTCTTCTCCCTATAGGTTCCCTATGCTCATATGAGTTTTATATTTGGAATTTCACTCTCTTTTCATTGTATGTTGACTCTACATATATGATTAGTGATATATGTGCATAGATATTTTGTCTTCATGAATCTGCTTGATTTGTAGAGTTAAGTCGTGGCATATTTAAACACTTGCTGCACACGAACTTAAAATTGTATAATTTTGTAATCAGTTGTATTTATTATGTGATAGTTTAATAATCTCATTAATAGTTGCAATCACTTTTTGGGTATGTCCTCGTGTGTGTTGCATCATTATTTGATCTTAGTTTGAGTCTCACCTGTCACTATGTTGTTACCGTTTTGGTACTTCACTACACATAACCTTATCCTGTGTCACAGAAGATCAATTATTTCGTTCACGGAAAGTCTGATAGTAGTATCTATTCATGATTTAGTTTTTGGTTAGGCCAAGAACTCTTTTACTGTGTTTTTATCAATATATTTATTTGAAATGAAAACGCCTTCCCAACGCACTTTTAGAGCATCAAAGCCACATATAATTGTTCTAATAAGTACTAATTATTTCCTTAAAAATATTATTTTTGAGGCTTTTCTTTTTGCTGAGTTGCCCTTATTCCTAATCTTATTAAAATTGTGTACGTTTATAATTTTATAGTCTATTTTGTTCATTCTTCATCTTTGTCATATTATTTTGTGTTACATTGTTGATTTAATTAAAAATTTTATGTAAATCATCCATTCATGAAACTTTTATCTTCTTTATTATTTGTTCTTTCTATTGATTACCAACACTATATTGTTAAAAAATCCAAAATTCAAGAATTGTTATTTTGAACTTAATTATTTTTCTTCTTTTATGCTATAGATTTATGATACCGGATATTAATACTTGGCATGCATGTATGAAAGAATTTTATGATTATTCTTATTCTTAAGAAACCAAAAATCATGATAGTGAAGCTGATTGATAACTTACTATCTTCCTAGGTTCCAGAGAGCTTCTCATGTTGTTCAATCATGATAGGTTTGTTTATATTACTTTCTCTTTTGCCTAGAAAAAGGAGTTACTATTTGAGTTTTCAAGTGAAACTTGAATGATTCTCTTATGCTCTATTTTCTTTTTACTAAATTATAGGCCTGTTGAGCATTCTCTTGACAGCTAAAACCCACCTATACCACTTTCATAGTAGTATTTTTGTAAATTTCCTGCACTTATTTGCTTGATAATTTTAAACTTAGAAATTTATTTACATGGCATTAAACTTATTTACATAACACCGAAAACCACTGCCACTTGTAAGACTACAAATCTGTAACCTACTTTCAACCATGGACGACCACCACTGATATAATTGCACTATGGATAGTTGGCATCCCATCCAACCATACAAAAAACTCAGTCCCTTACCTTCTGAGCATGATTCACAACAAAGTAACAGTAAGTCTGCAGATCTGCTGCTCCCTGTCAAAGCTACCAGTGGCTGCTATGGCGGTGACTGTGAGCAGAAAGTGGCAGACTGCGATCATACAACCCTATGTTTGTGCTGCTCGGGAGAACCAGTGCCATGTGCTACCAACAGCTATGTAATTTGTGTTGTTATGTTTTGTATGTTAGCCTGTTAGGGTAACATCATGAATCAGGATGCTTTTGAATTTCTTATGTTCTTTCTAGATTTTCCTATGTCAAACTTTATTTGAAATTTGTAGGGCTATTTTTAAATGCTTGTCAATTGTCACTTGCATTTTTAGTTCTGTATTACTACAAACTGGTTTACTTGGGAAGTCTTTATTCAGTTGAACATCTTGTAGGTGGAAGTAGTGAAGTCCCTCAATGATACCGAAGGACCACAGTGGAGATATTCACTTTTTGGTAATCCTAGTGACCCAGAGACTTACAGGTATGTAAGTTGGATGAATACAAGTTATTCAAGTTATTAACTATTACTGTGGATTCCTATGTTATTTATTATCCATTGTGGCAATGTCTGTTGCATCATAATGAGAATTTTTGGTGTAGTCGTCATCCTAATTCCCAACATCTCAATTTCCCAACTATCTGTTGCTATTATTAATCTTATTGATACATATTAATTATCAAGGTAGTCACTCCCCTAATATGGCAATCATATTGTACTATTTGATAATAAAATATTGGGCACTTCATTTCATCTGGTGCTTCAAGCTCATTGTGGAAATTAATGATTTATCCTGTTTTTAAAGACACCTTTAACCAATATGAACGAATAAGTAATAGCTTTCTTATTTCATTCGTTTGTAACCAGTCCTATTTATTCATAAGTGTACACTAAAATGAAAGAATATTGAAGAAAAGGTAAGACTTGAAATAAAACACTAGTAATCCCATAACGAGGCAATATTATATGATTAAGGAAATTGTAGCTATCTACATTAGGAGCACAGAGAGATTAAATGAAATAGAAAAAATGAAATGAAGAAATTTTCCAACGATATTTCAAGTTGGTGTTTTGTATTCTCGTCTTTCTTATTAATTTTTGTAAAGTCATGTTGATGACTGTAAAGAGAAATATGTTTAGGGTTCGGCTCACGTTTTGTTTCTACTCGAGCTTACTCTCACGCAACATTTAATAATCTATATAAGACTTGTTTGGGTGGATGGTTGAGGTTGGAGATGGAGCGGTTGGAGATGAAGATAAAACATTGTACTTGAATGGAGCTACTCCCTGGTGTTGGAATCAAGCATAAAATGACGTTTTGGGTGATCGGTGATTCCAAATGGACCCTATTCAAACAATAAAAATATACTGTTTACGTTTTTTGAAAAACTCTATGGAGAGAAATCCCAAACAAACAGATCCTTAAGGAGAAACCCCCTCACAAAGGAACTCAAGAGAGTGAACATCAAATTATTTTTCTTTTTAACTTGATATTAGAGTCATTCCTCTCTTGCTCTGATCAGAAACACTGGATTGTTGAGTTGTGTTTATGGATCTATCTGTCTTTCGCAACTTCCGGCACTGATCACGACAATGCCCATGGATTAATATCTGATTTTTTTCCAGTGATAGACAAATCTAACAAACTCTACAGGAGTCATTGCTAAAGGTATCTTTAAAAACACCCAGTGTATCATTGAGTAATCCATGTCAACCCTTCTTTCTTCGAATCCTACCTTACTCTTTCAACCATTGCTACCTTTGTCACCTAGTGTATCATATAGTAATCCATGTCCGGATCTTTAGGCTCCTCTTCTTGAACCGCAACTGGAGGGGCACCTCCCTTGCATATGGGTGCAAACAAGTCAAGCTCAAGTCGATCTCACTAAAATAAAATCAGCTAAGGCTATAGCTTCTTCTTTTTTATCTCGAGCTCGACGAGCATGCTGTAATTGGCTCAAGCTCGAGCTTGGCTAGCTCAGTGAGAATTCCTTTTGTGTGCTTATATCTCAAAGAAAGCACAAAATAAATTTGAAGTATGTGATGCAACTTCAGGATACATGATATCATAAGGCAGATGATGCAACTTTTAATCACCAGAAGGTGATGCAACTTTTAATCACCAGAAGGTGATGCAACTTTTAAACACCAGAAGATAATGCAACTTTGAAGTTTGAAGCACCTGAAGCATATAAGACGTTTCAAGAAAGTTGGTAGAAGATTCGACAGGTTAGTGCTTGTTAGAGAAGCTCACTTAACTAGGTCCATTTAGTTTCTTTTGTTGTTATTTCTCTCTCCTCTTAAGTCCCACATTGTGTATAGGACCTTGCTCTCTCTTTCTCTCATCTATATATTTGTAGTCATTCTTTGTATTCTATACAAGTGAACATATTTACAAGGTGCTTTTCCACTTCTCTACATGGTATCAGAGGCACCGGTCCTCCTTGGGCGGCTTCCCTCTGCTTAACCGCCTCTCTTCCTGTGGTCTCTTCTGTGTGTGCGGCTAGCTGCGGACTGCCCTTTTTATCTGCTTCCCGCTCTTCCCGCTCGGTCTCTGGCGGTCTGCTTTTGCCTGTCCGCTTCGCCTCTCTTCTCCCCTCTCCCCTCCGTGGTTCCACCCCTCCCCTCTCTCTCTGTTACGCCTCTTATAGCATTCCTGTGGGGCCCGCCTCTCTCCTCTCGCGCGGTCTCCCTTGTGCTATCCGCCGCGGTCTCCTGCTCCCCGGCTTCTTGCTATCCGCAGCTCTCTCCCGCTATCCGACACGCCCTCCTGCGGCCTGTTCCTGATCGCCTTTTTTCTGCCTTGTCGCAGCTCCCTTCTCGCGCGGTCTGCGGTCTCCTGCTTCCCGGCTTCTTGCTATCCGCAGCTCTCTCGCCGAGTTTTTTTCTTTGTTCGCCTAGACCTGTTGCTCGCTGCGGCCTCTTTCTATCCGCTTGAGTGTTCCTTACTCGCGGTCTCTTCTCTCTGCCCGCTCGTGGCCTTCGTCTCTGACCGCTGTTGTATTCAGCCTGACCGTGCGGACTGTTATCTCCCGCATTTAGGTCGCGGTCTTCTCCTCCTATCCGCGCGGATTGGTCTCTATCCGCCGGCTTTCTATCCGCCTCTGGTCGCGGCCTCCTGCCGCTGGTGTCTTCACATCGTGACCGGGCGGTCTTCGTTCTAATCGCGCGGACTTTCTCTTCCCCTCCTATCTGTGCGGTCTCATCTCTATCCGCCCCTAGTCGCGGCCTCCTGCCGCTGTCCACATCGTGACCGGGCGGTCTCTGGTCTAGTCGCGCGGACTCCTCTGTTGTCGGTCTTCTATCCTAACCGCCTCTCCTTCATGGGTTCTTCTGCTGATTCAACTAGCACGGCGGTTCCTCCTACAGACCGCCCGCCTCTATTCCATAAATACGGGATGAACTTCGTATTACTATTATATCTCTGATCGGCAAGAAGAATTTTGTCGAATGGGCGCATTCTGTTCGCCGGGTCCTGCAATCTAAGGGGTTTCTTCATCACTTGACCCAGGTGTTTACCGGTACTCCGACTGACGAATGGTTACGCAATGATGGTCGTGTGCAAACATGGATTCTTAACTCTTTTGATAGCGAATCCTATCGTCTGGCTATGTACCACGAGACGGCCAAAGGCATGTGGGATGAGCTTCATACCCTTTACTCCGGCAAAGATAGTCTTCACTATTTGTATGACATTATCACTGCTCTCCAGGCCCTTGATAGCAGTGGTGCGACCGATCTGACTTCTTTTGTGGCTCAGGCTCGGTCCTTGGTCGAGGCATGGATCCAACATCAGCCTCCTACTGTGGACCTTGTTGCCCAACGTGCTCAAAAGGAGGTTGTGGGTATAACCATGATGATGGCTCGGCTACCCCATCACCTTCCTAGTGTACGGGCCCACATCCTCTCCTCTACTGTTACCCCGTCCTTCTCAGATGTGTGCTCAATTCTTCTCAAAGTTACCCCGCCTCCGGATGTGTCGGGCCCTCCTTCTCCGGCTCTTGTCCAGCAGGTTCCTGCTCCTTTACTGCCTTTACCATCTTCTGTCCGTGGAGGCCGCTCTGACTTGCGGGGACGTGGGCGGGGTGGTCGGTCTCGGCCTAAGTGCTCGTTCTGCGGCAAAGAAGGGCATCTTGAAGCCACGTGCTATCGCAAACATGGTCTCCCACCTCGTCCGCAGGCGTCTGCTGCTGCCACCGACTCCTCTCCCACTCGTACTGACCTCGACGAGGTTTGCCTTCAGCTTCATCATCTTCATGGCCTGCTCAGCCGCCCGCCAGCCTCGGTTGCCTCCGCTGCCTCCATCTCTAATGAAGGTATCACCTGCCTTTCCTCTGGCCCGCAATGGATCCTCGATTCTGGTGCCACTCACCACATCACCTTTGTTCGGCCGCCTCAGTACTTGTCTTCCCCTCACCCGAAGTACATTACTGTGGCCAATGGCGCCTCTGTCCCTGTTGTTGGATGTGTTGATATTCCTCTCACCTCTTCTCTTCACCTGCGCTCGGCTCTTCATGTTTCGGGCTCTCCTTTCAATATACTTTCTGTTGGTCGCCTTACTTCTGATTTACATTGCTCAGTGACCTTTACTTCTTCTTCTTTTCTTATACAGGATCAGCAGACGTGGACTATCATTGGTAAGGGGCGACTGCAGAACGGGCTCTACCTTCTTGACGACTCTCCTACTCTCCTCGCATCTGTCTCCTCTTCCGATTGGCATCAACGTCTTGGTCATGCTCCTCTACCTGTCCTCCAGAAGGCTCTTTCGGAAGTATCTCTTCCTATTTTTCAATGTGGAACATGTATTTTTGGCAAGCAACCACGTTCATCTTTTCCTTCTCATTGTACTCGGAGCTCCGCTCCTTTTATCTTAGTACACTCCGATATATGGGGTCCGTACAAATTTACTAGTATTTCTGGATATTGGTATTTCGTTACCTTTATTGATGATTATTCGCGCATGACGTGGCTGTATCTTCTTCGCAATCGTTCTGAGCTTCTCCGCGTCTTCCGGGCGTTCATTCTTAAGACTCGCTCTCAATTCTCTGCGCCCATTCACACTATTCGTACCGACAATGCGCGAGAGTACACTGGTCATGACTTCGCGACCCTTTGCTCTGAGTTCGGCATTATTCACCAAACCTCATGTGTGTATACTCCGCAACAAAATGGTGTCGCCGAGCGCAAGAATCGACACCTTCTTGATGTGCCTCGGTCCCTTATGCTTCAAATACGGGTTCCCAAACCATACTGGAACTTTGCGCTCTCCACCGCATCCTTTCTTATCAACCGTCTACCATCCTCCGTTCTTCAGAATGCTACTCCGTTCAGCCTCCTCTTTCCGTCCACTCCGCCTTTCCCTGTTACTCCTCGTATCTTTGGGTGTGCTTGCTATGTTCACCATCTCGGCCCTTCTACCGACAAATTGGATCCCCGTGCGGTCAAACATATCTTTGTCGGTTACTCGCGCACTCAGAAGGGGTATATGTGTTATTTGCCTACTACCCGCAAAGTTACTGTCTCTGCGGACGTTATTTTTCGGGAAGATCTTCCCTTCTTTTCTGCTCCGGATGTCATTACCTTTCCAGAGCCCGTCGTTCGTCCTATCATCCCGGTTCCCTGCTCCTCATCCTCTCCTCCTCCTTACCCGGCTTTGGTCCGTCCGACTCTAGCTGTTATTCGGGTCTATTCTCGTCGCTCTTCTCATCTCGTTGCCCCACTGCAGTCGGCCTCGCCCTCTGATGCTCCGCCACCTGCTGCTCTGGTTCCTGCCTCCACCGCTCATCGGATGGCAAATTACGTCTCTCTCCATCGCCTTTCACCACCACTTCGTCACTTTGCCACATCATTATCCTCTGTTTCTATTCCTAACTCTGTACAGGAGGCGCGTCAACATCCTGGCTGGCGGGCTGCCATGGAAGAAGAAATGACGGCCCTTTGGGCCAACCAGACCTTAACCCTGGTCCCTTTGCCTCTCGGTCAGCACCCGGTTGGGTGTAAATGGGTTTTTGTCATCAAACATGCTCCGGATAGAACTATTGCCCGACTGAAGGCTAGACTGGTGGCACGTGGCTTCACTCAACAGCAGGGCCTCGATTATGAGGAAACTCTCTCCGGTGGCCAAGCTCAACACGGTTCGTGTGCTTCTCTCCGTGGCTGTACACCGCCACTGGCCCCTTCATCAGCTCGATATCAAGAATGTCTTTCTAAATGGTGATCTTCACGAAACCGTCTACATGCGCCAACCGCCCGGGTTTGAGACCACGGGGGAGTCTCATGTGTGTCTTCTAAAGAAGTCCATCTATGGTATCAAACAATCCCCCCGGGCGTGGTTTGACAAATTCAGCAAGGTGGTTCAGGATATGGGTTTCACTCAGAGCTCTGCTGACTTCTCCCTTTTCACCCGACACCGGGCAACGGGAACCGTCATTCTGTTGGTTCATGTTGACGACATCCTACTTACTGGGGATGAATCAAAGGGGATCCAAGCGGTCAAACAACACCTGAGCACCGTTTTTCAGACCAAAGACCTAGGGCATCTTCGCTACTTCCTCGGTCTTGAGGTCGCACGACGATCGGATGGGCTTGTCCTCTCCCAACGGAAGTACTGTCTCGATCTCAAAGATGCTGGCCAGTCAGGTTGTAAGCCAGCTAATACACCGATGGAGGCAAATCACAAGCTCTGTGCACATGCCTCTGATAAGGATCTGCTTCTCCAGAACCCGGAGTACTATAGACTCCTTGTCGAAAAGTTGATCTACCTAACAGTCACGAGGCCTGATATATCATTTGTTGTTTGGGTTGTCAGTTGGTTCATGCATGCTCCCCAGGTTTCTCATCTCCATGCTGTTGAACGGATTCTACGGTACCTTAAGGCAACTCCGGGTCAAGGGCTTGTTTACAAAACCTCCACCTCGGCTCCAACATTGGTTGCTTACTCTGATGCCGATTACGCTGGTTCCCTGGACGATCGGCGGTCGACCAGTGGGTTTTGTACTTACTTTGGAGGTCATCTCATTACTTGGAAAAGTAAAAAACAAGCCGTGGTCGCTCGATCCTCCGCGAAAGCTGAATACCGATCTATGGCATCGGTTGTTTCTGAACTCACATGGCTTGAAAGCCTTCTTGCTTACTTAGGAGTAAAACTTCCTTCATCTGTTGTTTTCTTTTGTGATAGTCAAGCGGCCATACACATAGCGAAGAATCTGGTGTTTCACGAGCGTACGAAGCATATCGAGGTCGACTGTCACTTCATACGAGAAAAAGTTCAAATGAAGAAACTTGAGTTAAAGCATGTTCCGGGCACTGATCAAGTTGCTGATATTCTCACGAAGGTCCTATCAAGCACTTTGTTCTACCAGTGTTTGTCCAAGCTTGGTGCATATGATCTATACGCTCCAGCTTGCGGGGGAGTGTTAGAGAAGCTCACTTAACTAGGCTCATTTAGTTTCTTTTGTTGTTATTTCTCTCCTCTTTAGTCTCACATTGTGTATAGGACCTTGCTCTCTCTTTCTCTCATCTATATATTTGTACTCATTCTTTGTATTCTATACAAGTGAACATATTTACAAGGTGCTTTTCCACTTCTCTACAGTTCTCAACGCTCCTCGTGAGTCCACTAAGAGCGAGTCATCGTGACTGTAGGAAGCCTAGATTCGTGAATTGGAGAATCGAGAGATGGAAGCCTACAATAGCGGAATCAGAAGCGAAAGGAATCAAGGAACCCAAAACGTTGGAGCGAGTTGAGCGGCGGAGCATGTAATCGTGAACTAGAATAAAACCTAATTTTTGTTATTCATCTATATTTTAATATATTTTAGACTCTAGCTCGGCTCACTACCAAGCTTGAGTTGTCTTTTTTTCGAGCCGACTCAACTCAACTTGCACACTTACCTTTGCATACCACTCATTTGGAACATCATTTCAACCACATCATTTGTTACTACCATGCGTCTAGAAGGCACAAACTACCTTGCTTGGTACCGATCTATCTACCTTGCTCTATAACAAGTTGTTTGCTTGACCACATTGAAGCGACGATTACTGAACCACCGTATGATGATCCCACGTGGGACCAGTGGGAGTGGGACACAAATGAATCATTGGTGATGTCATGGATTCTCGGCCCACTAGACAAGTATGTCTATCAAAATTACATTTCTCAGATTGCTTGTCTTTCTCAGAGAGTTCTCTTAGTAGTGTCATATTATTCTGATTTTGTGAAACTTCACAAAGAGCTTGATTATTTTGATGTCATTCAACTCAGAGGTTGGAAAGACATGATTGCGGTTCATTAACGAGATGTTCAGAACCATGTCTTTACTAGCTCCAAGGTTTGAATATGAACTTTGACCACATTCGACTTCAAATTCTAGGACAACAACCCATGCTTTCCCTTGACAAAACCTTCAACCTAGTTGAGCAGGAATTTGATCGGCATTTGCCCCTCACTATAAACATTCTACAAGATCGTTCAACCCCAGCCGCAATTGATACTCATGGATTTCATATGCCCACAATCTCTTGGCATTGTTGAGCTTTTTTGTGACCATTGTCACAAACCTTGGCACGCGTGGGAGTCTGGGTGACCTACCACCAATTACATTATCACCCCTCACACACTCGGAATCCTACTCGATCTACCTGTGGTCGGGGACGTGGATGGAGCGGGCCGATCTTCCGGCCAACTATGGGTATCTCCCGATGTAGCTTACCTTACTGATATAATATCCCATGGTCCTCAAAGGAATTTTGGACTACTGAAATAGATGAACCTCTCGGAGGACAAACCATTGCGGGCACATACCACCTTTTCTTCGTCTAGCACACAAATCTCCAAGCAACCCACTATCGAGTGGATTATTGATGCCCACCACCTTGATGATGTTAGAATGTTATGTTAGAATCATGCGGTGTCTTATTATGGGTTGCAGTGAGCCTTGAGGCGAACTCAATTTTCAATCATGATGCATTGCATGCCTCTTTTATTTGCTTGTTTAAGTACTCATGTGATGTCTGAGATAATATATATGTAGAGTAGTTCATTTTCTTTGCTTCCTTGTTATACATGTTGCATATATGTTCGTGTGTAACTATGAGGTTTGAGATAGCTGAACCCAGAGTTTGTTAGGACGGGCGTGGAAGGGGGTTGTTACACAGTTGATCAACTTTAGCTGACCCATATTTTTTCGCTCATGTTTTGGGTTGCAGAAAACATAGCGTGTAATGGAGCTTAGTGGGCCAGACCTAGCTAAAGATCATGATGTGTTATTTTTGTGCATTTGTACTACGGTCATACGTGCTCTGTTTTATTTTAAAAACATTTACAAAGTGATGTAATGGTCATAAAACCCAATTTTGGATGTTGTATGGATGTTTGAATTATTCCTTTTCAATGGAATTTTAGTGTTGAACATTTCTTCACTTTTTTCTTAAGCTTCCGTTCAAATTAGCGTTGTCTACTCTTATGAATTGCATGGATTTTCTTTTATCACTGTTTAATATCATGCTTGTGTAAGTTTTCTGTTGTGGGACCTAGCTAGACCCATACTACATGGCAAATACAGGTGGGGTGTTATAATTTTGTATTAGATCCTCGGGTTTTAAGGATCCTAGAACGTTTGGTAGATTATCTAGGAAGTGTGTCCACATAGGAATTCTTGTGTTTGTTGTGGAACCTGAGCATTACTTGTTTGTTGTTTGTTTATCAACGTAACTGTGTTTCACGTTTATGTCAAATACAGGCAAGATGTTCGTTTTTTGTGTAAGTTATATGTTGTGGGACCCAGCTAGACCAATATTCTGTGTTTGTTGTGCGTACTTATAACTTTATCATAACTGTGTTTCACGTTTATCTCAACTGGTGTCACTTTCTTTGAGTTCACACCCATTTTCAATAAATCTCCATCTACTATTACATCCAATCATGAGTTTCTGCCCCCATTCATACACCTCTTATATTTGATTGTGTTGTCCTTGTTGATACGGGTTTGTAGCCTCCTCTCAAAGTCTTTAAACAAGGTTCATACCTTTAGTTTTTCCATGGCCATAAATATTCTTGTTGCATGCCTCTGGATGTCATAACTTTACTAATCACCTCTCTAGTCTACAATTCCCCTCAAACTAACACATAAACCCCACTTCTTGATGATCGCCTGATTGTCATACGTAACTCTTGCCACTCACGTACCGCTACTCATGCTATATCACATTTTGTCTCTTATGTTCACTTGTCTCCATGTTATTGTGCATATCTTACCTCCCTTTTTTCATTTGTTATACTTCCTACATTGCCCGATGCTATGTCTCCCTATAGGTGGAGGCATGCTATGCTTGAAGAAATAAAGGCCTTGGATTTGTACGGGGCTTGGGATTTAATCCGTCTCTTGTTGGGAAGTATGTCATTGGGTTTATATAGTCAACAAATTAAAGGCTCCCTTGATTGCAAAGGGATACACTTAAATACTTCGTGGTAATTATCTCGATATGTTCTCACCAAGTGTCAATATTTCCTCACTTCGTATATTCCTGAGTATAGTTACTACTATTCAAGATTGGTATTTCATCGTCTTGATATCAAGAATGTCTTTTTGCATGTTGATTTGTATGAAGAAGTATACATAAAGCAACCACTAGGCTTTGTTGCTCAGGGGGTGATTGATCTAGTATGTCGTATCAAGAAATCACTTTATGGTCTGAAACAATATTGCGCGTTTTAGTAGATTCATTCCACTCTTCTACAATTTGGAATAATGTTTCATATTGACGTGATGACTGCATGCTACCTCATCAGTCCGCTATTTTCTTTTGTCCTCAATTTTGGTTCCTATTTTTCCATCATGTTTTCCTCTGCATATTTTTTCTCGTGCACCTTGCATTTTTGGGTTGTTCTGTCCACCACTTAGGGCCTCATAAGGACAAACTTGCTCTCATATGGAGAAAGATATGTTTATTGGGTACTTTTGCACATAGAAAGGATATGTTTGTTACTCTCCTTATACCTGGAACTCATTGTTTTTTTCGACGGTGACCTTCGAGGATCAACTTTATTCTTCACATCCTCCCACATTCATGCTTATCCCATTGCCCCTTGCTATTTCTACCACTGTCATGGAATTGCCTCCCCAACTTTCTTTCTTGTCTCACTTATTTAATGTTCGACACCCTCACTTCTAAAGTAGTTCATCTGTCTTAGAGCTTACCATTTCGTTGTCTTGTGTTGTTTTAACTCCTGCCTTCAAGGATCTTCCCATTTCCCTTTGCAAAGGTTGTCATTCATGTATTGCTTTTTTATTGCTGAGGAACTACAATAACATGGGTGGTAGGTTGTCATGAATGAGGAGATGTAGGCCTTCTTGGCCAATCATAATTGGGATCCCATGTAACTGCCTTCGGGATACTTTCGTGTTAATTGTTTGTTTGTGTTTACTATCAAACACAAGTCGAATTGTTCTGTTGAACACCTTAAAGCACATCTTGTGCGAATAGTTTTACTCAACACTAGGGAATTGATTATTAGGACACATCCTCTCAAGAGGTCAAACTGAACATTATTCTAGTCGTATTATCTCTTGATGTTTATCAATGTTGGAAGTTCTGTCAATTTGATATTAAAAATGTCTTTCTCAATAGTGAGCTAACTGAGTCAATGTATATGTAGAAGCAAACGGGATTTGAGACTACGAAGGAGACTCGTGTTTGTCATCTCTGCAAATTTTTTTATGGACTACCCGTCCCCTCGAATCTGGTTTGCACCTAATTCACGCTTGGTTCGAGAAGTTTAGCGAAGTTGTACATGACATTGTATTTCAACGAAGCACTTCTGATTTATCTATGTTTACCATCGCCTCCAAATGGGCGCTATATTGCATTGATAATATTATTATTACTAGCGACGATAAGGAAGGGATTTACAATGTCAATTCAGACTGAAGACCTTGCCCCGTCACCACTTCTTAGGCATTGAAATAACATCTAAAGGTGAATCCGCATCTTTTTTGAAAGGAAATATTGTACAATTTTCTTGAAGATGTCAAGTTCTTAGGATGTAGACCTTCTGACGCACCTATGGAGGCACATGTTTAACTCTCATCTTGTGCCTCCAGCTCCAATCTTTTCTTGCCCAATTCGGGGTATTATGAGAGGCTAGCTGGGAAGTTGATTTACTTGGCCATCACTCACCATGGTATCTCCTTTGTGGCAAGTATTGTGAGTCAATTTATAAACACTTATGAGTTTCGCATCTTTAGACAGTTGATCGCACTCCCCGGTATCTAAAGCGCACTCATTACCATATTCCCTTTAAGTCCCTTAATAACTGCAATACTCATATTAGAGAATTTAACATTACAACATAAAAACTTGGTGTGGATTTTGTGTAGATATTACAATTGTCTTTTATCATTTTTGTGAATAACCAAACTCTCAGTTGGTTGATCTAACATAAGTCCCACCATGGAATTTTTAGGCATCTTTCTTGCTGCTGTAGTTTTATCCCTGCAAACTGTTTCATTTATAGTGAGTTTGCTAGTTCCTTTATATTATCTTTGTTATATCTGCTTTGCAGGAGAAGGTGTTTGGCGGCAGAAACCCTTGCTGAGAAGCATTTTGACTTGGCCTTCCAAGTGATATATCAATTTAACCTTCCTGGTAATAGCATCATTCTACACGCTTGTTGGTTTGTGAAACTATGAATCAGGCAATGGTTTGTGAAACTATTAATCAGTAACCAAGCTGCCTGTAGGGTTAATTATTATTTATTAGAAACATTAATGTTTTTTTATCTTTTGTTCTTTTAATGTGCTTGTAGCGGTAGATTGCTATGCATGTGTAGCTGCATCCCTTGCCGAGAGGAAAAGGGGCGGTCATCTTACAGAGTTTCTGAGGAATATTAAAGGCACCATAGATGAAGATGACTGGGACCAGGTAAAACTTCATTTTTTAAACCCATCTTCCTTGTTTGAAGTGTATGAACAAACATCCCTCTTAAATTATAACTTAAACAGAAAAGCCTGTCATTCATAAATGTCATGGTTCTAGACTTCTAGTTATTTATAAAAGATCAATGTGTTAAATTGATTGTTGGCCTCGAGCACCGGACCTAGTTATTTATTGTTATTTTTATTGTTTTCTTTAGTGGTTAGAGGTAGGTGTTATCATTGTTGTCCGTCTTTTATTAGTATTATCTTTTAATAATTTGTAAGCCTATATAAAGGTATGGGTATGTTTGAAAGTTGCTAATATCTAATTCTTAGACCCCTTATGAGATTTTGGAAGCTCTCTCTCTCTTTCTCTCTCTCTATCTTGAGCAAGCCCCGCTTAGGAAGCCGTGATTATGGCTTCACTGATAGTCATTCCGCCTCCGGTCATCCTTTGGGCTAGGGTACTTATTAGGAGAATACTCCTTACTCCCCTTCTGAGCTCACAACGACCCTTTGTGCTTCCTCTTCAGGACGTCCGCGACCTGTTCCGTATTCCCTCTTCAGGAGGCTCCACAACGCCGCATGCTTGAGCTCGCTCCTGCTCTGATCTTCTCGTCATGCCCTGGAATCTTTCCCAAGCACCATCTCGGCTTGGATATGAAATGTTACGCTCAATCTCGAGCTCAGTGTTGTCAATATCCTGCTCAACTCGACCTCCAGTCTTTAAATTTCGTGAAAGACCGGGTTCTGCCCATCAACGGCCGACATACCACACTATGTATAAAGTTTCATCGTTGTCTTTCCCCATTGAGATTCTGAGTGGTCACATAGGTTGCAGGAACCGAGCGTGTGAAGTGCCTGCTCTGTCAGAGCCTTACACCAAGGTCGGCGTTGCCTCCACTTCTGATCTCCATAACTATTTTTCACCCGGAGCCTGCACTCTCGATCCATAAGTACGAGTCGTCCGAGTCACCATGATACAGGGAAGCCCAGACAATCAAGTTGTGCCCGATAGGGAAAACACGATTCTGTTATTGGCTCGAGCACCAGGCCTCTGCTGAGGATCGAGCAGTACCACTGCTTGAGTTTCTTGCTATACCGCCAAGTAATCAGATGTCCTCCAAAAGGCACTATGTACTTGGTAGAGCAGAACCTTTTCCGTACCCGGAACATAGTGGATCGTCGAAAGACCGGGTCTTGGCTATATGTATAGCAGCTTGACTGTCACATAGAGGAGAGCCCTTACACCAAGCGTCTCGATCCATGTGAGTTCGGCACAGAAGCCATCCCGATATTCTGCTTCTGCTGAATATGCCAAGTAATCAATGTTTCCAAAATATGGCAGAACCCGCTTGATCGTCGATCATCAAGAGAGCCAGCGTGTCGGCATCAGAATATGCCACCAATTTGGGATGAAGATAGGTTTTGTATACCAGTCCTTGGCTAGGAGCTGTCTTAAGGTATCTGAGAATCCGTTCCACTTCCTGAAGATGAGAGCTTCGAGGAGAGTGCATATACTGATTGACGAGCCCCACAGCAAAGGATATATCAGGTCTTGTTACCGTTAGGTAGATTAGTTTCTCAACAAGACGACGGTAATATTCTGGATTTTGTAGAAGAGTATCAGAATTCGAGGCCTGAGCACATAGTTTGTGATTGACATCCATGGGAGTGTTCACAGGTTTGCAGCCGGAGTAGCCTGCATCATGAAGGAGATCTAGGCAGTATTTTCGCTAAGAGAGAACCAGACCATCTGATCGTCTAGCAACCTCCAGACCTAGGAAGTACTGAAGGTGTCCCAGATCTTTAGTTTGTAAGACGGAGCTCAGATGTTGCTTAACGTCTTGTATGCCGTTCGAGTCGTCTCCAGTAATGATGATGTCGTCGACGTATACCAATAGGAGAACCGTACCCGTTGCCTGGTGGCAAGTAAACAATGAGAAGTCAGCCGAGCTCCGAGTAAAGCCAACTTCCCGGTGAGCTTTGCTAAACTTGTCGAACCATGCCCGAGGGGATTGTTTGAGACCATGGAGCGATTTGAGAAGGTGACACACCCGAGACTCCCCCGTGGTCTCAAACCCGGGAGGTTGCCGCATGTAAACCGTTTCGTGGAGGTCGTCATTCAGAAAAGCATTCTTGATGTCTAGTTGAAGTAATGGCCATTGGCGATGGACAGCCACCGAGATGAGAATGTGAACCGTGTTGAGCTTTGTTACCGGAGAGAAAGTCTCGTCATTGTCGAGACCCTGTTGTTGGGTGAAGCCACGAGCTACCAGACGAGCTTTGAGTCTGTCAATGGTCCCATCAGGACATGTTTGATGACAAAAACCCATTTGCACCCAACTGGTTTCTGTCCGGGAGGAAGGGGCACCAGGGTCCAAGTCTGGTTTGCCCAAAGAGCAGCCATTTCTTCTTCCATGGAAGCGCGCCACCCAGGATGTTGACGAGCCTCCTGTACGGAGTTAGGAAGACCGAGGATAGTGAAGTAGTCAATGTCTGAAGAGATGGAGAGAGGCGATGTAGAGAAACATAGTTGGTCATCGGATGAGTTGTAAAGGAGGGCACCGGAGCAGCAAAACACGGAGAAGCTGAGGTCAAAGCCGACTGCATAGGGGCAACGGAAGGAGGAAGGCGGCGAGCGTAGACTCGAATGACGGGCGGCTTAGTGGGAGCAATAGTGGGAGTGGACTATTGGAGGGGGAGAGGCGGGTTGACGGGGATAACTGGCCGAGGAATGGAAGGTGGTAGAGTGATTGGTGGTAGAAGAGGTGGTAAAGGAGGAGGGAAGAAGGGTTGATCCTCCCGGAAGGTAACATCAACGGAGACAGAGACCTTCCGGGTATCCGGAGAATAACACACATAGCCATTTTGGGTGCGGGAGTAGCCGACAAAAATGTGTTTCGCTGCTCGGGGATCCATTTTATCTATAGTGGGACCCAGGGTATGGACGAAACACGTACAGCCAAAGACCCTGGGTGTGAGAGGAAAGGCTGGAGCGGAGGTAAAGAGAAGGCTGAATTGGGTAGCATTTTGGAGAACCGAAGAGGGGAGACGGTTGATGAGAAAGCACGCAGTGGAGACCGCAAAGTTCCAGTATACTTTGGGAACATGCATGTGAAGCATGAGGGATCGAGCAACATCAAGAAGGTGACGGTTCTTTCGTTCTGTGACCCCGTTTTGTTGAGGGGTGTAGGAACAAGATGTCTGATGAACAATACCAAAGTCCGCGCATAGATTGGCAAACTCGTGGCTAATATACTCTCGGGCATTATCAGAGCGGAATGTTTTGATAGTAGTAGAGAATTGCGTACGAGTCTCTAACACAAAAGCCCGAAAGACACGAGGAAGCTCTGAGCGATCACGAAGTAAATACAACCATGTGGTGCGAGAGTAATCATCAATAAACGTTATAAAGTAACGATAATCGGAGATACTTGTAACCTTGTACGGACCCCAAATATCAGAATGTATTAAATCAAAAGGAGCAGAGCTCCGAGTACAATGTGCGAGAAAAGAAGAACGTGGTTGTTTGCCAATAATACAGGAATCACATTTAAATGAAGGAAGGGATACGTCAGGCAGCGCCTTCTGGAGGATATGTAGAGGAGCATGCCCAAGACGGCAATGCCAATCAGTAGAGGATACAGAGGAGAGGGCGGTAGGAGAGACATCGAGGAGGTAGAGCCCGTTCTGCAGTCGACCCCTACCAATGGTAATCT